>JAJLRJ010000008.1:3915000-4017500 GCA_024195265.1 Dendrophyllia cribrosa | reverse complement strand
AAATAAAGCTTAAGCCACGCCCAGATTAGTCTCCTTTTGCGGTTTAATTTAACAATTTCGACGAACATCCCCGTACCTTTTATATGGGAGTACCTCCCTCCCCCCCCCCCCCCGGAGGGGGGGGAGTTTGGAAAGGCACCAGCTGGAGTAAAGAGTTTCCATGTTGTCCGTTAAAGATGGTGTCTATCGCCAACTTTAGAGAAGTGACAAAAGTATCATTTTTAGAGAGACTTCCTAAGACGTGTACGTTACAGAAAGGTGATGGTGTCCGGTTTAGAGAAGTGCCATTAAACCTTTCACTCTCAAGGTCAAACTTTAAAGTTTGTTAACGAAATCCTATGGTGTGACCATTTAAACGGTTCGAGAAATCAGGATCCCACTTTATAAGGACGTACGGCTCCAAGAAGAATGCGTCCACACGAAAAATCGGCTTCGCTTAGCTGATGGACGCATAATGCGTTTTATGGACGAAGTACGAGAGGTAATCCAAACGGACTTACATATTTGACTAATTTCGTCCCAGACGCGGTATAAGGTGTATTTCGTAAAATACGGTCATTTTTACAATAGACGCACGCTTCCGAGAGTTATCAACAAACAACTTTACCGTCAAACAAATAAGGATGGTTGACACATTTCCGTAACTGAATCAAAATGTTCATCAATCGTGTTTTACTGGTTCCTCCAGGAGAATTAAAGGCCTCTAGAGGAAAAAAAAAACATTCATTAGCAAACAAGTTAAACACTTTTTGCCAATCGCCCTTTATCCAAACAGTCAGTTGCTTTCAAATACAACTGAAAGGGTCACTGTCCCGGCTGATGATATAGGGGAATCTTTGCTGACGTCATAGTTTACATTTTGCTTCATTAGCATACGAATCTGCATTGAGAAGGCATCATGCTAAATACGAATTGACTTCAAAAGCTGAAAGAGCTTGTTAAACTTAGTGATCTAGGCAATTTTCAGCTTTTTTTATGCAATATTTAAGGAAACACCTGCTATCAAAAAAACTGCAAAATTGTTGGGTGGCAAAAGCGCTAATGAGTCATACATTCTTTCTATTCTTTGAGTTTTTAATACAGTATTGCATGAAGTGTATCTAGTATATCGGGCTCAAATTTTCAGAGAAAGCTAATTGTGCTATGCCCTTTCAATATTCAGAGTTGATTTTTTTGTAGGTAGGTTAGAGAACGAGGCGCATATGCTAATGAGGCAAAAAAGGTAAACAAAGATTCCCCTATATCGTGTTTTCATGATTATGGTCAGGAGTTTACTTTAAACTTACTTTATTATCTTGAGAAGGGAAGAAAAAATCGCCAAAAGTGATGAAAGCAATGAAATATTAACTAATGACGCCTGAAAAAGTCAAAATTCCACAAGAATTGCAATTTTGATTTCTTGACCGCCTGTCACGAAATCAAATTTGATGAACTGTAATCCACTTCAATCCTTGCAATCCTGCACTTTATCTCCAAACTACTGCTTTTATGTTGTTCTATAGAATCTTTTTATCCAACTGAGTTGTATATTTGGTGGCATTTGGCGATATAACATGGAAATGAGCTAAGCAAAATTTTGTGTTTTTAAATTACCATAAAAACGATGCTACACAGACCGTAGGAGAATATACCATTTCTTTTTAAGTATTGTTCCACATAAGAACGATAGCAAACTTCATTGTTCTGCGGCATTAGCTCTTTCCCACATAGAATATCTTTGATTTCAAGAATAGAGGAGGAGCTGATGGTTAATAATTATATTTCATTATAACAATAAAGAAAATCCATTTGCGTCAAATAAATTTTAGGAAATGTTCGTGCTTAACCAATCAGAATAGCAGAAGACAATAGCTAATAATTTTGCTTCTTTGATGAAGTTCCCCAAATACAATTTCTTTTACAGTCAAACCGGATGTTCTTTTGCGGGCAACTTTGCAAATTCCGCCGCAACATTGGTATTTTGATTGACAGTTTGCTTCGAGCAAGTTGGAAGTTGTGCGAGCAAGTTGCAACTTTCGCGAGCAAGTTCCTATTTCAAACTTGCTGTCAGTTGCCGGATTTCTGAATTGAAAGTACTTGGTTTGGTTACCTTGCAGTATTTCACAAACTCTACGATGTCAGGAGTAGAAACCAGGGGCGGATCTAGGGGGAGGGTGCAGGGGGTGCGCGCACCCCCCCCCCCCCCCCCCCTGAGATGACCTAGTCTGCGTTGTTCGCTTTTAAAATTTGTTTACGTCACCCTTCAGTTACGTCATTCCTTAGAGGTGCACCCCCTCCTAAGAAAAATCCTGGATCCGCCCCTGGAAACTGTTCGTTCCTTCCAGCCAGGTTTACCGGGAAAATACATCTCGTGTTGTAAAAATCTGTTTACAATATTGGATACAGTTTGCCTTGATAATCCAATAATGCTTGCGATTTGTTCTTGTTTTACACCAGACGACCATTATTCTTTCTCTTTTCTCAACCGAGGTGGTATTATTGCGATGTACATGAGCCATAACTGAAGAAGGACGTGTTTTCACAATATTCGCAATTTGCAACTGACAACAAGTTTGAAATAGGAACTTGCTCGCGAAACTTCCAACTTGCTCGAAGCAAACTGTCAATCAAAATACCAATGTTGCGGCGGAAGTTTGCAAAGTTGCCCGCAAAAGAACATCCGGTTTGACTGTAAAAATTGTATGTTGTGCGATTGGGTCTCAAATTACTTGAAACCTTAAAAAAATTAGATAAAATGCACCTTGAACCTTAACTTTTTAGCGGTTTTTGAGTCTAGGCCAATGAGATCACTAGTTGTAACAATGAAAACTCTTGACATTCCATCGTGTTTGACATTCCATTGCCGTTCAGCGCTATCCTTCTTGTGCGGATCATTACTTAATGATTATTAGTTATTTTGCGGATTGTATTTGCTTTTCATCCAGCTGCCTAATAAACGTGTTATATCTTAGGCAAACATAACATACATGTAACATTTCACAACGTAACCTTACCTAAATCTTTCATCAAGATGGCCTTGTAATATCGTTTCTGTATTTCCGACATGCCCGTGTAGAGAAGAACCTGTTTTCATAAGAAGAAGGTTTTATCAAGGTATACTGATCAAGGGGCAACGGGACGGGAACGTGATTTACAACCACAGGATCGGGATCAGCAGGTCTTTTCGGGACTGGGTCTCCACCCCAAGGGGAGGAGAGGGGTACTCAGCAGATGAGGACTTTTTTGGGGGAGTCGACAAAAAGCGTAACCTTTTTATGCAGAAAGAAAAGCCGGGGACTTTTGGCGGGGTTACGTTCTGGGCCATTGGCCGGGGACTTTTTTTGGTCTGGTTTTACCTAATAGGACGTTTTTTTTTTGGGGGGGGGTCTAACAATTTGGCCTCATTCACACCACCCCCGTTACTATTATAGCTGAGTAATTTGCTACATTTCGATTCCGGGCATAAGCTTACGGGTTCCTTCGGACCTGGGGGAAAAACACACAATACCGATAACATAGCGCATACTTTCTGGTTTCTAATCATTGAGTCAAAACCAAATTTATGATCCGTATTTTGCGTTGTAAACCCTTTTGACAAGCCAGGCAATGTTTTAGTGAATATAAATTCACCTGTGCAGGTTCAGTGTAACCCCACTTTTAAGCGATGGCCCCCGAAGTGACACTAATTTTGGAACACATAAAGGAAAAACTGAACAGATTAAACTGAGGGGAGTGAATAAAAACAATTTTTTTTCTTCTTTTCCGGCTTTTCCTAAGGGATCGTTACCAGAATTTTACTCGTTTTTCCCGAAAATTGTTTAAAATTTCAGTCCAACGCTGCTTCCCCTCGGATCATACGCCTATGTTTTGGGATCAGGAATTTTGGATACCAAAAATGCAATGGAGGTGATGAAATCAGTGTGCCTGCTTCTCCCGAGAAACAGTGACATGAATGAAGGCAGTTTAAGCTATCATTACCTCAGTCTTCTTTGGTAAACTTGCCATCACCTAAATTGAAATCCAGAATCACCATATATACATGTTATTAATAGGTGTATGTCAAATTTAATATAATGCATATTCAGTGCTTTTTTGATGAAGTCCTGAATAAACTAAACTGACTGAGTCACTGATATTAAAAGGGCCAATTCGATCAAATGTTTAAATTTCGGGGTATTTTAGCACTTTCGAAAGGAAGTAATATATTTAGTAAACTGCCAAACCGTTTTACAGATAAGATAGCCAGCGAAAGTGACTGGAACTTCAGGAACATGTAAATTTAATGGAAGCCATGCAAATGCGAAATGTACGGCCGAAAAAAAAAACAGTTTTCCCTTGATCGGATTGAAATGCGTTTTGGACAGGTTACTAAATACATAAATTCCTTCTGAAAAATACACAAAAATGAAATTTAAAAATTTGTTCGAACTGGCATTTTAAATTTCTTTATGAACCAGGATCACCAAAAACATTGTTTTGGTGAAAAGCTGTTTGGAAGACCTTATTCATCTAAAACATTTGTAATAAATTTGATTAAAAAAAGAGTTTTCTTAAGTAAAATGTGGCCTCAAACTTTTGTAACTTCGGCAAATTTAACGCCTTTTGTTTTCGGAAGGATGAAAAATGTCATCTTGGGTATGAAATAAGGTCAGCTAGGATAAAAAAAAAACCAGCAAGTAAAAGATCTTTTGGGGAAAAATAAAGAATTGAACAACATATACAAGTAAGAACAAAATGTCAATTTAATTTGTTTATTACATGTAGTAAGTTTAAAATCTCTCTAATATATTATTTCATGAATATTTAATATATACTAGTTATTATTTCTAGTGAATTGTATTGTTTGTTACATTACGAAAGGATAACCGACCTCTGACTTCACACGGCGTAACAGAAAAGGTGACAACAGGTTTTGCAATTCTAAATTCCTTTCTGAAATAAAAAATGATACATTAATTAAACTTTTGGCGAAATAAGTCTTGACAAAATTGTTGTAATATCATGTTCTTAAACACATTAATAATTCATCAAGTTTCAACAGAGAATTCCCCACTCCAGAAACTATGAAAAATACCATGATACTCTTTAAAGTGCAGGTTTGGGTGGTGCTTGATGTAAGCCTGATTTTTCCAATTTCTTTTGTTTTCAGCACAAACTGCATGTGCTATACTTCAACTTCTTGGCAATTTGCATACGGAGCACATTTGTATATGAACACACAATGCTACATCCTAGCGTTCCTACATGTACTCTGAATTCCATTGTGCCATTCTAACAAAGGAGACTTGAATAATAGTTACACCCCGGTGAGGCTGAGCCTGCACATAAAAGATTATTATGGTATTTTTCGGACTGGCCTATGGTGGTTTAGAAACCTGATCTTAATCACATTGATCAGTCTCCCAGTTTAGCGATTTTTTTCTGTCGTTTCCTCTGTATTTAATGATCAGTTTGAGAAGTTATATGAAACACTTGAAAGAGTGTTTCATAGGGTCTCCAAACACCTTAAAGTCAGTTAAAAATACTTGGCTGTGCCTCGCGTTTTCAACCCACTTCTTGGTGTTTCGAAATCCTGATGAAACACTCTTTCTTGTGTTTGATGTAAATATCAAACACTTAACTTCATGTTGACCTTGTATCTTTGCCCCAAACCTAGTAATAGTTCTTTTTTATAGAAGATTAGTTACATGTAAAGAACTGAAATGCTGAAGAGTATTTATTTTTTGATTCAATATCAAAACTCAATATTAGTGTGTGATTGTCTTGGTTTTAATAATGAATCATCAATGAGTCGGGAATAATATTTAAAACATACCCTGCAAGCAAATCCCCATCAAACTTCCAAAACAAACTCTCAAAAGACCAAGGGAACTCAGCTTGCAACATTATTTACATGTACCTGTGGAGTCATCGACACCAGTGTATCTCTCCACAAATTCTTCAACAGCATCCAGAGTAAAAATGTCACAGCCCACAAATGAGAGAAGTGAATACAGCTATAATTTGAAACAGAAGTTGCATTATAAAAGATGACTTAAACATTATTAATTTTGCCTGTCAATTACCATCATTTTACTAAGTACTGAAAAGAAGAATGAAATATAATGCCTCACTGTACCTCTTTCAGGTTATTCTGGATTGGTGTCCCCGTTAGTAGTATTACAAAGTCCTTCTCAAACTGAAAGACACACAGAAAAAATAAATAATTAAAAAGCATCAAATTTCCTGTTAATTCGGTTTCTGACTTTTACATCCAAGCTGCAATTATTGATCATGCTAGATTTAAAACATTTATATGTCAGCAATCATAATTATAAATAGAAAATATCATTATAAAACTCAGTATATGTTTTAAGTGTTAATGTTAATCATTTACCTCTGAAAATCACCATTGGGGACACGGTGAATAACAGTGTATGTGTGTAAATAATTAAAGATCTTTTGACCACAGGGAGCTCATGTACATAACAAGAATGGTTTTCAGTGGTACCCTCCATTAAAAAAAAATCAAATACAAAATGATAATAAATTATCACATAACAAAAAACTACAATATTTAAAGTTTAAAACTAGTCAATACATGTACCTAAAACATTACAAAGTCAAGAAGTATCTTAGAGTTACAACAAAAATTGATAAAATACATGTATCCTCTAATTCTTTAAATTATATAGTTAAATTATGTTTAAAATTAAAAAAAAGAAACAAAGTTCTTAATTTCATCCAGTTCACTTAGAATAGCCTTTAAAATCAACTACGTTTACATTGCAGTACATGTAAGTACAATTTCAGGAATGAATGTGATAACAGAAAGATTTGCTTTCTTTGCCAAATTATAGGGCAAAAAAATCAAATTTAATATTTCAGTACCAGCCCATAAATATAGAAAAATACAAGCACAAACCTGGCATAGTTCTTGATAAAGAGCAGACTTGAAGTTTTTTAATCTGTGAGCCTCATCTACAATCATCACTTTCCAATGGAATCTATAAATTTGATCAAGAAGAATGCAGGTTTTAATTTGTGCATGTTCTTCAAAATCTCACTGACTGGTCTACAGTAGCTGTAAGTAACCTATTCTGCATCTAATTACAGACTGGTTCTAACACATACATACTCACTTGGACAGAAAAGCTGTTTCTCGTAAACACATCTACCAATGGAAATAAAAAAAAAATCCTTTTTTAATCTGTTTATTAAAATTAAATGCATGCATACCGTACACTGTATATGTTGTGGTTTAAATTTTTCTTTGGTTTAAAAATTTTCAAACCAGTTTGATTTTGATTTTCCTTTGTCTCAGATTCATTATCATAATCTGACACAAAACAAAACAAAAATTGAACTGGTTTAAAAATTTTTAAACCAAAGAAAAATTTGAACCACAACATATACAATAACCTACATAAACTTTATTTCCATTCAGATTTTAGAGTAGAGTAAAGTGAAATGCTAGCCACATCTCAAAACATGGAGAAACTGAAATAAATACAAACAAAGAAAGTATACATGTACACATGCCATTGGCTGAACCAGGGGTTTCAAAAAGATGAAAAGTAGAAGTTGGAAACTGAAAAGTAGGGGTTGGAAGTTTTCGAGGGCCAGAGGCCCGAGCTTTCTAAGGGGGTCTGGGGGCATGCCCCCCATAAATTTTTGAAATTTAATGCGCAGAAAGAACCCATTTCCTGCATTTTGAAGGCCAGTTGTTGAAAAAAGTAGTGTTTTATCACAGTTCAAATTTCTGGATTTTCTTGCACAATCAACATTCTAAATTAATTAAAACTGCTGGAATTTGGTTATGCTTATGATTTATTGTGTACAATATCCATAAATATAGGTCAAATAAAATAACTCCGCTGTACCTTGTTTTGGACGCTTCAAGAATGATTGAATCAAAGGCTGTTTGTCCTGCTTCCTTTTACTCATGATTTCAAATTAAAAAGCTCGAACACAAAAACATAGCTAAATTTTCGCTGAAAACCGAAGTGAGTTTTGATGTCACTCACGTGGCCTCGCGACAGGTGATGCGACGATACACGTGACTTGATAATTCTATTCTCGCAAATGATTCGACAGTACGGAATAGCGCATATCCAATCATTGCAAGCGTTTCATATTCAATACCTACGCTCAAATCCCTCGCCATTTTCGGAAAAGATCGGCAGAAAATTGACCTCTGTTTTTGCCAAAAATTCAAAGCGTTCTTCTAGAGATTGACATAAGTATTGGTTTATACACATAGGGAAAAGCAACAACATCTCATGCGGCAACTGAGTTCTAAGAATCTGAAGTGAAAGTACACGTCGGAAATAAGGATAGTAAATGTCGCATGCAACGCGCGACGCCTTGTTTTGAAACCCCTATGAACACTGATAAACAAAGACTAACAAATGACAATTCCTCGTTATGTAGCTTAAATTAACTAATTAATGACCATATTTAGTTTAGCAAAGGAGAGTAATCACTGCTACATTGTAGAATAGCCATCAAATGCTTACCAGTATATAGTCAATGTGCTTGATTACTTAAAGGTTTCTATAGTTTATCATTATTCTGTGATTTGCAAAAGTACAGTATACACTGTATACTAGGGAAGTATGAAAGCCCTGTATTCATGTATTTAGCATACATCTCTGAGAAAAAAAAGCTCTTAAAATGCCAGATAAGAAATACAGTTACCTCATATGTTGTCAAAAGAACGTTGAATGAAAAAGATGCATTTCTGTGTCCTGTATTCTGAAATTCAATAGTTTTAATAATGGTAATTGAACCGAGTGGAGTGCAATTTGGTCTGAAATCATACGCGTGATTTCAAAATCGAACAAGCGTGCAGCACAAGTTTGATTTGAAATCACAAGTATGATTTCAGACCAAAATCGCACGACACAAAGTTCAATTACCACTTTATTACATCCACTTTGAAATCACACAATTTAATTGCCTAAATACATGTACAGGATTTTAGTCAGTACCAATATTGATGCGACTTATAGATGAGATTTTGAGCAAAAAATAGTGGGATTCGGGAATAAATCACACTGCTGAGGAAAAGATGCGATTTGGAGCAAAAAACAGTGCGATTTGGGAATAAATTGCACTGCTGAGAGCCAATCAGGTTGCAAGGATCACCAGTGATTTCAAAATGGATGTAATAAATAAAAATATTCACTGTCTTGATTGAAAAAATCTACATGTAGTAAAAAATACCACATAGGTTCTAGTAAGTTTTAGATCCCCATCCCCTCTCAAAAAAAAAAGAAACTAATTTCAAAGTAAAGAGTTCTTTCTGCATGATAAATTATTGGAGCAATAGTTTAGCTTTAAGTTTCAGGTTTCATCCAGCATTTTATTCTAGGTTTATCATAATAAATGTTGTTTATTACATCTGCTGGTTATTGTTTTGGCTATAGGCACCTAAGGGTAGTAACATAACAGACCTCAAACCATTTAACCATTTAAGAGTGTCAGTACCAATAATTATCTATAACAATATGTTTTTAAACACTGCTAGTCCATTCTTTATATATATATATGTATTTTTTATTTAATGCACCTGAGTCCTAATGACACTTTTTATTGACTCCTTCAGTTCTTCCCGTTCATCTTTATCTCCAACAAAGCTGAGAATATTCTGATTTTTGGAAAATCTACACGGGTAAAAAAATGCAATCCTGACAAACCACTTCAGATCAGCTGTAAAGTTGCTAATTTAATAGTTGATGTGATTTTGTATGACAATCTTTAGAATGACACATACTTTAACAAGCCATAATACTGTCTGACAATGATTTTAGGAAAGTTGGAGCTACAGTACCATCACTTTACAAATATACATATCTTAACCAATTCACTCCTGAGAATTTTTACGTTTTTGAGCGATTTTCTGCATTCACACGCCCCATAGGATTTCGTGACTCCATATTTAAAGTTACCATTGAAAGTGCTGCTGTTCTTAAACACTGAAGGCTCGAGTTTACTGGAAACGTCATTGTGACGATCTCATTTTGCTTGGTTGATTTGCAATAAAGGGTCCAATATGAATTATCTACGATTTTTGGTAAGTTCACAGCCATTTTTCATCTTTAGTAGCTGCCTGATGAGCATCATTAAGCTTGGAGGTAGTTCAGAGTCCACTTCTCAATGAAGCGAGTTAGGTGTTGTACTTCGTTTATGAATTTGGCTCGTTGCTCGTTGAACTGGAAAAATGGCCGCCTGGAAACGAAGTGGCTTTGGGACTCGACTCTGGATGAATTTCTCGACCTACCGCGGCATATTTTGGAAGTTGCGACCACAGGAGAATACAACAAGCGCGAAATTTCGGCGGTGGGTCGGAGTGGCTGTGGACTTAGTATAAATATGAAATGTGTGCGGAAAGAATCGAGCGCTGTCAAAAGTTTTGGCTTTTTCCCAGCATGCAGTGCGGTGGTGATATTGAAAATCGAGGCAAGGTCAGTATGCATTAGAACGAGAGGCTAGAGCTCGGCCCGAGCAACGAATAAGAGCAAAAAAATTCACTGCTAAGCTAGGACTAGGACTGAATTTTGCTGTGAATGTTGACTTTTGGGTTTGCCATGATGATTTGAATAAAAAAAACTAAACACAAAAACGTGATTTTTGTTGTTTTTCTATGACGTTAAAAACGGTCATTTTTGTTATTGTCCAAATTCAAACGCTGATATTCTGCAAAAATCGCTGACTTTTTTGTGTTTATTGGGTATCTCAATTTAAGGGACTTTCTAGTCAATGCTCAGAACTGCTAGTTAGGGCAATGTTCGCGCGATTGAGAAAGTTGCAATTTTTTAAAGCAGTGGAGTATTGTACGGCCGGTTTTGGCCGGTGTAGGAGCGAATGGGTTAAGATAGATACTGTAAATAAAAAAGTGCCAGAACTTAACCAGTGGTTTTTCATAGCATGAAATGACAGATCATATTACCACTCCCCCTGGATCGGATTCCATACTTACAGGGGCGTAGCTACCTGTACGCACATGCGTACCTGAAAAAAGTGGAAAAAAAAGAAAGATTTGGGACTTGAGGGTGGGGGAGGAGGTAGGGGGAGTGTTTGAAAACAGTGATCATGCATACCTCTGAAAAATTCCTGGCTACGCCCCTGACTTAAGTCTATTGCAAGATTATTCCCCAGCATTATGTTCCCCATACCCATTTATTCACTAGGTGAAGAGTTGAGACAATGTGGAAAATTCATGTCAAAAGAACCAGTACAATGGCAGTGACCACGGCTCAAACCGCCAAACTTTAAGCTGAAAGTCTGACATAAATACAAACTGTATGTACAGTGTATACTCACGCTTACATGTATGTACTTATTGACTAAGTGGGAGGCCAGGATGGGAAAATATTTGGCTTAAGGTCATGGCATACAGACCGAATGCAAAGAGGTCCATGTGCCATGACCTTGAGCCAAATATTTTCCCATCCAGCCCAACCAACTACATGTAATAGCCAATAAGTATTTTATCATATGACCAACTTGGAGACAAAATTGCTTGAAATTTTAACATGTGAGGCCGTACGCTTTTGTAGTAGGGTTGTGCAGCTTTTTTCCAGCTCTGCTTACACAAATGTGTACCGCCCTCATACAGGACTTTCATCAATGGTTTTGCAAAGAAAAGACTTGCAGGGCTGTATGGGTCATATGATAATAAACAAAATGCAAAATCTCACCTAGAGAATTCATTTTTCCAGTTTTGCAGAACAGATAATGGGCAGACTATTAAGAAAGGTCCTGGACAATTCTCTGAAGCTTGAAGATTGGTCAAGAGAGCAATTGTCTGCAATTTTAAAATGATATAACCTTTAGTTACATTCTGATAAACTTTGTAACCATGAAAAACTACAAATGTTATGGGGTAACTGAACATACAGCATGTGTACCCCTAACTGTCAAAATTGGTGTGTATGAAGTATATGGATGAATCATATATGAACTGCAGATAGAGAATGTGAAGTGAAGAAATGATCCGCGCAGTTGTCTTTGCAATTTTAAAGAAGCCTGAAAATATTCTGTTGAAGCCCTTAAATTTTTTCAGGCTTAATTACTGTTTTCAGGGTTGTGTTTGCAATTTCTTTAATAGCAAACACAACTGCGGGATCGATTCTTTATTTTAATGACTTTAATCAACACATCACCCTACCACCAGCTTGAGTTTCTACAACTGTATCACGTTATTAAAACATGCATATGATCATGAATTTCTGGTATAGTCATAACAGTCATAGCATAAGAGAGACAACTGAATAAGAACAGATGTGTGAACAGTCAATCCTACTTTTTCTGAAGAATTTTCACACCTGTATAGTTTTTCCAAGCCCCATTTCATCTCCAAGAATGCATCCATGGCCACTTTTGAAACAGCGCCTCATCCATGTAACGCCTTCTAACTGATAATCTCGTAAATGTATTCCTTGCAATCCATCCTCCTCTAAGTGCTTTTGAGACAGACTTAATACTTTACAGTCACCTTTCCCGCGCAACTCCTTTAATTTTTTCTTTATCTTGAGCATGATAAAGTTTTACACAACACACTTCAGTGCCCTGGCTGTGTTTTGAGTTGACAAGATAAAAATCGCCAGGCGTTTCTCACGCAGACCGTGAAAAGCTGGCGCTAGCAGGTGCTATCCCATCATTCCATGCGAGGAGAGTGTCAAAGAAGCCCCGCAGATGCCCGCAGATGTGCTTGAATGAGTGGGCGCGCGCCAACTATCTGTCATAAATTACCTTGGAAAGTAATTTTCGATCATTTTTTGGTGGCTTCAACGAATTACAGCTTTCATCCTTGTTTTTATGGTCCGGGTTATGGTCACCCACTAATATCACATGACGATTGAGGAACTGATCCTTCGTTCACAACCCGGAATTTGAAGACCGCTTCAGAGCTGAAGGAAATCTTTTTCAAACACGTCAGTTGTTTATTTTCTTCGAACGTTGAATCTGTTTCCTTTATTACTGCTGTGTATGGTGGTAAGACATCCGACACAGGCGTTGTGACGTACGTAATTTTCCTCTGAACAGCTGCTCGAGTCTCAGAGTTAAGCTTATACATCGTATAAGTTTTAAAATAACTGCGAAAATTGAAAAAATCGTTCGACCTTGTCGGCGTTGTTGTTACTGGGATTCACTACCCGTTCTTGAACGGTTTATTGGTTAGATGACAAGTTGTTTATAAGGCAAGGAAGCTTCGAAGAATCAAATATCGGTAATGTTGGCGTACTGGCGAGTTCTCGCGTTCATCGCTTTACTTTCCTTTGACATTCGCGGCGCCGAACGACAAAGGGTCGTCGATTTCACCCATCACGATTATGATGAAATGACGAACATTCTAAAAAGCTTCGCGGCAAAATATCCTAAGATAACTCGACTTTATTCACTGGGAAAATCGAACCAAAAGCGAGATTTATGGGTCTTGGAAATCACCGACAACCCAGGCGTTCATGAACCCGGGGAACCAGAATTTAAGTACATCGGCAACATGCATGGAAATGAAGTTGTGAGCAGAGAAATTTTGCTTCATTTTATTGAAAGTTTACTCGACAGATATAACGACAATGATGAAATAACTAACTTGATTGACACAACAAGGATTCATATTATGCCCTCTATGAATCCTGATGGATACGAAAAGGCGAAAACCATTCCGACAAGCGATACCAATGCAAGATGTAGCGGTGTAGTTGGGAGAGCAAACGCTAAGGGTGTTGATCTCAATCGGTGAGTGAATTTATGATATGACTGAACATCTGAATCGTGATAACTCTAACCGTCAGGGAAAACGCATTTAATGAACGATTTAACTACTTATTCCAGGGTAGAGTTATCAAGATTCAACTGCAGAAAAGCATGATTTTAATGTTGAACTGCTACATACATTTATTTACTCTTTGTCAAGTCAATTTTTATTAATTTTCTATACTTCATTTCTCAACTCAAAAACTCCCTCGGCAATTTTTAAAAAATATATATTTTATATACATGTAGTTTTCATCACAAACGAAATTGTACATTCAGGGCGCGACAAAAGCGCTGTCCGATAGCCCGGGGCTAGTGAAGCGACCCATCGGGCTAGTGTCTTTTTGTCAGAGTTTGCCCGACGGGCAAGCAATATTTGTTGCCTTTTCTTATCATTAAGTTAAGAATTAAAATAAGAAGTGTGTAATAAACAGTTCTCTAGTGAAAGTGAATGTGAGGAACATTTTAAAAATGTAAGGAAATATCAACGGCGAACAAAAGAAATGGAATTGAATGATGCGTTTTCGTAAATAATAGACAGATTTAGCAAAGACAACGCGACGTGAAATGAGGACGCGACACCGCGCGGAATAGTCTGGACCCGACTTCCGGTCCTTACGTTCACGTTCTCGGGTCAAGGTCGCGTCGCGTTCACGACGGCATTTGGGTTGTTTTCACGTCGCCATCACGACGCGGGTGATTTACTGCCAAGAAAAGGCTTTTTACGAGTTGAAAAGGTAGGAAAAGGTAGGAAAATTTATTTGGCTACCTAAAATTATCATTTTAGTTAAATATTTCATTTGTCCTCCAAGCCTATAACTTTTAAAAGCCGACAAAAACTTGTTGATACTGATTCGGTTTTGTGTTTGTTTCCTTGAGTATTCATGTCAAGTATTTTTTTTCGACTTTTTGTGGAAGAATGGTGCTGTTTTGCTTGATAAGTTTTTTATTCTGGAGAGATAATAAAGGCATGAATTTATTCTGCATTTTTAGCGGTTACGATTTTATAAAATATGATAGAAAATCGCGGTGGATTAAATTACGGGGTTGTTCATTTTAGCCCAATTACAACAAAACAACAAATTCAACAACAACACGCTATAATTAAACTACTAACATAAGCTTAAGCCAAAGCTTAAAACGTTTTTTATATGTAGATTTAATAAGTTCACTGTTACATTTATCTTGCTTTTAAAAAGCGACAGGAAAAAAAGTAAGCATATTTTAAAACTTTTAGTGCGCGAAGTGATGAGCTATATTTTATCGCTCACTTTTTTCCATTTTTTGTGTACGTTAATAGTTTATGTGTACTGCTGTAGAAGTGAAACCTCCTACCAGCCTTGATATTTACACCATTTTAGGTCATAGAGCCTTGTACGTAGTTGTGATTTGTAGCCCATTCTTTCGTTTGATTTATGCTTAATTTGATCGGGTCGCAAGTATAAATACTCGGTAACAAAGTTTTACCGCCCTTCGGGTATGAATTTTTTGTTTTGTTTTTATAAACCTCGACTTTTTAGGCAAGGTGGAAAAACAAACTGTGAAAAGTCACATTTTGTGTGCTTTTCATACGACATCGAAAACAAACTTGAAAGAAATCGACAATATTCCTCGCGCTTATAAAGCCGTTCATGGTATAAATATGTTGAAAAAAAATATATTGTCAAAATTAAAATTAGGATCGTCACTTTTCAGTGACAAACGACAAATGTGGCCCGGTTCAGACGCCGAACTTTTCATGAGCCGAACCTAATACTTTGAATTAAGTACATGAAAAGTTCGGCGTCTGAATCAGTTAAGAACGGCTATTTGAATTTGGAACGGCTCAGCCGTTCTTTCCGCCTGGCTCAGCCGGGAATTTCGGCTTTGGAACGGCTTTGATTCAGACGCCGAACTTTTCATGAGCCGAACCTAATGCATAAATTATTATAACGACTGGTGTGTGTTCTGGCATCCTTGCCTGAAAATCGCTGACCTTTCGATTTGTTTCTCTTCAAACTGAATTAAGTTCGGCTAATTAAGTTCGGCGTCTGAATCAACAGGCGTACTTTTGTTAATTTGGGTCGGTCCAAATTCGAATTAAGTTCGGCTCATGAAAAGTTCGGCGTCTGAACCGGGCCTGTGTTTACCCAAAGTGTTTATCTGAAGCTTACTTTATAAAGTGTTACTATGATCAAAAATCGTGGAAAACTCATTTTTTGTTTTCGTTATCTGAAAAAGGTGTAATAAATTATTGACATTTGGTATTTTCATTCTACTCTAGATCAGTGATGGTGCGGACCGTGGCGGGGAAGGAGTGTTCATCAGTAAACCCGGAGGCGGGGAAAGGGGCATTGCATGGCAGGGTGTGGCAAGCAAATTGAACAGTTCGCCACAGTTCTGTGTCAATGCCCGAGCTGTAAAAAGATCAGTTTAATAAAAATTCATGTCCCAGTTTTCAAGTCGGTGTCGATGTGAACAAATGAGATATCCTGTGGGATTTGCAAATTATCAAAAAGCAACTGCAGATCGACATTCAGCATCTTCCCAATTGTCGATGTCAAAGCGCCCAAACTTAGAATAGGAAAGGACTGACTAACCAAACGGACAACGTTCTACAACGGCTTATTTCAAAGTCTGAGGACTGTTGTCTTTCGTGCGAAATTAATAACATATTTTTTTTTATATTTTCCTTTTCCATTTATCTATCAACAGACTAAAAATACACGTAATGGAGACAGTGGATTGTTCAGGAAACAAATCGAATTCGAAAACATAATCGACGTCGCTGTCCGCCTTGTTTTCAGCTTGCTAAATCCCTTTTACCCGCAACGCGACGGCGTTGTCGACCCAGTCTTAATCTGTCACTCCTTGTGCGCGCGCCGTCCTCATCTCACGTCACGTTGTCTTTGCTAAATCTGTCTACTATGTACAATAGCGGCCGTAATTGTGTTCTCACTCCTCTGCTTTTAGGTCTTTAAAATCGCTGTTGTTTTCATTGTATTATTAAGTTCAAAGTAAACCAGTTAGGATCTGTCTTGTCGATTAAGACCGTTTTATTTAAACAAGCTAGACAACTTGAACATTTGCCGACACAGTCGTTGATACTCGATAGATTGTTTTTCCCACGAATGGCAAATATTTTTGCCGTCTGCCGTTTGCTATTTCCATGAGAAAGTGAGTAGTTTCACGTTTCTCAAACTCATGAACATGTGAATTAACTTCGATTTTTCTATTGGATTTATTATACGATTCGAGGAAAAGTAAGGATAATAAACTGCAAGCTGCTGTTTGCCGTGTACACATAGAACGCCGTGCGTAATTCTCGCAAGCAAGTCACGTAATATAAAATGTGTTATTTTTGTTGTATCAAACTTCGGAAAGGGCTTGCAAGATATTTTACGCCATCCAAAGGCGAAAGACTTCGAATAAGAGTACTAGTTTCATTGATCAATCGATCATAACTTTCATAACCAGCGCAAAAATAAGTTTTTCTCATAATTTATAATTTATTCTGCAACATTCGCCGTCGGGAACAAACACAGTTGGAGATTTTTTGCCTCTTGGTCTAATATTCATCCCTTGTTTAAATCTGTTTGTTTTTAATAATTAATTTATTTTTGGGCTAGCTCTTCAGAGCTCCGGGCTAGTAAACTAAAGTAGCAGCTTGCCCGAAAGGCAAGCTGATTTTTTCATTTTCATCCCACCCTGACATTGTATGAAAACTACATACAATACAATTGAAGGATTGTTTATTTTAGCCTTTTGAGAATGTAAGGTATTCGCATGTATTATCGGACACATTTACCTCATCGCTTTTATCAAAGCGCTTGACAGACGAACAACCAAATTCTTCTTCCACCAAAAGCTTTATAGAGTTGCCTCGATAGTTCCATTCCAAAATTGTCTAGAAAGCGATATATCTCCGACAAAACTGATTACAAAATTATCCATGCCTTGATAGATTATCGGACACGCTGATTGATTATCGGACATGCGAATCCTATTGAAAATTTCCGCCAACAATGTGCGTACGCAAGTCTTTATCACATCAGTATATAGGCCGTCCGATCATCGATCACTGGCATACCCGAAAAGAAGTACCCCTAAACAGCGGTAAACTGCTCAGAAACGGTAGGTACATCATGTATGGGAAACAAAATGGAGGGGAAGTTTCCCACTCGATGGATTTCAGAACAATCTTTGCAGTTTTGCGTTCATCTTTTGGAGTTTTTTTCCTTACGTAAGGGAAAAATGATTGGAAAATCAGAGCGCCATTATCGCTGCAGGTACGAGGAATAGTTTTATTTCCAAGATATTCAGATTTACGACACAAGACTCGGTAGTTGAACAGATTAAACTTTATTCAGCTGATAGCACAGGCGTTCCAGCGTCTTTCTTTTTATTTTTGTGGGATTTTGGATGTATGTGCGTTAGCGTCCGATAATCAATCGTGTCCGATAATACATGCGAATACCTTAAATTAATTGATTTTTTGGCTTCCTTCTATTGACTTACCATGTACTTGTTTTATTTCCTTATCCCGTGGGGGAAAATAAGCCGTAGGTTGCAGTACATTTTAGTCTTTCCAGTGATGGGGCGCCGGCATTTTTTTAAATTTAAACCTAAATAACTTTAAGGGACTGTCATCATTTTTAGTGTTACTTTATAAAGTCAAAAGACATATTTATATCAGTGAAAACCCAAAAATAATGGTTCAGTTTTGTTTAAATTTATTGTATCAGTGCTCTAAGGGTAAAAATACATGTCTTGGGCTGCAGATGGCTTCTGTCCTGAAAAACATGTTAACAATCTGATTCTGGTTTATTTTCTCTTCGAAAATTTACTTGATACACTTCCTCTTAGTGTTCTATAAGCATTTTTCATACATGTAGGACAAAGATACATACAGTGTAGTTTTAATTTGGGGCAGTTTTGACTTAAAAAACTCAAAATCACCATGACATAGCTCCTTTAAGCTATCAGTTGCTACAGTACAGGTCAGAGATATCCGACCACAAATGGACACGTTATATGCGTTTTCAAAAAACGGGTTAACGGTTTGCGTTTTCAAAACGGGTTTGGAAAACGGACTTTCATTGAAGCTCAGTATGTATGAGGTAGCTCTTTGTTTCCTCTTGTTCATGGTTTATTGTTTATTTTGAATGGCCTTTAGGTTATTATCACAAAAGAAAACCGAAACAACGGCGCTCAACTTTCTGTCGTCCAACGCCAACTGGCAAATTTCTCCGATGCGACATGGAATCAGTCTAGCTTGTGTACGTAGTCATAATAATTTTGTTTAAGTTTTAATTGTATCTACAAAAAAATAAAGGTGCTCTAAATTTTACTTATCTGTGAATGCAGTCAGCATAAATACCCACCGATTCAGGGCTCAAATGACGGCCGGTTGCGATCGTCTGACTGGGAACTTATTCGAACTTACAATTGTATCAGTCAACAAACTCTCGTCTTGAGCGTCATATTTTATATGTTCGCAGCTTACATCTCAAGTATTAGCTTAAGTATTGCAATAAAATAAGAATAAACCTTTTCTGATTTTTATAACTTAGGATAAATGCAAAGAACAGTTTCATTCTTCGGCGTAGTGGAATGAGAGATCTAGAGTAACTAATGTGCGAGCCTGCGAGTCGAAGCCATTTTTTGCGAGCCTCGAGCCTCTTCATGCGAGCCACTGCTTTTTTTGCCATATGTGACCTCTCACGCGAAAACGATACTAACGGCTATCCATTCGAGCCGTTCAAGCCTTTCGCTTACCGTTTATCAGCCGTAATTTGGCGAGCGAAACTACAAGGATGCATGTAACAGAGAATTCTTTGAAGCGCATGGTCTGTATGCAGGTTTCAAATTACCTTTTTGATATATGCAAATTTGGTGCACTTTTTACCGCGCGACTGTCAAACTTAAAAGGGCTAAATTTGTTTTTCTGCAACATAACTTTCCCTGCTGTCTTTAACTTCGATTATTATATTTAGTTTCATTCAAGATTTATTTTAATAATTAGTAAACACGACGTTAAGAAAGAACTTTACACATGAATTTTAAGTGATTCCCACTTGGGACTCGGGGCCGCTTGTTCCAAAACAATACGCATCACACTTGTCGCGTCGTGTGTTCTACAGAGTTTAAACACAAGTGTTATTCGCTCGCAAAAATTTAGAAAGATGTGGCGCGTCAATATAAATTTCATTTCAGTTTAGAGCGTAAACGACAGAACAGTTTCCCGTTTCAAGCACTTTGTTACGCCTTGTAGAACCAGAGATATTAAAATTTTCAACTTCGGTAATGAACATTGCAAAACAATGGGCATCACACTTGTGGCGTCGTGTGTTCTGAAGAGTAAAAACAAGTGTTACTCGCTCACAGAAATTAAGAAAGATATGGCGTTCGAGTGAATACAAATATATGTGGAAACTTCCAAAGCGTGAAAGAAAGTTTAGCAAATATATTTTTCTTGCGACAAGCGAGCAGTTTGGCAGCCATTGTTTACATTCATTTAATAGTGGTAAATTTCTAAGCGCAAATGAAAGTTTAAACAGAAACCCCGGCGGCTTTTATTGTCGTTCCTCCGAACGATTGTGTTTACATCTTGATTGCTCAACGTAGCTAAGCGGGCAAAATTTAACTAGAACTCACACTAGTAATAAACGAGCTTGAGCGGTAAATCGGAAATCGCGGCCATTGCATTCTTGGTGTCATGTTTTCTACGTTATGCAAATTTCGCTTTTCTGCGAAAAAAAGTTTTCAAAAAAGGTCGCCTGATAACAAATACTTATTCCCTCCAAACAAAATCTTAATTGGTCGATGGATCGATGCGGCATTAGATCGTTCGGAAAAAGGTAAACTTCTTAAAAACGTTTTTGGTCTGGTGTTTATAAATACGCTGTGGCTAAATGCCCGGCAAATAACATGATAACGCTATTCACTTTGATAATTTTACTACGTTATGATATTTCGATCCGCATGTCTTGGCGGCGGCATTTTGAAAACGACTAACCTTTGTTTTCGAAAACAATTATCTAGAAAGCAAACTTATGGCAGTGAATAACAATAGTGAAAATGCGTCTGAGAAATGCTTTTTCTAACGCGTTTTTGAAAACGCGTTAACGCAAAAAACGTGAGAATGTTTTGCGTTTGCGTTGGACGGATATCTCTGACCTGTACTGTAGGCAGATCTTGAAAGGGAACTTCATTTCCGTAGTCAAAGACGATATAACAGTGACAAAATACAGTAGAACCCCGATATAACAAAGTGCCAAGGGACTGGGAAAATGAGTTTGTTACAACAGGGATTCATTATGTTTGGGTTCTTTTCCATATGCTAATTTTTACTGTAACTGGGCTGAAGCGTATTGTTCCTGCCAATGGTCTGTTCACAAATGTCCAGTTTCTTGCAATGTATATTGTACAATATTGTATAAACTGTATGGAATTCAAAGGTAGAAAAAGATAGATGTTTATCTTAGTTTGAGACTAAACAATTTAACAAGTTGCAGCATACATGTACATTCAAATAGAATAATTAAAAGAGACATACATGTATACATAATATAAACATGTGTTCACAGATAGTGCTCCCATATGTGCACCAATTGTCTTATCTTTAATAAACAGAGACAGCCAATTTTTGGTGTGAAGGCTAGAGATACAATATCTTGTACCCTGTAGCTGTATTCTTGGTTTTCGTCAATAGGTCAAAATAAGTTTGCTTCCTTTAACCAAAGAACCAAAGACAAAGGTATTAAAATATTTAAGTAATGATCAGGGGTTCTGACAGGGTGCGCGGGTGCAGGACCGCACATATCGGTCAGACCCGCACAATTTCTAACAATCTGCAAAATCCCGCACAATACTGAAAGATTTTCTTAAAATTTTAATAAAATCGGGTATTTCTATTGATTACGAAGATTTCTAGTCATTACGGAATTGCGCCCATTGAAACACGTCGATCGAAGATGCAAATTTTGCTGTCAATCAAATGTTCCCCTGTGTATAGCTATTATTTCTAGGTAAAAATAGGTGCAACAAGTCTATTATTCAGCAGACAACAGAAGAACAATGGGTTTCTCGCAAGGATAATTCAGTCAAGTTTATTGACGCATGTTGCGTGACTGCATCACAAAAGCGATTCGCACTACATTGCACTACAAGCCCGTGCTTTCCTTGAAATTTCTATTAAATAGAAATACATTATATTGTCTTGAAAAGGATATTTTAATGCCAAAAATTGATCAATTAGAACACAGACCAGTGTCCTTGATGCATCTGTCTACAAAAGGTGACAAATGTTAATATGAAACTCATTACGCATCGAAAACTTAAACAGTATTTGGGTAAGGTATTGAGAGACTGAATAAAATATATGTATTGAAACTCGGCCAAGAATAATAATATTATTGAAATCTTTATACCAGTAGTTAGTAACAAGAATTTAACCGATCCATCGCAACTATTTTTGTCGCCCGTGAGTTCAGAATTATTTGCATATGCGACTAATGAAGCGGAACTTAAACCTCTGATTGGTGTATCTGCTTCTCAAAACGGGAATGTTGAATGAAATTGTCATTATTTTCTTCAAGTTAATGACAAGAAAGAGATACGAAGAGTAAAATAGCATGCAAGACTTTCACTTGTGAGATTGTTTTAGTTTTGTTGGGTTGTAATACATTTGCATACCGACAAAAACAACGTCAAGCAAAATTCAAAACCTTTAACACAACGCAGGGCTCGAAATTAACTTTTTCCTTCAGGAGCCAACTGGCGACTAATGGGAACATTTTGGTCGCCAGATCGTAAATTTTGGTCGCCAATTTTATTCAATATGTATCTTATATAAAACACACTTAAATGTTACTTTGCATGCAAGAAAAATCATAGGTAGAAAGAAGCAGCATAGGAAAGACTTAAGAAAGTTAGCTACCAGTGTTCACTGCTGACATGTCTTTAGCGATGGTTTGTTCTTAGTTTTTCGAGATGCCGGTAAGCACAAAATGTTCCGAGTTCATAGTTTTCATAACTAGACAAACAAGGGTCCTTTACCCTTGCTTTTACCTCTTCACAACATACTGTAAACACCGGCATATATAAATTAAAGCCACACTCGCAGATAAGCCGCACCCCGAGTTTGAAGCTCAAATTTTGGGGGGAAAAAAGTGTTTTTTTTTTTAATAAAAACGTAAGTCAGAGAATTGGCTCTAAGAAATGTGAGCTATACTTTGCTTCTATCCATCGAATCATCCTGTATTGAAAAACAAACCTACACTTTTGATCAGCCATTCGTTCAGGCCACAACAAGCTTGGTAGCTGTGCAAATTTCTTGAGGACATTGGGTTAACCGAGATGGCCGCTTGTTTACAGACTTTCTTTGGCTTCTTTCGTTCGTCTTCGGTGTTCCTTTATTGCTAAAAGCTTCAAGATGTCCGACAAAGATGGCGAGCACTGTTTTAACACAGGTATTTTGACAATTTGAGGCTAAATTTCACAATTTATAAACTCAACGCTCGCGTTCGTGTGTTGCGTGTTCGATGCGGACCTTTTTGCTCAATTTGATTTTTGGCCTCAGAGGCGCTCTGGCAGCTCTGTGAGACAAACAAGACTAACTTTTCTACGTCATCTCAAGTTAAATAAGTTTTGCTCCACGTTATACACCTCAAATAAAGGCTCTCAAAGTCTGGTCAACTTATATCACTGGAAAGTACGAATGATAAACTATGATTTGCAGAACTCAGCGGATGTTAATACCGCAGATAAACCGCACCCCCGATTTTAAGCAAACATTTTGGGCAAAAACGTTCGGCTTATACGCCAGTGTATAAACTAAAAGATTTATTTTAGTGCAGAAGTTTTTTTTGTGGTTATCGGACAAAACGTGAGTCGCCAGCTGGCGACCAGTTCCGAAAATCTAGTCGCCAGCACTCAATTTTTGGTCGTATCAGCGACCAGTTAGTCGCAATTTCGAGCCCTGCAACGCATTCGCTTTATTCGCATGGCCCATGAAAAGCTAAAAATGTTTCGCTACACAGGATTTAAAATCATTATTTATCTGCTAAGTAGAAAATACATAAATTCGGGACTTAAGGGTTTTGTTAAAAGCGCAAGATAATAAACCAAAGTCGAATGCGTAACGCATTACTTTCAGCGAGTGTTTTTTTTCGTCTTGCCGTAACAATTCCGTTTGCATCTTTCCGTTTCTGTTGTCTCGCAGAAACAATGCGCAAAACACCCAGGATAATTTCAAGACATCACAAAAGAAACCGCAAGAAGCGGTATCCTTTGTCAGCGCGCAAAACATCATGGGTACCCCACATTTTTTGGCTGACGGTTTTCAATGGGCGCGATTCCGTAATGTAACTTTTTAGGCTATTTTAATTTCCTTCCAAAACAATCGAGAAATCCCTCACTCAAGCGGATATGAAAACAACAAGGTGTTCTCGGTGCCGTCCTGGGCACTAGTCTCAGTTTTACTACTATCCGACTTTCTACCTATTTTTCGCGTATCTTTTTAGTTGTCGTTTTTCCAGACATCATGTCGTTTTTCTTAGAAGCCTGTCAATATTTTTTTTGGAGTCTTTCCCTTCCTTGTTCAGTTTAATATGTTAGGGACCAAAGAAATGTACCGTCGCGCTGAAATTTGCATCGAGCACTCCTACGACTGCGTGAAACACTATTTATATTGTTTCTATATAATTTATATATTATATCTAAATATTTACTAAATAGTATTTTATGGCATTGTTTCCTTTCAGAAATTTTCCGGACCAATTTGATGACCCAGTCAAAGCAGCAGATGAAAGTCAACTAGCAACAGAAACTTATCTTGTGAAGAAATGGATTGATGAAATTCCCTTTGTTCTTTCGGCTAATTACCATGGGGGCTCCTTGGTGGCAAATTACCCCTATGATGATAGAAAAGACAAACGCAGTTGGTACAGCTCTACAACGGATGACGACATTTTTCGAAAATTAGCATTGACGTACTCTAAAAACCATCCTGAGATGCATCTGAATAAAAGACAATGTGATGGAGATAATTTCAAGGATGGTAAGACTATTTAGTATATTTTTTCCCGACAGTGTTGCCTTTTGGTCAACACTGCACCACTGTTTAAAAAAAAGTAATACAGTCAACTCTCTCTTAACGGACACCTTTGTAAGACAGACATCTGGTGTTGGTCCCTGCTGTTTTTCAGTCATTTTACTGCAACTAAACTCTCTATAAGACGGACAACAGACACTTTGAAACCGTCAACGGACACTTGAGAAGTGCTTTTTTTTTTAGTGAAAAATACTTCGAAACAGAAATGTAAGTGCTGAATATGAACAAACGAGTCCACTTTTCTAATGTTATTTTTGTTCCAGTTTGTAGGTTTTGCTTAAGTTAACGACTTTAAACAGACTTAAAACAAACGTGTATTCATTGTGCATAGGTCCAGCTTTAATGTCCATTACTGGTGTCACGTTGCCTCGACTCTCTATAAGCCGGACACCTCTCTAAGACGGACAGTTGGGGCCAGTCCCGACGGTGTCCATCTTAGAGAGAGTTGACTGTAATTTAATTTAGCATCCAGGGGTTTATTTACTTTTGGTAGCTCAAGGGACAGAGCTTTTTGCAAAG
Source organism: Dendrophyllia cribrosa (assembly GCA_024195265.1). NCBI lineage: Eukaryota > Metazoa > Cnidaria > Anthozoa > Scleractinia > Dendrophylliidae > Dendrophyllia > Dendrophyllia cribrosa. Next base: position 3,992,161 of record JAJLRJ010000008.1, on the reverse strand, counting down.
GGGGGCGCTTATTTCTTTTTTTGACAAAAACATGCGATTTTGAAAAGCACTTTAATGAACAATGATAGAAAATGTACAATTGCACAGTCAGAACAACAGTAACAATGGTTCACATATTAGGATTAGAACAATGGTACCAGTGGTTTGTACAGTCGCAGCAATGGTAGTTAATTATGGTTCGCATAGTCGGAACAACTTTAATTAATAATGGTTCACATGGTCGGAACAACTGTAATATTGTTTGCTTAGTCAAAATATAATTTGCTATTATGCATGTACCTCTGTGTCACTTCAATAAAAAATGGCAGCTTTCTGGTGTAGCATCTTCAGGGAGGGGGGAAGGAGAGCAATAATCAAATCATTACGGTTATTATATTTTCTAAGCACCTTTGCTCGTACATGAAATTGCACTGGGACGGAGAAAAAAAAACATCACTTTTAAGCAATTTTTCGAGACACAAGGGAAGAACTTGTCAATGAAAAAAAAAATTTTTTAACCTGGCCATCTGCAGCCAGCAAAATACAATACTTTTGCACCATCACTTTCATGTTTATGTTGAGTTCAAAATGAATCTTAGGTCAAAATGATTTCAAACTACATGTAGTTTAGTTTTGATTTTTTTTTGTTGCTTGTAGTTTTGCTCGCCAAATATACATGTACAGCTGATAAATGACATTGTAAATTGCAAAGCGAGCAACATTCGTGGAACAATAACACTTGAAATAATGTTCGCTATTTTTCTGCTGAACAAGATTAAAATCTCCATACATCCAGATATATCCGCAAGAAGAAGATTCAAGGTCGCTTGTTTACATCGGCGGTAACTGAGAAGCGAGCAATCGCGAGGGTGAGATTCATGAAATACAAAACTTAAAGAATACTTGGACATTTGAAACGCTATTCGGTTCAGTATTAGCTGTGATTTCCTTTCTCAGAACAAACAATTCATTTTTATTTTCTTTATAAACAAGAGACGAGTTGAGAAGTGAGCGAGGGAACGAGCGAGCGAACGAGATTCCTAAAATACAAGGTAATGTTTAAAGAATACTTGGACGTTTGAAACACTGTTCGGTTCGATATTAACTGTGAGTTTCTTTTTCCAGAACAAAGAATTCCTTTTTCTTTTCTTTATAAACAAGCAGCGAGTTGTTTGTGAAGTGAGCAAGATTGGAAACATGACAGCTGTAACGGACGTTTTCTTGTTAGCGGCCGCTTTTTCAGACCTGGATATTTCTTTATTTTGCACAACAATGCCTCACAAAGCAAAAGCATAGACGCACACGTCACTGACACGTATATGACGCGTCAGAGAACGCGATGATGTTCGCATAATTCTGGCCTGCACTGTAATTGACATAATCCTAAGACAAAGAAAAGTACAAATCATACTAGTTTGAAATCATTTTAACCTGAAATCATTTTAAACTACAACATTTACATCGATACAAATTATGGTTTTTTGGCTTTTCAATGTCACTGTGATACTAAAAATACAGGTCTATGTAACATTGTCCCTTTAAATTATATACTTATTGCTGACAATAAACTTGGTTAAGTTGATAAGGTAAATAAACCACTGTAAAGAGATTCAAATGCTGATCTTTCAAGTGCTCTCCCTTTCTCACTGCAAATCACCTTCAAATTCACTCTGATGAAGGGCCAGTGCTCAAAACATCATTCTCTTTTATTGTGGCCTCAGTTGATAAAACCAACTTGTCATATTTCTCTCCCCCACCAATGCACATGCACCCTTTATTTATTGCTGACTGTTCCCCTTAGGAATCACAAATGGTGCCGCATGGTACTCAGTTTCTGGCGGTATGCAGGACTACAACTATCTCAACAGTAACTGCTTTGAAATTACTGTTGAGGTTGGCTGCTGCAAATTTCCACCAGAAGACACACTTGAAGGGTTTTGGAATGATAACAAGCAATCTCTACTTGAGTATTTGAAGCTTGTTCATACTGGTCTGAATGGCTTTGTAAAGGATCAGGTTTCAGGAAATGGTAAGCTGATTTTCACCAGTAATAATATCATAAGTTTTCTTGAATTGTGAGGCTCAGTGGTCTACATGTATGGTTATTCTTCAAGGGCTGAAGACTATATTTTAAGTTTCTTCGGATGGTGCCTCACATGGGGCTTCCTGTCCCATTCACACCCTTTCCTCTTGGTACAATCATCTTATTTTGTAGGCTTGTGTCCAATAAAGTTGATGAATAGACTTTTTCTTTTAGATATGTACATGTATGTGTCGATCTTTTGTAACCTGGATCAATATGCAATATTTTTATTGTATTGTTAGTGTCCTTCATTGTTTATTAATACCGGTAATTGTATGTTCATATATGTGACAAGTCTGCTGATTTCCATGAAACCCTTTCTAGCCAATTAAAAAATTTTATGTTTTAAAATTACACTGCACTTAGTCTTACATTTTTAATTAGTTTTTAGATTTTAAGCATTTCATTGTGCAGTGGATTTTAGGATTTTTGGCATTTTTATTGTAATGGTTTTAATATATTTTGGATTTATATATTTAATTTTTTTTTTATTTTGAGGGCCCCCCTAAAAATCATCTATTGAGGAGTGGGTCTGCTCAATAAATACATGTATTATTAAATTTTTTGTTACTACATTATTGATAAAATATAAAACACAAACATGTTCACAATGTACCTATGGCAAATTAAAACTGACATACATCACTCACAATAACGGAAAATCAATCCATTCGATACACACAATTTTTTGAAGACAAACTCAAAGATATTTACTTAAACGAAAACTACAAACACATGGAATCCACAGTACTTTTTGCTACACAATATTAATTGGTTACTTACTTTTGAGCAGTACAGCATACTGTATGTACATGTGTAATATTGCACCCTTGGTGCTCCGACACACTCTGGGTATAACACTGGAAACTGATCCTAGCATATTCTCAACATGAAATGCATGTTTACAGTTGAAGTTCTCTTCAATGGGGAGTTTAGGAAGCTATGATGATGACAACAACAAGAATGTTAAAAAAATTAGCATTATTGAAAACAATGACACTGCATATGCATTCATTTGACATTTTCTCTGCCATCCTCTGCACAACTAGAACATCAAATGACTTAATTTGAGGTTTTATGAGGAACTTGGTCATACAACAATGAATTTTCCTTTCTCTATCTGAACTGGAATGCTGTCTTTACTTAGCTTCTGGAAAATTTTCCCTACATTAAACAAGGAGAATATAATAGAATTATTGCAAAGTAGTTTAAAAGAACAGAAATGAAGATTTTATGTGACATTTTTCTTTACATTTCGTCCATGGCTGCTTTAAATTGCTAATATCCAGCCTGTGACTGTCAAAGTGATGTAGCTGTTGTTACATTGTATGAGGTGGGTACTAGTGGAGGTCCAACTGTATTATTGTCTTTATTTTCTTTCAGGAATTGAGGGAGCTGAAATAAATGTCCTTGATCGCAATCATAATGTAAGAAGCGCTAATGATGGGGACTACTGGCGTTTACTTATTCCAGGTAAATACAATGTGAAAGTGAGCAAACCCGGCTACTTTCCGGTTTCAAAAACTATACAAGTCAATGATGGGCAAGCCACAAAGGAAGACTTCATCTTGCAACCCACTGGAAAGCATTTCGATGAAGCCAGCACCAATTTGATGCAAGAAGAAGTAAAGGCAGACGACAAGAAGCCAGTTCCCGTCTCCTTAGTGATTGGTCTGACAGTCGTTTGTCTCATTTCACTGATGTTGGCGCTAGCTCTTGCTGTCATGCTTGCAAAGAAATACAGAGGCAATAATGACAACAATCAGACCCAGTACTCTGCAGTCCACACCGACCCATAAAAACTTGTAACAATACAACCACCAGAAATCCATTGGAGCTGCTGTATTGACTTGATTTAGCACTTTAAATATTTTTCTTTGGGTATTTCTTTGAAAGGGGTTAATTGGGGATGGGTACCTATTTCTTTAACGTAACAATACAGCTGTTTTATGCAGCTTGAATTATTTTTTTACCCTTGTTTATTTTTGCAGTTAGGCATTTTTTTTTTCCGTTTATTGTCTAGATGGTGTATAGTAGGACAAAACAATTTTATTTATATCTTTTCATTCCTTACCAAATTATTTATCATAAAGTATGCTCATTTAGCTCCTTTGAATTTTTGATTACCGGTACTTACATTGAATTATCTAAGAATGTAGTTTGAACAATGAAGAATGATTTGTCAGATAGTCTATGCATGACCTAAATGTACAGTGTGCTCAAAACAGGTTTCATGGATGATAATGTTTGAAATGTTTTAACTTTTAACATATTGCATAACTAAAATATTATGAAAAACTTATTCTCAAAATGTTTTTGTTTTTCAATTTTCATTTGCTTTTGTTCGTAGTCTTATTGAGGCATGAGGATGATTTGAAATTATGAGCACGATTATCCCTGAATGGTGCTAACATTAAGTCCAATTACTAATTAATCATATCCATAACAAAATTTAAGACTAAAAAATCTATGTGGACTTTATTCTACTTAAAACATCAAATTGAAACCAGTAGCTAAACAGCAAAAAAGAACACATTAAAGTGCACCTGATTGATGCACGCACACTGTAGGTGTCCAATTACAGCTATCCAATTACATTTGTACAAAAAGTTGTAATTGAACAGCTGTAATTGGACACCCACATGACCGCATGCTAATTTCATACGAAATAGGCACAGGATGGCCAATCACAATCATATTAAGAATTTTGTTATTGATGTGATTATATGAATTAGAAGGTGTCAAAGCACTACGATTAATTTTATTTTTATTATCCTTTTTGTGTAGCCAGCAACTGAAGTAAAGACATTAACGAATAAGTATTAACTAAATGTTAGCTGAAGGAGTGTTAGTGAATCAGTTATCAGAAATGGTCATATGTTAGCTATAAAGTAACTTTACTCCACAGTCTCTCCAGTAGGGAATACCTAACAAAATAACTATTGGGAAAACCTGTGATAGACTAGCATCCAATCCAGGGGGGAGTAGTAATACTCTAAGTCACTTCGTAGTATATAAACTGGATCACCCTGTGATGGACTAGTATACCATCCAGGGGGGAGTAGTTTGTCACTGCATAGTACATAAACCAGGTCACCCCGTGATGGACTAGTATCCCATCCAGGGGGGATTAGTGACACTTTTGAAGCCCTGATCAAACAGTGCATGATAGTCGATGATTGTTGGGTTGATAGTTAAGAACTATTCACCGAAGTGTAGGTGGGTAGTGGTGGATATTTACTGAGCCGCGAAGCGGCGAGGTAAATATCCACCACTACCCACCTACACTGAGGTGAATAGTTGTTTTAGTAAATACTGAAACAGTGAGATAATATAACGAAAATGATGCTTTTTAACTCATTTATTCCTGTCAACGATTACAATTTAAGCGCGCAAATTGCTGGGAGGTGAATAGCACCTGTTAGTATATACTGAAACAGTGGATAGCATTGTTGGCACGCTCTGATTGGCTACTGAAACTCGGAATAGCAAGTGCTATTCACCTCCCAGCAATTTGCGCGCGAAAATTGTAATCGTTCACAGGAATAAATGAGTTAAAAAGCATCATTTTCGTTATACTTTGTATTATCTCACTGTTTCAGTATATACTAAAACAACTATTCACCTCAGTGTTGGTGGGTAGTGGTGGATATTTATATATCTAAATATCCACCACTACCCACCTACACTTCGGTGAATAGTTGTTAACAATTTCAGTAGCCAATCAGAGCGCACCAACAATGCTATCCACTGTTTTAGTATATACTAATTTATCCTAACTATCATTTACATTGTACTATCGTTGACTACAATGCTTGACGATTGAAGGGTGCATGATAGTTGATGAAACTTGGTCAAAAGTCACCCACTGAATCCTCGCTTGACTTGCAGTTAATATTGTACAATGAATAAACAACTTGTTGGCTAATACCGGTATTTTCTTAGTTTTCAGGCCTTGACAGAGTCTATTGACTTTTAGTGGGCATTTTGATAAAGCTACAGCTGAGTCCACCACTTAAGGTGGCATCAGCTGACAAAAAAACTATCAATTATCACACTCTCGGTCAAACGATCAAAACAATCAACTATCCTGAAAATTTTGAACATGTTCAATGTGAATGATAGCGATTGATAGTTGATGATAGTTCATGTTCAAGCAGAAGCTTGAACTGTCACCTATTATGCACCGTTTGATCAGTGCTTGACTGCATCATGCTAAAGAAACCAAAGCTTAGCATTGATTACACTGATCTTGATGATCTGACCTTGGCTTTATTTTCGTAATCCAGTTGTGCTGTTATTCATCTGCAGTTTTGCATGCCCTTAAACTCACTAAGGTGCAGGATTGCAGAAAACCAGTTTAATGAGATGAAAATCATATTTCTATCTCATTGAATAACAATACATCCCATTGTATCATGCTTCGTTCTAAAAACAACTGAATTAATTTTCTGCAATCCTGCACCTCACTCCTTAAACTGTCATGACTTTTAAAGTTTTATTCCATATTAATAGACTAAATTGCTTAATGTAAAGACTATTTGCAGTTACAGCACGTGAGAGGTTACTAGACTGCTAGCTGTCACTTTGAAGTCAGTCATGCGGGAAAACAAGCTCGGCGAGACTGGGGCAAGCAAACAAGCCGAGGAGGCTCTTTCTCTTCCCCAGCGCCCCCTCGGCTCACATTATTTTCGCTTGCTCAGTCGCGTCGATCGACGATCACGTGATTTGCTCGTCTACTGACTATCCAGAGAGGGACTGCTAGTAATCTAAGAGATTGCCAATTAACTTGAATGTTAATGCTCAGTGATAGAGATCCAGTTCCTCTTTGTATTCTGTGACTTTGTTATTGTTGTGAAATGCCGTTATTTAATGAAATCTGGTAAGGACTGTGTAGATGTGTAGAAATATGAATAAAATGAAGTGCATAATTAATTATAATATCAAATTACAGTACCTTATTGGTGTTGATGAATTAACCCACAGGACTACCATCCCCAACCACAAAATCAGTTTTTTTTAATATTAAAGAAAAAAACGCGCCGAGTGCATTATTGAGTTATATAAGCACGCGGAAATTTTTAGAACACGAGAGAAGTGTTCTTTAAAATTCCTAAGTGCTTTTCAACAATGCACGAGGAACAAGTTTTTTTATTTCTTTTATAAAATAAAAACGGTTTTGATGAACCTTACTGCCTATAAAAGCCAGAGGGTGTTTAAAGCTAAGAAGGGTGGACAAGAAAATGTTTGCTAGCAAGCGAGCGGAGGATTGTAGGATGTTTATATGCTTTCGTACGTATGTCCACCTGTCTTAGCTGACAAACGAAGCCCTAAACGTCAAAAAACACCGTATGGCATTTAAAAATGTAAACATCCACAATGCCTCGCCTGCCCATTAAGCTGAGAAGGTCAAAATAAACACACTTTCTCTGCTACAAAGGAAGAACGACATATCAATGACGCGGGGCGGGAGCAACGCGTAAAAATGCGGGAGCCAGAAGGAAAAGGTACGGGAAGTTCTGTCCTCCTCCCCGCCATTTTTATTCAATGGCAAAATAAGGTTCGTATGTATTTATAGATAAATAGATTGTGGGGAACACGAGAAAACCCACTGTCTTTCATGAACCACAAATGAAGCTAATACACAATCTCCGTTGACGAAAACAAATCAAGCTGTTTGTTGTAAGGTCTTTATCCCCGGGTTCCAGGTCAAGATCCCCTGGGTGCCCATGAACAGAAAAACAGCGTCCAATGCCTAACCTGCGATCAGTCAGGTCAAAATGGTTAGGCCTCCATTTCCTTTTATGGTCATGAATTGACCAGACGAAACAAAAATACAGATTAATTAAATTGCATGCTACCGGATGTAACTAATTTTATAACTTCCAGGCAACACACACGCATTAACGATAACCCGGTTTCTGCACAATAACGCCGATAAAAATTTTCCTGCCACTTTTCCTGCGTTCAGTGACAAGAAATAAGGGTTATCTGTAACTCCACTCAAAATGAATAAATTACAAATGGAAGAAGGTCGAGAACCTGACTAACGTCTCCCTTAGAATAAGCAGGATCAGACAGGAATAGACCAACACTGAAATATGAATAAATTAAACCCAGGAAGGGCGGAGGAAAGTCCCTTTCCCCTCCCATCCCCCTCTGCCTCCGGCTGTGGGAGAGGGGCGGAGGAAAGTCCCTTTCCCCTCCCATCCCCCTCTGCCTCCGGCTGTGGGAGAGGGGCGGAGGAAAGTCCCTTTCCCCTCCCATCCCCCTCTGCCTCCGGCTGTGGGAGAGGGGCGGAGGAAAGTCCCTTTCCCCTCCCATCCCCCTCTGCCTCCGGCTGTGGGAGAGGGGCGGAGGAAAGTCCCTTTCCCCTCCCATCCCCCTCTGCCTCCGGCTGTGGGAGAGGGGCGGAGGAAAGTCCCTTTCCCCTCCCATCCCCCTCTGCCTCCGGCTGTGGGAGAGGGGCGGAGGAAAGTCCCTTTCCCCTCCCATCCCCCTCTGCCTCCGGCTGTGGGAGAGGGGCGGAGGAAAGTCCCTTTCCCCTCCCATCCCCCTCTGCCTCCGGCTGTGGGAGAGGGGCGGAGGAAAGTCCCTTTCCCCTCCCATCCCCCTCTGCCTCCGGCTGTGGGAGAGGGGCGGAGGAAAGTCCCTTTCCCCTCCCATCCCCCTCTGCCTCCGGCTGTGGGAGAGGGGCGGAGGAAAGTCCCTTTCCCCTCCCATCCCCCTCTGCCTCCGGCTGTGGGAGAGGGGCGGAGGAAAGTCCCTTTCCCCTCCCATCCCCCTCTGCCTCCGGCTGTGGGAGAGGGGCGGAGGAAAGTCCCTTTCCCCTCCCATCCCCCTCTGCCTCCGGCTGTGGGAGAGGGGCGGAGGAAAGTCCCTTTCCCCTCCCATCCCCCTCTGCCTCCGGCTGTGGGAGAGGGGCGGAGGAAAGTCCCTTTCCCCTCCCATCCCCCTCTGCCTCCGGCTGTGGGAGAGGGGCGGAGGAAAGTCCCTTTCCCCTCCCATCCCCCTCTGCCTCCGGCTGTGGGAGAGGGGCGGAGGAAAGTCCCTTTCCCCTCCCATCCCCCTCTGCCTCCGGCTGTGGGAGAGGGGCGGAGGAAAGTCCCTTTCCCCTCCCATCCCCCTCTGCCTCCGGCTGTGGGAGAGGGGCGGAGGAAAGTCCCTTTCCCCTCCCATCCCCCTCTGCCTCCGGCTGTGGGAGAGGGGCGGAGGAAAGTCCCTTTCCCCTCCCATCCCCCTCTGCCTCCGGCTGTGGGAGAGGGGCGGAGGAAAGTCCCTTTCCCCTCCCATCCCCCTCTGCCTCCGGCTGTGGGAGAGGGGCGGAGGAAAGTCCCTTTCCCCTCCCATCCCCCTCTGCCTCCGGCTGTGGGAGAGGGGCGGAGGAAAGTCCCTTTCCCCTCCCATCCCCCTCTGCCTCCGGCTGTGGGAGAGGGGCGGAGGAAAGTCCCTTTCCCCTCCCATCCCCCTCTGCCTCCGGCTGTGGGAGAGGGGCGGAGGAAAGTCCCTTTCCCCTCCCATCCCCCTCTGCCTCCGGCTGTGGGAGAGGGGCGGAGGAAAGTCCCTTTCCCCTCCCATCCCCCTCTGCCTCCGGCTGTGGGAGAGGGGCGGAGGAAAGTCCCTTTCCCCTCCCATCCCCCTCTGCCTCCGGCTGTGGGAGAGGGGCGGAGGAAAGTCCCTTTCCCCTCCCATCCCCCTCTGCCTCCGGCTGTGGGAGAGGGGCGGAGGAAAGTCCCTTTCCCCTCCCATCCCCCTCTGCCTCCGGCTGTGGGAGAGGGGCGGAGGAAAGTCCCTTTCCCCTCCCATCCCCCTCTGCCTCCGGCTGTGGGAGAGGGGCGGAGGAAAGTCCCTTTCCCCTCCCATCCCCCTCTGCCTCCGGCTGTGGGAGAGGGGCGGAGGAAAGTCCCTTTCCCCTCCCATCCCCCTCTGCCTCCGGCTGTGGGAGAGGGGCGGAGGAAAGTCCCTTTCCCCTCCCATCCCCCTCTGCCTCCGGCTGTGGGAGAGGGGCGGAGGAAAGTCCCTTTCCCCTCCCATCCCCCTCTGCCTCCGGCTGTGGGAGAGGGGCGGAGGAAAGTCCCTTTCCCCTCCCATCCCCCTCTGCCTCCGGCTGTGGGAGAGGGGCGGAGGAAAGTCCCTTTCCCCTCCCATCCCCCTCTGCCTCCGGCTGTGGGAGAGGGGCGGAGGAAAGTCCCTTTCCCCTCCCATCCCCCTCTGCCTCCGGCTGTGGGAGAGGGGCGGAGGAAAGTCCCTTTCCCCTCCCATCCCCCTCTGCCTCCGGCTGTGGGAGAGGGGCGGAGGAAAGTCCCTTTCCCCTCCCATCCCCCTCTGCCTCCGGCTGTGGGAGAGGGGCGGAGGAAAGTCCCTTTCCCCTCCCATCCCCCTCTGCCTCCGGCTGTGGGAGAGGGGCGGAGGAAAGTCCCTTTCCCCTCCCATCCCCCTCTGCCTCCGGCTGTGGGAGAGGGGCGGAGGAAAGTCCCTTTCCCCTCCCATCCCCCTCTGCCTCCGGCTGTGGGAGAGGGGCGGAGGAAAGTCCCTTTCCCCTCCCATCCCCCTCTGCCTCCGGCTGTGGGAGAGGGGCGGAGGAAAGTCCCTTTCCCCTCCCATCCCCCTCTGCCTCCGGCTGTGGGAGAGGGGCGGAGGAAAGTCCCTTTCCCCTCCCATCCCCCTCTGCCTCCGGCTGTGGGAGAGGGGCGGAGGAAAGTCCCTTTCCCCTCCCATCCCCCTCTGCCTCCGGCTGTGGGAGAGGGGCGGAGGAAAGTCCCTTTCCCCTCCCATCCCCCTCTGCCTCCGGCTGTGGGAGAGGGGCGGAGGAAAGTCCCTTTCCCCTCCCATCCCCCTCTGCCTCCGGCTGTGGGAGAGGGGCGGAGGAAAGTCCCTTTCCCCTCCCATCCCCCTCTGCCTCCGGCTGTGGGAGAGGGGCGGAGGAAAGTCCCTTTCCCCTCCCATCCCCCTCTGCCTCCGGCTGTGGGAGAGGGGCGGAGGAAAGTCCCTTTCCCCTCCCATCCCCCTCTGCCTCCGGCTGTGGGAGAGGGGCGGAGGAAAGTCCCTTTCCCCTCCCATCCCCCTCTGCCTCCGGCTGTGGGAGAGGGGCGGAGGAAAGTCCCTTTCCCCTCCCATCCCCCTCTGCCTCCGGCTGTGGGAGAGGGGCGGAGGAAAGTCCCTTTCCCCTCCCATCCCCCTCTGCCTCCGGCTGTGGGAGAGGGGCGGAGGAAAGTCCCTTTCCCCTCCCATCCCCCTCTGCCTCCGGCTGTGGGAGAGGGGCGGAGGAAAGTCCCTTTCCCCTCCCATCCCCCTCTGCCTCCGGCTGTGGGAGAGGGGCGGAGGAAAGTCCCTTTCCCCTCCCATCCCCCTCTGCCTCCGGCTGTGGGAGAGGGGCGGAGGAAAGTCCCTTTCCCCTCCCATCCCCCTCTGCCTCCGGCTGTGGGAGAGGGGCGGAGGAAAGTCCCTTTCCCCTCCCATCCCCCTCTGCCTCCGGCTGTGGGAGAGGGGCGGAGGAAAGTCCCTTTCCCCTCCCATCCCCCTCTGCCTCCGGCTGTGGGAGAGGGGCGGAGGAAAGTCCCTTTCCCCTCCCATCCCCCTCTGCCTCCGGCTGTGGGAGAGGGGCGGAGGAAAGTCCCTTTCCCCTCCCATCCCCCTCTGCCTCCGGCTGTGGGAGAGGGGCGGAGGAAAGTCCCTTTCCCCTCCCATCCCCCTCTGCCTCCGGCTGTGGGAGAGGGGCGGAGGAAAGTCCCTTTCCCCTCCCATCCCCCTCTGCCTCCGGCTGTGGGAGAGGGGCGGAGGAAAGTCCCTTTCCCCTCCCATCCCCCTCTGCCTCCGGCTGTGGGAGAGGGGCGGAGGAAAGTCCCTTTCCCCTCCCATCCCCCTCTGCCTCCGGCTGTGGGAGAGGGGCGGAGGAAAGTCCCTTTCCCCTCCCATCCCCCTCTGCCTCCGGCTGTGGGAGAGGGGCGGAGGAAAGTCCCTTTCCCCTCCCATCCCCCTCTGCCTCCGGCTGTGGGAGAGGGGCGGAGGAAAGTCCCTTTCCCCTCCCATCCCCCTCTGCCTCCGGCTGTGGGAGAGGGGCGGAGGAAAGTCCCTTTCCCCTCCCATCCCCCTCTGCCTCCGGCTGTGGGAGAGGGGCGGAGGAAAGTCCCTTTCCCCTCCCATCCCCCTCTGCCTCCGGCTGTGGGAGAGGGGCGGAGGAAAGTCCCTTTCCCCTCCCATCCCCCTCTGCCTCCGGCTGTGGGAGAGGGGCGGAGGAAAGTCCCTTTCCCCTCCCATCCCCCTCTGCCTCCGGCTGTGGGAGAGGGGCGGAGGAAAGTCCCTTTCCCCTCCCATCCCCCTCTGCCTCCGGCTGTGGGAGAGGGGCGGAGGAAAGTCCCTTTCCCCTCCCATCCCCCTCTGCCTCCGGCTGTGGGAGAGGGGCGGAGGAAAGTCCCTTTCCCCTCCCATCCCCCTCTGCCTCCGGCTGTGGGAGAGGGGCGGAGGAAAGTCCCTTTCCCCTCCCATCCCCCTCTGCCTCCGGCTGTGGGAGAGGGGCGGAGGAAAGTCCCTTTCCCCTCCCATCCCCCTCTGCCTCCGGCTGTGGGAGAGGGGCGGAGGAAAGTCCCTTTCCCCTCCCATCCCCCTCTGCCTCCGGCTGTGGGAGAGGGGCGGAGGAAAGTCCCTTTCCCCTCCCATCCCCCTCTGCCTCCGGCTGTGGGAGAGGGGCGGAGGAAAGTCCCTTTCCCCTCCCATCCCCCTCTGCCTCCGGCTGTGGGAGAGGGGCGGAGGAAAGTCCCTTTCCCCTCCCATCCCCCTCTGCCTCCGGCTGTGGGAGAGGGGCGGAGGAAAGTCCCTTTCCCCTCCCATCCCCCTCTGCCTCCGGCTGTGGGAGAGGGGCGGAGGAAAGTCCCTTTCCCCTCCCATCCCCCTCTGCCTCCGGCTGTGGGAGAGGGGCGGAGGAAAGTCCCTTTCCCCTCCCATCCCCCTCTGCCTCCGGCTGTGGGAGAGGGGCGGAGGAAAGTCCCTTTCCCCTCCCATCCCCCTCTGCCTCCGGCTGTGGGAGAGGGGCGGAGGAAAGTCCCTTTCCCCTCCGGCTGATTGAAGTAGCCATACACGGTGGTTTTCCGTATAAACCAGCAAAGGCTTAACGGCAGTTTATTGTCTATTATAAATAAAAAATAAATATCTTATTTTAAAATAGTTTCTTTATTCTGCTCTTAGTGGTTAGTCGGATAAAAATTTGGCTAGTTACGCAGTTTTTTCTGATCTTGAAAGTTGCGGTGTCTTTTTCTTCAACAGTAGACTGTTGTATTTGTCTCTTGGTCATATAAAGCGTACTACCTTTCTCATCATCAGTCATCTGCATTAGCAAATGTTTCATTCTCGAAGACTTGGGCTAATCTTTAAGATTTCATACCAGCAGTGAAATCCAAGAACTCAGTTTCGTAAGCCAACACCAGTATTGCTTTGAGACTTTCCAACAGAATGTGCTGTTTAAAAGATAAAGAAGACAAACATCACAGCAGTTGGAATATCCTTTACCGCGGTTAAGGTGTAACTTATTCTCGCTTTCTAGCTTCTCCTCGATTTAACACATAAATGTGTTCGCTATGAGTGGCTCTAGGGGTGACCCAATCGCTACACTGGAGTGAGCATCAATTTGTTCATAAAGACTGCCGTTAAATTGGAACAGTTGATGTTTAGTAGCCACACTCAGAAGCTCAATAGGGTCATCTTGGGTGATGCTAAGGCTGATGTGTCTCATTGAACCAATTCCGAGTAACGGCAGTCTTAATGAACAAATTGATGATGTAGCGATGGGGTCACCCCCAGGGCCACTCATGGCGAACACATTTATGCGTTAAATCGAGGAGAAGCTAAAAAGCGTGAATAAATTACCTTCTTTTTACAGGAGATACGTGGACGACAACTTAGCCGCGGTAAAAGATATTCCAAATGCTACAGCTGTCCTGGCAACATTAAATGAAGCCCACCCGTCAATCAGCTTTACAATAGAAGTAGAAAACAACAGAAAACTACCTTTCATCGGAATGGAACTAAACAATGGGTAAACAGCTGAAAACATATGTCTACAGGAAACCAACAAATAAAGGCTTCCTTCTACACTATCAAAGTCGTGTTGATGTCAGATACAAACGATCCCTTCTTATGACTATGACAAAAAAAAAACGTGCCCACCGTCTCTCAATTTCACCAGATCTATTTTCTGAAGAATGTGATAACCTGAAAGTGATCTTCTGGAAACTGAAATACCCCGAGACGCTTATCAATTCCACCTTAACTAGATTCATATAGTCCCAAAATCAAGAGCAAGTTCGTGATGTTCAAGCAAATGCACCCGTTTGGTTTATTCTGCCGTTTAAAGATCAAAGAGCAGCTGACCGTTGTGCGAAGACAGCTCAGTTCCGATCTTAGAAAGAAAATAAACAGCGCCCAGTGTTTACGAGCAAGAAAATCGTCGATGAGATCAAAGTAGCAGAAGCGAAACCACCATTAATAAATCAACAATGCGTTGTTTACGAATTCAGATGTGATCTGTGCGATGCAGATTATGTAGGTTATACACGCCTTAACACCGTTTTTTTAGCGTATTGACGAACACAGGTATTCTGCTATTGGAAATTTATAAACATTTGCGCGACGCTCACAATCAGAGAAATAAAGATCTTCAGGAACAATTCGTCGCCATTCGTAAGAAATGCCATGGAAAGCTGGAATGCTTAGTTTAGGGAATGTTTTTTTATCAAAGACAAGAAACCTAAATTGAACACTCAATCTGACTTCATCAAAGCAAAACTATTCAGACTATTTACCTAATTAACACCCCGTACATTCCACATTGTATTTCTTTTCATTTTAATCACCTGCAACAAGACTTTCAACGCAATTTATTATATATAATCGGAATATAATGATTTCACAAGAACCTGACTAATAGTTGCACGAATTTGAAGATGATGAGCGAGTCATCGAAACCGGTCATTCGAAACTAACATTACTTATAATTCAACACATTGATACACTACCCAAATATGGTCAAAAAGTTATCGATATATGTTATGTCCACATGACGTATAACCAGCGATGGCGGTAAATTTGGCATTTTAAAGGAAAGTGAAAATGACTGCTGCCTGCAATTTCGTGTTTTTGGGCGAAAAAGTACGAGAACTATTAGTTGAAAAAGGGAAAAGAAAGAAAAAAAGAGAAGAAAAGAAAAGAGAAAAAATATTGTTCACATGATTGGTCAGGACAAAAAAGGCGCGAAATTTTCGCGTTGTCGCGGTCGCATGTTTCTTGGCGTAGCTGAATGAAAACTGGTTCAAAGTTTAACCGCTCGACAAGGAGTGAATGAAGGAGCACAATTTTCGTAAAATTCCTTTGGTAATCACCTTTGGAATATGATATAGACTTGATGCTTTCTCAGAAAAGTTTCTGATCTCGTCATTACGGCTGTAGGAGCTAAAAAACGAGCAAGTTTGTAAACAACATTGATCGACTCAGCTTGATGTTTTAACCGTTTCTTGTATCCTTTAGCTGTGAATTTTTGTACGCTGCAGTTCTTTCCGACTTTTCGCCGCTATGTTTAGGTTCGCAGCCGTGTGTTTGTTCAATTTGTTTTGATTCTGAATTGAACTTTTTAAGATACGAAACACTTGTAACTAAGACATTCTATGCCATTTTACTGTGTTTTAATTCTTGTAGTCACTACTCTGTCCCGTTCTTTGAGTAGACGAAAGCTCTTCGTAGAAACTCTCAACTGATTGTGTACGCTAAATTAATTTTAGCTTGGCAAAAGTTTCGGCATTCGCTGTTTGTTGTTTAAGAAATGGTCCGAGGTAAAATATTGTTTTTAGCCTTTTTATTTAATGAAAGGTTGTATATCTCAATGATTTTTTTCTCGAAACTGTGATTTGTTATCAATGTGTTGAATTATAAAACAGTTATAGTGTTCAAGTTTGCACAATATTGACAAAGGCGCCACTTTCATTCCTGAACTGTGTGATGTTGCAAGTTTCGCGCGTTAAAACATATGTAAGCTTTTTTTAAAATAAAAGGCTTGTCGGCGATATTTTCTCTTCAAACTGTGCTTTGTGTTATCAATGTGTTGAATTATAAAACTATTACAGCGCTCAAGCTTGCGTGATATCGCCTAATTTTAGCCGACTCGGCCTACGGCCTCGTCGGCTAAGTATTAGGCGATATCACGCGCGCTTTCGCGCTATAATAGTTAAATATACGTACATTTCCCACAAGAACAGGTCTGTTGTTTTAACAGCAGACCTGTTTTCACTATAAATGAATGGGGTTAGTTTCTAGAGAAACTGTGGTGCTGCGTCGGTGGGGGGATGAAACACGAGAATTTAGTTTTATCGACTGAGTCGATAAGGTAAATTGACCACCGTAAAAAGATTCAAATAGCTGACGTTTCGAGAGCTAGCCCTTCGTCGGAGCGAATCAAGGAATTGTGGGTAGTGTGTGGTTTTATATAGTAAGCGGTGGAGCTACGCTATTGGTGGAAATTTGGTGACGTGAAAAACAAATGTAGATTAGTTGAATGAAAAGCGTTCGTTGATTCCGTGGGGTTTGAGAGTGCCGATTTGAAAGATGATTTTTTGTTCTAGGTTTTTACGGCTAGCGGGCTAAGGGCTAGCGCTCGAAACGTCAGCTATTTGAATCTTTTTACGGTGGTCAATTTACCTTATCGACTCAGTCGATAAAACTAAATTCTTCTGTTTTCACTATAGGTGGTTTTCATGTTACGTCATCGCCGCCATGCTGGTGGACATAAATAGGCCGGTTCTCACTAGAGCTCTTAAGTACACTTGAAGTGCACTTGGTACGTACTTGTAGTGTGAACTCCTTTCTGAGAGCGTTTTCTAAGTCTGACTTACGTTTCAATAGAAGCAGTCATCTGATTTATTTACACGTTTCAATCTCATTGTAAAATGTATCAAAGAGGTAAAAATTAATATCAGCTGAATGTAATTAGAAAGTTAAATAATTTCCAGTAGTTCGTTTTCGAAAAGCTCCATATTTCCCTTCTTTTTTATCGAAAACGTCTTTTTGAATGGCACGTGCTGTTGGTTTGTGCGGAATCACCCAAGTGTAGCTCGCGTACTTGGAGTGTGAACGTTTTAATGACCGCACTTATTGGATTCTTTGTTGCCCTGGCGATATGCGTAAAACAAAAGAATCCAAGTACACTTCAAAGTAAGGTCCACCCCTTACTTGGGAGCGCACTTGACCAATGACAGTAAAGGCTGGTTTTCACTAGCGCATAAGCATAAGCACAAGCCAACATACGCAGACTCAGTAACATGTTGATCATTAGTTCCAATTGTTTGAACAAAACAGAACAATAGGCACTAATGATCAACATGTTACTGAGTCTGCGTATGTTGGCTTGTGCTTATGCTTATGCGCTAGTGAAAACCAGCCTTAAAGCCGTGCAGCCGTGCAGCTGAAAGCACGTGTGCGTGCAACTTTGAATTCCACAGGGAACGAGCTCTCTGCGTTTTGGTTTACGATTCGCAGTCACGGACGACTTCTAAAAGTCTCTCAACCAGGATCTCAAGAGTTTTACTTTAGCTGTTGTATTGGAAGGCGTATTTCAAGCCGACTTAGGGTAAAAAATTCTGCATTGAGAAAAAAAGGTTGTAGTCTAATTCTCAGGTTTAGCCAATCAAAAACACTACAGCCATGCGCGCATTCAATACTCATAAGATACAAAACATGTTTTTATGACGAGCACGAAAAAGTTCCCAAAAATAACAAAAAGTGAGCATAGCGTTACACCAGGCTCTGAGACGATGTTTTGCTGAATTAAGTTCAAATAAAACTTGACATGATAAGAAAAAATATTTTACTAACGACTTAGCGTTTTATGCCAGTATCGTACTTTAGTGCTTCAACTTTGTTTATCACGGCTAATCAACTGCATACCAACTTGCGATCGCAAGTAATTTGCATCATATACGCACGCTGTGCGTAGTCATGCTTGAAAATCTATTGTCTCATCTTTCCTAAGTGGACCTCAAGTCTACTTGATTATCAAGTGTACTTCAAGTGCACTTTGGCCCTAGTGTGAACAGGCCTAATAGTTCTCTCATTAGCTCCTTTTGTTCGTCCACCAGCATTTGTTCGTTTCACTATTGTTATCTATGTCTTCAGAGATTGATTGCAAACCACCTATAATGAATTTATATTCATATTTGTACCTTATTATTTATACCTCGTTATTCTTATGTATTTCACATATATATATACTTGCCACATTCTTACGCTTTTTCACATTTTACTTTACATTTGTACATATAGACCGACACGGAATATTTTTCTTTTTATCCCTGACGATGCCGTTGATCGGCGAAAGCTTGGATTTTACCGTTTTATCACAGTTAGTTTAAGGCCTCATTCGATAACATTTCTATAATCTTAAAAAAAAAGAAGACATAAAACACTTGTAAAACGCTGAGGCTTTGACAAAATATTCTTTTAATTAAGATATTTATAAATAAAAGTTACAAAGGCCGTTTACTTCTGTGGTACTGATTGTAAATCTTGAGTCCATGGATGAAATACTAAACCGTGTGACCAAATAATAGATGTAAAGTAACACTTTCCCATGGTATAGTGGTTCTGAGTTTTCAGTTCGTTTATGAAATCCTCAATATGCGACAAATCAAATGAAAGCCAATAATAGCTACGTGTGATCATTCAAATGAAAGCTATATATACTTCCTTTTTAAAATTTACAGTCCGTGGATAAAATCCTAATTAAATGTGTGATTATTGAAATGAAAGCTACAATGGCGTTCTTTCCTTTGGTACGTTTTCAATATTTACAGTCCGTGGATAAAACTTTGAATGTGTGACCATTCGAATGAAAGCTACAAAGGCCTACTCCGACTCATGCCGTACTGTAACAAACGTTCTATTCTATGGCGAGTAGAACACTAATCTTTGGTTTGCCTGTGGTTCCTTGGGTCCCCTGCGCCTTATGTTATGCAGGCGGCAGTCTCGATTTTTGTTTGTCACGATGATTTTAAGCAAGCGTACGTCCAGCGGTGTCATCATAACTTAGATGCGCCTGGCTCTGGATACGTCTTTCGCCGTCCATAGCACGTGCTCGCTTCTATTCTTCGATTTCAAAGTAAGTGTTTCTATTTGCAAATGTATCATGCCAAATTCAAACTTATTTGTTGCTGGAAGCATTCATCAAGGTCACGAACGATTTAGTGACATTTCACGGGGAAGGCAATGTTCTTTTATGAGTTTTTCAGCGTTGTTACGTGCTCAGAGTTTGCCGATTGAACAGTGGATCACAAAGAACTACTTATAATGGTATGTAATTCGAAAATGATGGTAATTGACCCAATAAATAAATTTATAAAATTATCAAAATCTGTATGTACATTTACTGTTTCCGTTATGTTTTACTGCCCAGCATCTGCTCGCAGCATTATCATTACAATCTGTAACCTCTAGTTTATTAAAATAATATACATGCAAAAATTACCGCTTTCTGATTGGCTGAAAGAATGTCAATTAATCTCAAACAGTGCAGAAAGTTGAAATTGGCAGTGCAAAAATGTGAAATTGCAGTGTAACAAGGTGAAATTAAAAATGATTGACTGTTATAATGGCTTAACGGATTTCGCGGAGCCATTCAGTCATGCAGAAACAAAATGGCGGAAAAAAATAAAACAAGATTCAAACAGTATAACGGAATTTTATTAGAAAGTCTTAAAAAAAATTCAAAATACGCAAACAACAAAAGTTCTAACAACTGAGAAATACTGGGAGATTTGGGAAAAAAGGACACGAGTACAAGTCTGACAAAGAAGAAAACGAACCGGAGAATCAATGAGGCGCCTACGAAAACCCACAAAGAATTTTACGCTGGAGTTTAAACCAAATGCAAGCCTGAGAGATCCTGAGAATCTAATTGAACAATTGATAGAGTTACAATAAAAGATAACCGTTTGCGATTAAAATAGAAAGAATCATTACAACATGAAAGCAAAACTGCCATAAAAGCGTCTTTAAAATCTAACCTCGGTAATGTCCTGTGGAGCAAATGAACTCAGACCTGTGATTAACAATTCTCCTTTGCTGACAAAAAACCAATTGGTTGTTTACGCCTTGTTGTTTTAGCTTACGAAGTCGTCAAGAGCATTTTTTCGATCCGGCGTAAACAAACAAAACGGCGACAGCGTAAGTCGAAACCTTTCAACCATATCAGTCTGCGGATAACAACAAAATCATGGCGTCGTCTATGTTTTACATCGTTCTTTTATAACGTTTCTAACAATCATAGGAAGGGAGTTAGTTGAAATACGAAAAACTCGCGATGCAGTTCTTGTAGAGAGTGCATGAATATTCACGCATGACTTCACCTGTCAAAATTTCGACCAATCTGAGGTGAGGTTGTTGAAGCGCGACAAAGTGATTTTTTGTAATGAAAACAACCGCAGCGTGACAGACATTTTTGCATGTATGCAAGTAATGATAAATCACATGATTATTCTCGTGCAATTTGGAATAAATAAGCTCTCGTAAATTTTTCAAAGGCTAATTTCAAATTGTACCCGAAATCATGTGATTACTGATACAAAGGTGTTACCATTCAATAGGCCTTTATCACGCGGCGGCCATGTTGACTTTCCTGAGAATATTTAAAATGCTTTGTTTTTTTGCCCGCCCAGCCTCGTTTTCAACTTTTTCACTGCGAGGCTGGGCGGCGTAAATCTTTTGTTTTTGCACAAAATTACGCCTATTGAACGCTTCAAAGGCTTACGTTTCTTGAGTCCGTGTTTTACTGTTTCAAACTATTGAGTCCGTGTTTAATACTGTTTCAAACTGTTGAGTCCCGTGGATGAATTACTAAATGTGCGACCATTCAACTAAATTACTAACAGCTACCAAGGCGTACTTTCGTGTGCTACTGTTTCAAACTTTTCAGTCCGTAGATGAAATCGTAAATGTGTGATCATTAAAAAAACGATATAAAGGCCTACTTTCTTGTTCTATTGTTTTAAACTTTTCAGTCCGTTGTTGTAATCCATTGTGTGAACGATTTAAATGAAAGCCACAAAGACGTTGTCTCCTAAGGTATTGTTTCAAACTTGTGATCCTGTGGATGGGCATGAAATCCTGAATGTGTCCTCAGTTAAATAAAAGCTACCGAGGTTTTTTTTCTCTATGATACTGTTTCAAACTTTTGATTCCGTGTATGAGATGCTAAATGTGTGACTTGAAATGTAACCTACAGCGTAGTATGCTATTGTTGTAAACGTTTGAATCCGTGCATAAAATCTTAAATGTGTGAACATTCAATTGAAAGCTACAAAGGCGCACTTTCCTACGATACTGTTTCAAACGTTTGATTCCGTGCATGAAATCCCTAAACGTGTGACCATTAAGTAACAATGCGTGTAAGAACTAGGCAATCCTCTATTGTTCTGCGGCATTTCGCTTTCCCCACATAAGAGTGTTTAGATTTTCTTACTGAGAATACATCAACCTATGGACAACACGTTTTTGAAATAAAATGTACTGAAACTTTATTTTAAAGCAATATTTGTTTGTGTGACAAGATTTTATCCAATCACGAGACTCCAAAACAATGGTCAAGAAAGGCTTCTAATTTTCCATGTTTCCCACATAGAAATTTCGCTGCATTACAACTCAGAATAGTTTTCACTAAATGGGAATCAAAAAGTAAACTAGAGAGAAATAAATGCGCTACCTGATGAAGTAATAAAAGATTTTCATGTTTTAGCCAATGAGGTGGACGGTTTCAACAATATCACAATTAACACCTTTTTGCATTCCTTGCCATTGGGTTACCTAGTTCTTACTGGGACCATTACTTAAAATAAAAGCGTACAAAGGCGTACTATGCTGTGGTACTGTTTAAAACACGAACAATTTACACGTGGGTGCTGGTGGCATTCAAATAACGGCTTACTTGCTAAACTGTTGGTTGCTTATTTTGTTGGAGAAGATTCCATATAGAATGGCAAAAGGCTACATATAGTAAAACAGTACTGAAAAAATAAATTAAAGTCACCATTTGTTGTACTAAGAATCCTGAATAATTACTACCAACATTAGTATTTTTAAAAAAAGAATACTAATAAGGAAAAGAAACCTATTGTCTTTTACCTTTATTAGTATTCTTTATACAAAGAATACTAATGAGAGTAACTTTTTTATCTAAAGAATACTAATGAGGTAAAAAACAATCAGCCCCGCACTCCCCTGGGACTGAAATCAAATCCGCCACCAGGCTTTTCAGAATGACCATGGATTACCAGGTATAAAGGTCCATGCACGTGATGGATTTACGTTGTGTGATAGGCTAATATGCTTATGAATTATTTATGAGTGTTTGAAGTACTGTTTCAAACGTTTTAGTCTATGGATAACACCCCAAACGTGTGAGCATTCAATTGAACGCTACAAAGATCTTAGTTCGGGAGCTTGGGTCTCAAAACTGACGCTTCGCACAATCCAGGGTACTGAAGAGGTTTTACGACTGCTTTCAATACATTAAAGCCTCCTCGTTTTCGCTAGGTAGTTTGTAGTTTCGAATTGTGGTATACGTTTTGAGTTATAGCTATGTTTTTGTTAGTCGGCGAGAGTCATTCGGAGTTCAACATGATAACGAGGCTGAAAATTGCGGCTCAATATCTTCAAAGAATGTTCTTCAATAAAAAAACAAATTAGCCCAGATATCTCGTGAGAATGCGAAAGTTAATTTTAACAACAGTAGCACCACTTTGAGAAGAAGTCACGTGATATATACTCTCGTCCTACGTGACGTGTCAC
The DNA here is from genome assembly GCA_024195265.1 of Dendrophyllia cribrosa. NCBI lineage: Eukaryota > Metazoa > Cnidaria > Anthozoa > Scleractinia > Dendrophylliidae > Dendrophyllia > Dendrophyllia cribrosa. The sequence goes on along the minus strand of JAJLRJ010000008.1, from coordinate 3,969,282 downwards.
AGCATCTTCATTCATCGTTGGATAGGAACTAAAACTATTTCCTAACGAAAATCTGAAAAGCGTTTTATGTTTTTAAACTTTTCTTTTTTTGATCACTTTTCGGAATACGAAGCTTTAGGAAAAGCTGTCAATCATGCATTTTTATTAAACCTCGCTTTCATTCTTAACCGAAGAGTCGTTGATGAGACAACTACTGAGATAAAAGGAGCCTATAATGTTAGCAAAACTGTCAACAATCGATAGTCTAGAACAACACTGTTGTGGTAATATGAAGTAGGAATGGTTAAATGTCTTATTGTTGTTGCTTTTATGATTTCGCCTAGCAATAGTTTCCAATGGTTAGTGGTCGTTAGCCGATGTCACGTCAGCTGCAGCAAACACTTTTGTTTTGTTTAGCGGAGAAAACGGTTTGAAAATCGTTTTTCCCTGCATTTTGTTTTCGCGGTTTGTTGCTCAAGACAGGTTTCACATTTCTCAATTGAACGAATTATGGAAAATTTAATATCCGATTCAGTGGGGCTAAACTCTGGAATGCTATTAAAGAAGATCTAAAATCAGCGAGTCGTTTTCGCTTTAAAAAGCTTTTAAAAGAATCTGTCATCTCCGAATATTGATTGGTGTACTTTATATGCAGTTAATTGTGTGCTTAACCGTTGGTTTTCTCTCTTTTTTTTGTTTATTCGCTTGTGTATTTGTTTATTAATCACAGCTTAAATATATATATATGTATTTGTGTGTGTGTTTTTTGTATCTGTCTATTTATAACAACTTTGATATCTAGTTAATCTTCCGCATGGCCCAGCCACTCAGCGCGATTAGCTTTTGCTGTTTGTGAGTGGCTGTGCCCTTTTTCTCTCACAGTTATTTCCTTTTAATGATTTCTGTACTTCTGTATTAAAAGCACAATAAAGATTGCTGTTGTTGTTGTTGTTGTTGAATTAATAGTCAAGACCGCATTTGAGGCTGAGTAACTTTGCAAGTGAAGCGTTTTTGGAGGAATATAGAGCTAAGTGCTTATTTTTAAACCTGATTTCGTCTTAGGACAATTGAAGGTAGTAGATTGTTGAAGCATTTCGGTTTAGAACTGAACTCCTTTAACCCACTGATGGCCGTGACGGCCAAAAGCAGCCGTGATTTTGCAATAACACACATTTAAAATATTCAAAATAGAATGAGAAAGCTTTAAAGAATACTTGGAAAAAGAAGAGCTTGAAGCGATGAAATCTTGCTTCGAAGAACAGTTTATACCCGCGAAGAAGTGGAATTGTCGAGCAGCCGAGGAACATTTATAATACAACTACTTGTTTTCACCTCCAAGTAATATTTGTTTACGAATCAATTGACTAGCCACAGTTTATTTTTAGAATTTATCAAATGAATGAACCCCAAGCTGTAAACTGCGCATTGTAAATCGGCGTAGAAATAATGGCAAATTCGCGGGTTGACGTCATCTTATTAGCATTTTGCAAATTCAAATCTCTATAACTCACAAACGCGACGTTCAAAACAAGAAATATTCTACCATTCAACTATTTAATGTACATAGAGTTGATTCTGAAAATAACTTTCTAGGAGTGATAGGCACTTTAAATAAAGTTATATGTATGTATGTATGTATGTATGTATTGAAATCCGTCGTCAAACCTTTTCAGTCCTCTGGGTTGTGCGAAGCGTCATTTTTAACCCGTGAATACGCGCAAGCGTAATGAACGGGTTATCGGTAATCGCGGCCAATTCACTCACTCACTCACTCACTCACTCGCTTGCTCCCTCGCTCGCTCGTTCCATCACTCAGATGTAAACTTTTTTAGCATGACTACGTTAAAATAACAAAATTTGACCTCGGTAATTATTAGTCAAATCCTAGGTGGCGCAGTGTGTAAGCAATCAGATAATAGAGCCGATGGACATGAGTTCGATTCTCGTCGGGACGCTTTATTTTTTTTTTTCGAACTAAACATTACTGTTTTTTTGCTTGTTTACGTTCGGCAAAAGTCGTTACATTTTATTTCCAAAAAAAACCCCGCTATATTACGTTACCGCTCACTCGTTTCATCACTCAGCTGTTAACTTAGGTTTATGGTTAGTACGAATGCGTTTCGCAACCGAGAACAATTTGAATCCCCGCGTTAATCCAGCGATAACAACTAAATTGTTGCAAACGAATATAAATAATAAGCTGAAAGATGTTTCGCATTTGGAGTCTTTAATGCAACGATAAAGTCGATCTAAAAGGATTTTTCAACCGAGACGCGTTTAGATGCGTATCTACCTTGAAGTAATTAAATTTATCCTGTTCCAACCCAATGAGTGTAAAGTGTGGACTGTTAGCCGAAAGGTCCCAGGTTCGAGTCTCGCTCCTGCTGTCCTTTCCTTTTTCTTTTTTTTCTTTCTTCTTCAGACTGAACATTATGAAAGTGATGTACAGTATTTTTCTTTTTGCGTTTGTCAAAAATCCTTACGTTTAATTAAAAAAAAAATATTGAACCGTGTCAGTGTGAAAACATAAGCTTACGGCAATATTGCGTTACGCGTTAGCATTTCTTATTCACGGGTTGGCTCTTAGGTGCCTTTGATTAAGACCCTAGCTCCCGGACTACCTACTTTCCTGTGAACTATTGAAACGGTGTTACTGTTTCAAACTTTTGAGTCCATATATGAAATCCTTGTGTGTGACCATTCAAATTAAAGCTACAAAGGCGTACATTCATGTCGTTCTGGGTACACGTTTGAGTCCGTGGATGAAATCCTAAAAGTTTGACCATTGAATTAAAAGCTACAAAGACCAACTATCCTGTGTTCGATTCTGTTTTAAAAATTTGATTCCTTGAATAATATCCTAGATGTGTGACCATTGAAATGAAAGCTACAAAAGGCCTTGCTTTCCTGTGATTCTGTTTGAAACATTTGAGACCGTGGATGAAATCCTAACTGTGAGACCATTCAAATAAAAGCTGCCAAGGCCTACTTTCCTGTGGTAGTGTTTCAAACCTTTGCATGAGTCCGTACCATTCAAGGGGAGGGGGGGGGGGAGCACAAAGTGCCCGCGCTAAATTTCAACATCCATAACTTCTTTTAAATATGTATCCAAACGCCATCAAACTTTGTGACTTCTCTTGAAATTTATCTGGCAACAATTTCATGACAATTTTTTGATCACGTGACTTGATGTTTCCATGGCAACCAGATTTTGACAGCCATGTTTTTTGAAATTTGCATATTTATACCTTTGAATGAAGAAAAACAATGTTTATTGGTATAACTTTTATATTTTTACGTCATTTAGCGTTTATTTATTGGTTTTGATTAATTTTGAGTGAATTTGAACGGTTTTTAAGAGGTTTTAAAAAAATCCAGAAATCCAAGGTGGCGGATCCAAGATGGCGGCCGTATAACTAATTACCTAATAACTACGACATATGACGTCATCGTTCCATTGTGCGGACCGCAAAGGAGACAGTTTTGGACGTACTATGTACCCTCTTGGTTTCATTGTCATAGCCCTAATGTTCTTGAAGTTACGAGGGGGGGCACAATGTGTCCCCCCAGGCTCAGAAACTCAATAAAAGCCCAGGCTGAATAGGGTTAAGGTGGCTGAACACAGTTTTACTGTACAGTATGCATCATTCATTGTCATTTTAAAACCACTAACGTCTGGGCGCCCAAAATTGGCGAGGCATAAGATTAAGCAACAAGCGTTATATTTTGATATTTTGTCGAGCTTTTAGGGTGTTGCCATGGCAACAAGGTGGATTGTAAATCAGCCTGCAATATTTGGTTTCGTTTATTTTCAGAAAATCTAGTCGTTAGATTTTGTCCATCATTTGTCTCCAGTAAACTCGTAAAAATATTCGCGTGTTAACACTGATCTCATGTAATTTTGACTGAGGGATCTTCCGTAATTTGTGGTTTAATATGTTTGCGTTTTGTAAAAATCTCCTCCGTTAGATGTCAAATTTTTGATGGCAGGTGAGTTCGGCATATTCGGAACTATTATTGTGCCCAATTTCGTGAAATTCTAACGAGTGGTTCCGTAAAAATCAGCACGTTTCCGAGGAAAGTCGCTAATACATCCAGTCACAAGTTTTTGGTCAACTGCGCATGCTTTGCATTTGACTGGATTCTCGATCACAAGACAAAAACGACCAAAAAGGCAGTGTATTTCTTCAATGGTTCTATAAATTATCTATTGATTCAACAAACATTTTAACGAACAACTAATTGTTTGATTTTAAGACGGAAAACAACACTTTCGCGATCCACGCTGAGCAAAATAAAATGATCGTTGAATAGGCGCCACGTTTGTTTTTCTCAAAACTATGCACATGCTGACTCACGTAAGCAGCTGAAATTGAAGAGCGCGCGCAAACTGTGTTCAGCCACATTAAATGAAAGTAACAAAGGCATACTTTCCTATGGTAGTGTTTCAAAATTTTGATTCCGTGGATGAAATCTTAAATGTTTGACCATTAAAATGAAAGCTACAAATTATTAGTGAGTAGTACTTGCCTTTTAGAACCTTATCTTTTAAGTATGTGGATAAAATCCTAAAGTGTGACCATACAAATGTAAGCTGTTCACATGTAACATTCCTGCGGTGCTTTTTGTTACGCTGTAGAGGGCGATTGTAACTTTTGAGTCCGTGGATAGCTGAAAATGCTAAGGACTCTAAAGTGTGACCTTTCAAGTGAATGGTATTGAGCAGTACTTTCCTGTGGTGCTGTTTATTGTGCTGTAGAAAGTGATTCTAACTTTGAGTCCATGGATAAAATCCTTAAGTGTGACCATTCAACTGAAAACTACTGACGCGGAATTTATAATAAGGTGTACTTATCTGCGCTTCTTTATATTTGATGTAGACGCCTTGAGTCGTACAACGGTTCAACACTGCAGGATAGTTTTATAAACCTCTGATGGACCTAAATGAACAAAGCAGTAAACCTCAATCGATTAATGGGAAAGACTTCCGTATAGCCACATACTTTAGTTATGCATACTGTTCTTGAACTGAAACAAGCCAAAACAATAAAACGCCTAAAGAAAAACAATAGCGCATACATAAAAAGGGTTATTCGGAAATCTTACCCATTTAATGTTATGAATACCTTTTACCTAGACAAATGTAAGATACTCAAGCGCTTTTAACTTGAAGTTTGAACTTTGGCCATGATTTGTGTTAATACGGTTGCAGTAATCCCTTTCAACATCAGTTCATCTGCTAATAAGTCTACCAAAAGCTAGTTTTTAGTTGTCCCTGTGCATCTTTTCTATTTCAACATGGCCGTGCAATAACAAAAACAGATAACATGGCGAAAATCAAGTTACATCTCAAGTCAAAATAGTTACGCCGCCATACCTGTTTAAGGTCAAAGGACTTGATTCTCAAGCATAGCACATGGACGGCTTTGGGACGTTCCAACAGAATAAACTGTTTGAAAGAAAAGACAAGGAGTTAGTTCTGTAGTGTTACGATATATGTAATTAGATTTTATCTTGTAAGGGTTTCTGGGATCCTGGGACAATCTTGAAGTTTAGCAGATGCTGTTCGCTCTTGTATTAACATTGCAAATTGCACTCTCCCAGGGCTTGTACGAGGCTTTCGTCGTAGAGCCTAAGCTTTGCTGTGGTCAGTTGCATAGCTGGATTTCCACTCTGCTTTATTTCACACAGCCTGTCAAAGGACATAACATTACATGTAGCACCTGTGTCCAGCTGACAACGAACCAGAGCTTCTCCATTTTCATCAAAGAAACGAAGGGGTACAAAGAAGCGCTTACTCTGTTGGTGTTCCACCGCTCCCACGGATTCAACGTAATATACCGACTCATCTTCTGAGGCTGAATCCTCTTGTACGTAGTGGACGTTTTGCTTTTGTAAACACACAGTCTGGAAATGGTTGAGTTTCCCACACTTTCTGCATGTTTTGCCAAATGCTGGGCATTTGTTCTTATCATAAACGTGCTGGCCGCCACAGTAAATACACTCACGTTCCTGCTTGAGTTGCCTGCCAGTGGTGCTTCTACTTCTTTTGATTGATCTTTCAGGTCGCTTCTTCTTAGGGCCTTCCTTTTCCACAAAGTTTACTGGCTCTTGTCCTTTGTCTCCATCACCCTCAATTTTCTTTAGCTGCTCGCTGGTCGTTTCACTGATCCTAAGAGACTCTACAGCTTTCTTTAAATCACAACTTTTCTCTCTGAATAACCTTGTTCTCGCTGCATTGTCCTTACAGCCCAGCACCAGTCGGTCTCGCACCATTTCGTCTTCGAGAGCTCCAAATTGGCATGGTTCGGCGAGTTGGCGAAGCTTGATCAAATATTGGTCAATAGTTTCGTGTGCTTGCTGCTCCGTATTGTGGAAAATATATCGTTCGTACAGTATATTTCTTACCGGTACGAAGTGGTCTTGAAGAGCGCCCAAGATTATCGCTGGATCTTTCATGTCATCATCGGTGAGCTGTAAGCGTTTCAAGATCTTTTTGCACTCGGCGCCCATTAAGCTTTTGAGAGTTGCGACTTGAATTTTCTTGTCTTTCCCGTCGAGCCCTGTCGCTACCAGGTAATCTTCGTATGCTTCACGAAACATCTTCCAATTTGTGGGTAAATCTCCGCTGCAATTCATTTGTTCAGGCGCTGGTATCTGATAAGTAGCCATATCGACCAGTTCAAATTCAAGATGGCGTCCTACACAAGGAAACTAACGTCGTCGAGAAAACAATTTCTTTAGCGTTCGTGTCGAAATCCCTCTGCACTTGTGACTGACACGGCTTCAGCTAAAGAATCCCACTCCTGACACCATGTAACGGTGTTTAATCCTCGCTAGAATCCCCAGATTCGAACTCCCGAGCTTCGGTTAGATTTCTAAGTAAATATTGTGAAAACTTTGTGCTAGTGACTTGTATTACTATCTATGACATTCATTATTTGAGCTCCTGAGAAAATTCTACATCATTTTTCAGCACGTACGAACAAACTTAATGAAAAAAGGTTGCATGAAACGATTTTTCTTTGCTCTACTCCAAATCAACATTGTGTCACAAAGCCACAGACCGAAGCTATAAGTATCGTTTCACTTTGTTAAGTCCAAACTGACGTGAATCCGCGATGGACATTATAGCAACGAGAATATTCAACACCGCATTGTCGCTGCTATCGTATCAATACTTCCAGCTTTCATGTTGACTTGGCTGTAATATAAATGCGATCATAAAATGCAGTCGAAATGACATTTGAACGAAGAACAAACCTGGTCTTTTCCAAACTGATACAGATCAAGAAGACGACAAGCCAGAGCTTAGAATCTGACCTTCACAGCATCACGTTCAGGCCAACTACCAGCATCAAATGCTATAAGCGTGCCACGTTGCTTTTGTACCTGGCGATTAAAATTTATTCCGTTCAGTCGTAAAACATTCCTGAAGCAATTATGAAGGAGTAATTAACAAGGAAGACAATGCCTTCCCAAATTGTTGTTGAGCCTTATGCCAATTAGGAAAGTGCTATTTCATGAGTATTCAAAGTGAAGCGCATGATTTACACTTGGCATTTACAGTTTAGCGCCCTGAAGTGTACAATCTTCTTAACTAAAAGTAGGTTATTTGAAGGTCACATTGTTGTATAAATCTTTCAAGAGGAACTGGCAGCCAAATGCTGTGAATAATTATCTAAGCGGAACGTTGGTCGGATAATTCAATGCGTGACTCGATTTTGGGGGATTTTGAAGGGTTTGTTCGCTTTATCCTTTGACTTTTATTTTCCCCCATGTTTCATAAACCCAAGTTAGAAACGCTTTAAATTCGATAAGTACAGTTATCTGAGCTTCTTTATCTTTTGTTTTCTTTTTAAAAACAGCAAGTTCTTACAATGAAACTAGCAAAAAGTTCAGAGAAATATATTTTCTGCTAGATTCGATGATGATCAAGATGAATCAAAGATGAATTTTGTTCCTTGCGTCATTGTTTTTACCAAATAGACGCGCTATTAATTATAACTGGTAAACCTTTTTGATATAAAGTTTTCGCCGGTGTCTTCCAATTTGTGCAAACGGTTTGCACTTCACAAAGCAGGGGCAGATTTAGGGGAGGGGCCTCCTTAGTATTGCATTGCGCATTACTACTGGGCATAATTTCTTGCGTCAATAGCGCGTACACTGACGAGCGCACGCACAGTTCGAACCAAGAGGATTTCTTTCAAGGATAAGTTGGCCAAATGAATAAGAGTTTGTTTTCTCCTAGTAAACGAGCATGATGACATAATTCTGCTGTTAAAATCATCCTATTTGGGTTGAAAAAGTTTAAAGCAATTTTTTTGTCAGAGAAAAAAGGTTAGCACGAAAAATATGTACACACTCATTAATTATGGCTATAAAATTGTGATGTTGAGATCATGCACGCAAGAAGCGTTTTGAGTTAATGCCGTTTGCGGCTGTGTACCCATGCCGTGAATCATATATCAAATTGTTTATTTTGGTCGGTGGATTTTATCTATTACAGTTTTTTGAGCATTCCATGTTAACAATGCTTCAAGCTAGCGCGTAAAGTAATGTGAACCGACTAAATGATCACGCGCGTGATAGGCAGTACAACATGGAAAAATAGGGTAACTTTTAATAGTCCATCACATCTCTTTTGGGAGTATGGTTAACCTCTTTTATGCGACAGCTCTTTGTAGCCGACTACTTTCAACTCTAACTATTTGAGATAGTTTCAAGCTAATTCACTCATCTTAGAAAGTGAATTAATTTAAGCCAAACAAACAAGGAACTGGTCAAAAGGATGCCAGATATCAAACTTCAAGACGAATGATGGGAATATCGTTCGTCTTGCAAGAATACATTCAGAATCATCTTATCGCGTATTCTCTCGCTACTGACAATTTCTTCTAAGATAATAGTTGTTGCACTAGGATGCAGCAATCATTTTGAATCTGAACATCTAAGGATGGCAGGAGACGAGTTGATAATATAAATATATTATGGTCTCTTCGGCCTGTTTTGGTTCGTGTGGGGAATTTTAAGGACTTTTGTGTCAATGGTTATGGAAAGGGTACCCACGATTTGACCTCGAAAATTATGCGTTTTCAACCGAAACCCATCAGTATGAACAGGTGAGAACCATACGAATCAGACGAATACGTGTACTGAAATCGTGTTTCAAGACTTCGATGACTAACAACCTCAACTCAAGGGTGAGAATACGCAGAGCGAAGAGAATACAGGCAAAGAGCGTAGGGGATGCCTCAGTGGAGGAAAGATCTACATCATTCTGATCTCGAAGAGTTTTGAAACCCCAAAATGTCCCTAGCACAAAAATGGAAATATAAGCTAATGTGTTACTCCGTCCAAATGCTCCGAGGAGAAAAACCCTGGGCCAGCTGAACTCCACAATGCAATTACTTCCGGGATGGGACAAACAACACCAAAAAAGTGCCACTCCAGGAATCTTCAGGGAGACTGAGCACCAGCCGCGTCACTAGGATTCCTGGTATCGTTTGGCTTACCAGCGTTAGTTACGATAGGTTAATGGTTTCCAACCAATTAACCAATCATAGCTCGTATTGGTTACCCAAACGATCCCAGAAATCTCAGTGACGAATTAGATTTCTAAAGCTGGATTTCCACTGTCGTGTAATTACTCGCTGCGTTTTACGTGCATAAATAAAACTAGAAACAATGTACGAACAGCTAGCGTAAACGCATAGAAAGTTGAACCGTGCTCAACTTTTCACTTTTACGCAAACTGTTGATACTTCATCTTTAATTATACTTACGCACATAAAAAATTACGAAAAAATTACGAAACGGTGGAAATTCAGCTTAAGAAGGCAAAAACCGGTAATCACCTTTTACGAATATCGCACACGACTGTTGTTTGAAAATACCAGCACTGTCTGAATGCTAATGCATTCCACTCCTCAAACTGTTGGATCCTATCTTCGAAATTTCAGAAAATTACCAAGCGAAGAGCTCACAAGTGCGAAAATGAAAAATCAAATTGTAAAAGAAACGACAATACTGGAAAATAATATTGAAAAGCTTTTATTTGAAGGACCATAAGTGAGATTTTGTTTACAATACAATGTAATAGTTTATTCAGTTCCTCTAATTTACAATACGATAACAAATAAAATGTAACAAATTATATATTTCTATCATATATGATACATTACACATTATTAATAAAATTAATAAGAAACTACAATTATATTAGTATTATGATACATTAATGCGAAAAATGCTGGCAGTACAGTTCCTGTTTTACATTCCGGGCCTCTTGAACTCTCTGATGTTACTAGAGTTTTTAGTTTCCTCGCTATAGCCCGACAGGCACACACTTTTAGTACATATTTAAACAGCATTATCGATATATCCCTTCGTAATTCACGTATCCGTTGTTTGATAAAGCACGCGCAAACACTTAATACAAAAATAAACATTATATATTCGTAATTCAATTATCAGTTATTTACTAACACGCGCACACTCTTAATACTTATATAAACATTATTATCCCTTCTTAATTCATATATGTATCAGTTGTTTGCTTAAGCAGGGGCACACTCTTAATACTCATATAAAAATTATAATTCTTATCTCATGTATCAGTTGTTTGCTAAGACGCGCGCACACTCTTTATACTTATATAAATATTATTGTCCTATCTTACTGTTCATGTATCAGTTGTTCGCTAAGACGCGTACACACTATCAGTTCTCATATAAACATTATTATCCTGTCTTAGTTCATGATTAGTTGTTTGCTAAGACGCGCGCACACTATATACTCAAACATTATTATCCCATCTTACTGTTCATGTATCAGATTTTGCTAAGACGCGTGCACACTCTTAATACTTATAAACATTATTATCCCATCTTACTGTTCATGTATCAGTTGTTTGCTAAGACGCGCGCACACTCTTTATACTAATATAAATATTATTGTCCCATCTTACTGTTCATGTTTCAGTTGTTCGCTAAGAAGACGCGTGCACACTATCGGTTCTCATATAAACATTATTATCCTGTCTTAGTTCATGATTAGTTGTTTGCTAAGACGCGCGCACACTATATACTCAAACATTATTATCCCATCTTACTGTTCATGTATCAGATTTTGCTAAGACGGATGCACACTCTTAATACTTATAAACATTATTATCCCATCTTACTGTTCATGTATCAGTTGTTTGCTAAGACGCGCGCACACTCTTAATACTCATAAATATTATTATCCCATCTTACTGTTCATGTATCAGTTGTTTGCTAAGACGCGCGCACACTCTTAATACTCATAAATATTATTGTCCCATCTTACTGTTCATGTATCCGTTTTTTGCTAAGACGCGCGCACACTCTATCAGTTCTCATATAAAAATTATTATCCTGTCTTAGTTCATGATTAGTTGTTTGCTAAGACGCGTGCACACTCTTAATACTCATAAACATTATTATCCTATCTTACTGTTCATGTATCAGTTGTTTGCTAAGACGCGCGCACACTCTTTTATACTTATATAAATATTGTCCCATCTTACTGTTCATGTATCAGTTGTTCGCTAAGACGCGCGCACACTCTTTATACTTATATAAATATTATTGTTTCACCCTACTGTTCATGTATCAGTTGTTTGCTAAGACGCGCACACTATATACTCATAAACATTATTATCCCATCTTACTGTTCATGTATCAGTTGTTTCATAAGACGCGCGCACACTCTATACTTATATAAACATTATTATCCCTTCTTAGTTTATGTATCAGTTGTTTGCTAAGACGCGCGCACAGTCTTTATACTTATATGATCGTTATTATCCCATCTTACTGTTCATGTATCCGTTGTTTGCTTAGATGCGTACACACTCTATATACTCATTTAAACATTATTTTCCCTTCTTTGTTCACGTATCAATTGTTTGCTAAGACGCGTGCACACTCTTAATACTCACATAAACATATCCCTTCTTAATTCATGTATCGGTTGTTTGCTAAGACGCGCTTAATCGCTAGACGCGCTTAATCGCTTTAACCTTCTCAATTCATGTATAATTTATTTGCTAACACACGCACTCTTAATGCTTAAATAGACAGTGCAAACCGGTATCGTCAAGCGTGGAAGAAACGGCCTTCGGCACGCAGAACTCCGCTTTAATCCTGGCAATCTCGTGCTCCAGCTTGAATGGATGAAGGGGCGAAGGAACCTTCGGTCATGTGAGTAGAAGCCAAGCTGGAATCTGCTGGACAGAGGGCGATGGTAGTATCAGCAGCGGACTTGGTGAGGTGAGTGATTAATTGGCGTTAAACTATTTGTGACCCACCACGAGGTGCTTGTCTGCTAAATCCTGCTTGGTTATTCGGTGGTCATCTGGTACTCAGCTAGAACTTCCATCAAGGCCACCAGCATGACCTGCCAAGAATCTGTTGCTTTGCCAGAAGGTTTCATCGAGGAACGCTTCTTGCGATGCATGATAAAACGCAATGTGAAAAAACAAAAGATTTTACTGAAGACGAAGGCGACCAAAAATATGTGATATCGAAAGATATCTAACGGTAGCTACGTATTTACTGCATTGTCCAGAATCCAATACCACACATGAACATTATATCTGTGTATCAGTTATTTCCTAGCACGCGCACTCTTACTACTTATCCCTTACCATTATCCCATTTTAATTCATGTATCACTTATTTGCTAACACACGCACTCTTAACGATTATATAAACATTCTCTATCTCTAGTCTAGGCCTTAATTGATTTATCAGTTATTTGCTAACACGCGCACTCTTAATACTTATATAAACATTATCCTGTCGTAATTCATGTCACAGTTATTTGTTAACACCAGCACTCTTGATATTTATATAAACATTACCCCGTCGTAATTCATGTAACAAGCATACACTCTTAATACTTACGAATTAAGACAGGATAATAGTGTTTTGTATGTATCAGTTGTTTGCTAATACGTTCATAATTAATTCTTATATATCCGTTTATTATCTATCCTTAATTTATGTATAAGTTGTTTGTTAACACACACAAACAAGTAATTTTTTATATATACATTATTAACCCGCCTTAGTTCATACATCAGTTATTTGCTAACATACGCACACTATTTATACTTATAAAAAAATTGTCCCTCCCTAATTCATAATATCAGTTATTTGCTAACATACGCACACTATTTATACTTATAAAAAAAATTATCCCTCTCTAATTCATGTATCAGTTATTTGCTAACACGCGTGCATTCTTATTACTTATATAAAAATATTATTTCCTCTTAATTCATGTATCAGTTATTTGCGATATAACGCGTATTGACTGAAAAATGCGGTTTGGGACAGCCTGTGGTAATGCGTACATTTTAAAGCAGCCCTTAAAAAGCGCTGTTTTACGACTAAGATAATTTGCTCAGATTTCTTAGAAACTATCAGAAGCATGCAACAGGAACAGCTAGTGGTCCATTATCCTGATCATGAGTCCATTTTATCTGATGAGACTGCATGAAGATCTTTTCATGGAGTTTCCAAGGCGTTTTGAAGTCGCTTGAAATTTAAGCTGAAAATATATGGTATAAATAACAATTAGACTTCAATCTCGTAGTTTTAATTTTTTTGTTCGTAGTCCCGTGGTGAGATAGCCTGCGAATACAGCCGCCTCTCATCGCTCCCGACCGCTAGGGGCGTTTGCGCGAACGCCCCTAGCGGCCGGGAGCGATGAGAGGCGGCTGTATTCGCAGGCTAGTGGTGAGAGAGAGTATTAAAATTAATGGGAGTTTCGCTGGCTGTTTTTAAGAGAAACTGGCCCCAAAAGGTACCAGAATTACGTTAACCTCCCACTCGTCTAAAAAAACGAATTTCAACCTCTAAAAGGTCCGTCGATCACTCCCGGCACTTTAATATGGAAGTTCCATTAGGTCTTGTTTTACCTGAATGGCAATATGGGAAGCCTCGACCCAAGAATCAAATTCAATAAAAACCGAGCAAGAGCAATCAAATTGTTTAAGCGAACGAAAGGAAAAAATCTATTCAAAACACAATGTTGATAAAAATAATTTACTTTTACTTTCGTTTTGTACCTTATCAATATTTCAAGCGTGCATTCCCAGCTCAGTCTATCATTTTCCAGCTAGTACTCCTAAAACGTTTTGGTGGGGGTGCGAGCTGCCAGCTATTCAAAACCCCTACACGTTGGCTTTTTAAATATTTTATCTTTTTTAATCCCGATGTCAAAAATCTATACCTAATTTCAGATTAAAGGGCAAAACATGCCCATGGATTCAAGATTACGGATTTCAACAGTTTTCCAGGGTACAAAAATATGCAGCTGCATCAGATGATGACCTCAAGACTAACCTCTTGCCATCAGCTATCCCCGGGTTCTTGTTCCTTTCCTTAATGATGAAAATTCCCCAGTCTAAGACAGAAATGCTGATTTTAATAAATTCTCCATAAAGGGTAAGGCAACATCAAATTCAGTTGAGCTCTCCTCGTCTTTGAAGTGATCAGAGTTGCATGTCCGTTGTCACGATAATTGTCAGTCTTTTGATAAAGTTTGTGTAAAGTTTGTTGTTTAAAAGTTTCCCTCCACACTCCTCTAAGATATCAACCGCAAAAAAGCAGATTTTATAGCCGATTTTCTCTCGTTTCCATCGGTGATTTTTCTAAAACTTCGCAAATTGTGAGATACAAACGTTCACATATTCCTTTAAGGAAAAAATATGTAGCAGCAATTTAGTCGGATAGCTCAATGTACGAAATTGCGTGAATTAAAAAATATTTAGGCGTACCTTGTTGCAATTTGTATCTCATCTTAGTATCACCATCTCCAGTCTAATAGGCTCCTGACATTCCTGAGAACTGCAAGATCAAAGCATTGCAAAACTGTAAGATTGACATTGTAATTGGCAAATCGTGATTAGTTACAAATGTATTTATCTTAAATCGTAGAGCGGTCATCATTTGAGTGTCGTTAAAATAAAACCAAAGTAATCACTCTGGCCAATCACAACAGACGCAGATGAATCCAATGAACCAATCGTAGCTAGAAGTAAATACATGTAGCTGGCGCCAAGCGCGGGAAAACGCGTGCAAGAAAGTCAGAATTGGTTTTGGTTTTACCTCTGATTGGTTGAACTGAGTGGCGTGAGATATTTTAACCAATCACAAAGCGTAGCAATGCAAAATCGAAGCAATAGCAAAATTACTATCGATACTCAATTGAAAACCACACTGTCACTTTTCCTTTGTTAATCGTAAAAATCCAAACTTTTTTTACTTGCATTACTGCGGTGTTAAGCGATGGATTGTTGCTAGACTTGAGACCAACTTTCTTTATAAGGAGCCTCCTGCCTTCAATCCGTAATTAGCTGCCATTCTCTACAAATAAAACTGTTTACGAGACAAAAGAGCATTAGTTAAATATAACAGTATTTTCTAATCAGTGTGACTAATGATGAATTAGTAATGAACTAATAATGTGTGCGTCGCGCGCGTGTTGCGTGTATGTGTTTGCGTACAGGTGTCGCGCACACACAGTCTCTCTCCCTCACTCACTCAAAGAAAAAAATAGAACGTATATATACCTAGCTGTAATTATTATCTCGCTGTTGGCTTTTCCTTGAAGTGCTTTTGTCAGCATCTCCAGTCAAATAGGCTCTTGACATCCCCGAGAACTGCAAAAATTAAAACATTTCAAAACTGTTAGATTAATATTTTAATTGGAAAATATCAGTTACAACCTTATTTTTCTTACCCGCCCCTTGAGCGGTCTTCACTCGATTGTCGTAAAACTAAAACCAAAGTAATTACTCTGGCCAATCACAACAGACACAGACAATCCAATGAACCAATCAGAACTCGAAACAAATACATCAAGCGTCAAGCGTGGGAAAACGCGTGCGACTATGTCACGATTGGTTTTGGTTTTACCTCTGATTGGTTGAAAAAGTGTCGCAATATTTTTAGCCAATCACAAGGCGTGGTAATGCAAACACCAAAGCAATAGCAAAATTACTTTCAATACTCAATTGTAAACTGCACTATCATTTTTCCTTTCTTAATCGTAAAGAAATCTACAGGTTTTCCAAGACTTACCTGTTCAGTTTAGTTGCCTTGTATATTAAGCGGTGGATTGTTGATAGACTTGAGACCCATTTTCTTCATAAGGAGCCATCTGTCTTCAATCAATAACAACCTGCAATTCTCTTCAAATGAAACTGTCATTAGTAAAATCACACAGGCTTTTCTAATCAGAATAATTATCGAGCATGTAAGTGGCTATAATACTGGCTTAAAAGTTATCGCGCACGTGTTGCTTGTATGTGCTCGCGCAGTTGCACACATCGACTCTCTCTCTCTCTCTCTCTCTCTCTCTCTCTCTCTCTCTCTCTCTCTCTCTCTCTCTCTCTCTCTCTCTCTCTCTCTCTCTCTATCTATCTATCTATCTATCTATCTATCTCTCGATCATCATCTATATCTTCTCTCTTCTTGTGAAGAATAGCGCCATCAATCCACCTTCTCCAAGTTGTTCTGTCTCTGGCTGCAGTCTCTGCTTCTTTTCAGGTTCTAAATCTTAGCTGTGTCCCTTCTCTATCGATGGTTCTCCTCCACGTCCCCTCGCCGTCCCCTCGTTTGCTTGCCTTCGGGTGCTCATGTTAGTATGATCTTGGGGTTCTTGTCAGGTGACATTCTCAAAACATGACCTAACCATAGCGCCTGTATCTTACTTGTTCATCAATTGACCTTGTAATAAGTAATAATTTATTTAAAGTAATAATTTACTGAAGTCGATAACATAGGGAGTGGTCACCCAATCTCCCGAGCCAGAGGCTCATGTAAAATAACGCTCGACAAAAATACAATTTAAGTTATAAAACAAAAAAAATAACTAATCTTACTAGTACTTCAATATACTATACAAAACCTATACCTTGTGCCAGATCTTTCTCCATACTCTATTACTGACCATTATCGGCCAGTTAATCTTCAGGATTTTCATTAAGCATGAAAATGACGATGAAAGTAAATGGTTGTTCAGTGCGAGAATGCAAACGGATTACATAAGACCGCGTTATTCGCATTATGAGCCAATAGGCGTTTAATTATGGTCAACCATTTCAAGGCCTATGGCAAACACCTTCTTTCTCCAAGGTGTATCGATACAAATTCTATCCCACAATATATCATTTTAAAACTGTTGGTGAGTGTATTTCATATATTATTATATGTGTTAGGTTTAGCCAAAACTGTAGCTTATTTTACTGCAATCAGTGCATAGATTAATGTCATGTCTTTGAGTATAGATGTATTCGGAAGTTATAGGGGTGACAACTATATGGTATAAAAAATTATGTAGGGAGGGGGGTAATATTATGCTTTAATTAAATAAATGGATCAAATTTTGTTTCTGGGCAACCGAGCTTGCCGATTCATACAAACCGAGTACGAATTACAGATCGAACACGGATAGAACCCAATTGAGAAAAAAATCGTGGAAAAAATTCGTAGAATACGAGTTGGATGAACGAACACGCACCGTGTGCAGAAAGTCGTATCGACATGGATTGCAAGCCCAAGATGATAAATGCTAGGTATTCAATGGTTTCGAGTTGTATACCGTAAAATACCCCACGAGTGACTTGATTTTTCTTAGTATACACAGGAGCCTTTTGTCTGATGTGTATACAAAGGAAAGTTAAGTCAGGAGTACCTCATGTCTTTATAAGTTTGATACCACAGTTTTTTGGCAATTTTCGGTTATTGTTACAATGCTAGTTGCAAGTTTATGATCAATTTCTGAATTTTCAGAAGTTTATCGAAGACTTCCAACAATTTACCGTAGGTGTTACGAAAATGTCCGATCATTGTGCAAAGGTCATTTTAATGTGTTCGGTCATTTTTTGCCGAAGATTACCGAAGACTTCGAAGAATAGCGACGAAGATACGAATAAAAGATATTTCGATTATAGCCCACTAAAATTTCTAGTTCAGAACACTAACAAGTTCAATTTACGACGCCGTTAAACTCACTGCACGAAATGTTGGCTTTGATCACCATCAATGGTATGACAAAAGTTGCGCGACACAGGCATCAAATGTGATCAAAGGTTTTACAGTAATTTTGAGTTTGCTTTTGCTACTCTTTTGACGCGCGTCAAAAGTGCTAGACATTTGATGCACGTCACAGGCGAATCAACGGTACTCTGTACAAGACAAAGCAACATTTGACAGCACCTTTACTATACCTTTCTTGATTGATTTAATCAAAGACGGGCTTTGCCATCTTTAACATACGGCAAAGGTTTATGGTAATGAAAATTAAAGATGTAGGATGTAAAATCCGTGTTTAGAATTGAAGTTACTACACCGAAATGCTGCGTCGTTGAGGCATATGTGAGGATTGTATCGTATCGAATGCGAAAAAGCGAGGCAGAGAACTTGAACTACCGAGATGCGCATTGAAGTCTGCGTCATGTATAGTTTTGGACCAGTCTTGAAACCGTGACGTTCAGTTAAGCTTCGTAATAAAATCGCATTATTGAATATCCTGGAAACACTAATTCAATCAAGTCGACCTTCCTCGGGCTATAATAGCAAGCCAAACTTTATGGTCCGCCATAGAAGTCAAAGCAGATCTTTGTATGTAAGGGCCTGTACCCCTGGTTCGGTTCCCAGAGGACCAAGTGACTAGCAACCACTGTTAGGGTGACCGTATGCAGTGTCCAGCCAGTCGGAATCTCTTGATCTTCTGATGTTGATGGAGAGACTAGGCAGACCGCCATAGAGGACTTTGTTTCTGACCCAATCCTTCCATGAGAAATTGAGGGCTATCCTGTGCATGCGAGTGTAGCAGCCGTCAAGCCGAATCTATTGCTCTACTGTGAGCGTCCATGACTCCGCGCCCAAGAGTAGAATGCGTTCTTCCGGCATGGTGGATTTCCAGATGTTCTTGAGGTCGTGGAGAGCTCTCCAAGCTTGTGCTTTCTTCGCCTGGATGTCTTTCTCAGTGGAGTTGACATAAATTCCTTTTTGGAAGCGAGTGATAATGCATCTTTGGTGGTGATCTTGACTTCCTCCTTGATGTTGAAGCTCATAACCTCTGTTTTCTTAGCAACGAGCTAAGAAAACAGGGATTATTATGAATCAATGATAATTTTAACAAATAACAATAATAACTACATAATAATAAGAGAACATTGAACAATACAATAACCGGACTGAAAAAAAGTTAAGAGTTTGAGAAAGCGAAAATACGTGGTCATGGGTGCTGGAGAAAGTTAGCAAGCACAAGCACTCAGCTCAAAAAGCTGAATATTAGGCTTTAGAAAAAGTAAAACTCAAGAGGTGATTCGAAACGTCGACAAGTAAGCTATGTATAGTGTAGACCACGTGAAGCATCATGAAACTAAGAACAGAAAGAACCAAACAGCACTCCACCTATTCCTCTACACCCGGCGCCACGTGAGAAATGATCTTGCAGGCATGTACTAAAACAAGGAACAACAGAGCATTGTACGGCACCAGGATATACGAACATGGAACACCGGAACAGCCGAGAACACCTAAATTAGGGCCTAGGTAGCTGTTTAGCTTGTGGTTAAGGTTAGGGTTAGCCGTTATATACAGTATTCCAGACTGATCCGGTGTCCTTGTCTCCCGGTGTCCCGGTCTCCCGGAGTTCCAATATTTCTGGCTCTGATTAGAGGCGCGCGTCATAATTGTTTTACGAGACAGATGAGATTAGCCAGCATGTAGACTGCAGCATGGCTTCTCTAATTCATCTTAGCTCGAGTTATTACAATCTCATAATCAACAATTGGAGGCACTCTTCTTCATGAGATGTCCTTACAACCACTGAATTGACCAACTGCGTCCTACAAAGAATAACAACAACAGCAAATTCGATTACAAGAGTAGTAAACCATGTATACTAAATCATTTTTCCTTGTATAATCTTGTTTTAAAGCTCCTAGAGTTTAACACGAACTGTACAAATAATCGTTCTTCATTTTTGAAACATGCAACCCAGCCGAGTAAATAAAGAAAAGTAAATAACGTTTGTAAAGTAATACTAAACAATTACCGCTGACGAATCCATGGCCCTCCATGGCCCACGACCCCCGGGGGGGGGGGGGGGGGGGAAGTAATCCCGATAATTTAGGATAGGTGTGTGCCGCCAAGGTTCTCAAACCCTGAACTTATTTAAGGATAGAAAATCGAGATTTGATACCCTTTTTAAGGCCCACAACCAAGAAATGGCACCCCATGCTGCGTGGGAGTGAGGAGCGCACGTACGGCAATACAAGGTAAAAAAGTCCTTTTAAAATCGTACGATAAAAAAGCAAGGCTGATTAAACGGTACGGAAATTGTATTTGAATCCAATATTTCGAAAGGCACAGCCTTTCTTCTTCAGGATCTTACAGGTTTTAAGAAGAAAAGCTGTGCCTTTCGAAATATTGGATTCAAATACAATTTCCGTACCGTTTAATCAGCCTTGCTTTTGTATCATACTGTTTCATTTCTACGCTGATTAGATCCTTTACCACAGGATCCGGTGCTTCTATTTTGTTACGGTGGTCCTTGCAAACACAGTTACGTCCTTTTAAAATCGCTTTGTTAAACTTTGAAACGTGTATTCAGGCGTGTAGTACAGTTTTAACAAACCATATCTTTTTCGTTTTGCGCGTTGGGGTGGATACTGCAATTTAGTGACCCTATCTAAAGAATATCTAAGGAGCACAATACCAAAAATAGCAAAAAGGATACTCTATTTAGGGACTGAGCACCTCAAAATCCCTACCCTATCAGGCGGCACATACCTCCCCCCCCCCCCCCCCCCCCACCGGGCATCTAAATCAGAAAAAAAGTACAAATTATCAAAAACCAGGCGCCTGTTTGGAAAAAGGTCGTAACAATCAGCGGTTTGCAAGGACTACAGTATGTTGCCCAGTTTCCGGCCACTTTAGTTTGTAATCGCTATAACTTCTTGTTTTTGTGCGGAAAATTTCTCAATTTCCTTTCAAAGACAATTCATGTACTTACCTTTAAAATGTTCAATGGTTGGCGGCTTTCCCCAAGTATTAAAGAAATTATACCATTTTTCGCAAAACTAGTAAGTTGCCCAGTTTCCGGCCAGCTAGCCCAGTTTCCGGCCATCGACTTAAAATAAATTTTCCTTGAAACCTCTCGAAGTAAACCGACTTTTAAGCCCCTTGATAATAGTGGTTGCCTAGTTATAAATATCAGGCAAGTTTCAATATTAAGCTTTGTCATCTACCGTTTTACTTAGTATTCAAAATATGTATGACCTCAGTGACCCGGAAGCGTGTCTTCCGCGGTATGTTGACAGACTACTTAAACAAATACATATGACTTACGTACTTTTAAGCACGCTATACATGCATTAGCTGTTGTTAATTCGTAATCTTTGTTACACTTACACATGTATCTTTAATTTGTCGACCAGGAAATTTTAAAATTCGGTTCTTTCACTCAATAAGAAATAGGTTTTGAGTAATGTGTCTTTTAGTGGCCGGAAACTGGCACACTAGGTCGAAATCTTCGCTGAGAGTTTGACTGCTAAAATTTCAGGAACAGCCTTATTCTAGCTGATGATGATAGATTCCCTAATCACTTTCATCTTTAATCTAACATTTGTCCAAAAATTATGAAGCTCCTTGAGATATTTCCTGTGAAACGAACTATTTGATAATCTACGGTAGTTTTGATGTGCAGTGAAACGAACCAAAATTAATCGCTAAACGTTTAATCACCTGGACAAAACCTGTCCTTCCTCGGCCGTTTCTTGTTCAAAACGAGCGCCAAAACCACCAATGTATAGCGGAAATGTTCGTCTTTCTTTCGGAATGCTTCGGTGGACAAAAATTTAAAACTCCGACGAACATAACGGACATAAGTTTTTTTTGGCCGGAAACTGGTACTGGCCGGAAACTGGGCAACACACTGTAACCCGACAACATTACGCGTATTCTGCAATTAAATCCAACCATAAGTTTGGATCTGGGCAATGAAAACCAAAGAAAAGCGTACGATACCACAACCATAAAATGTCTACGACGAACTTTATCTTTTTCTTGCTGTTCTACTTTGTCATTCACAGTCCAGAGGGCAGAGCCAAGATTGCAGAAGATGGTGGTTTTCCTTGCAGAGGTGTTCGTTAGAGGAGATTGGCGCTTGTAGAATGTCCTCTATTCCCTGAAAACGGGATCATAACAAGAGGAGATTAGATGAGTACTACCAAATTACTATTTCAGCGGCAACTTTAGAGTTTAGAGCTAGTTTTATTGAAATCGCTTTTTAGATGAAATAAGTGGCAGGGTATTCTGCAGTTTAACCTGCCAAAGTTGTTATAAAAGTCTCAAGTCACCATGAATTCAATGAATTTTCTTATTATATCACGTCTTTGATGATATTTCTCCTTCAATAATTTTGTGCACTACTTCTAAACCGTTCATCACGCTTTTAATGCAGCTCTGGAGGTTGGGAGCTTTCTTTAGGGTCGTGTAAACCCTACAAAATGTAAATAAAACTAATTTTAGAACAAATATTAACATTCAAACGCTTGACCCGTGAACGGCCGCAAAGATTGTTACTTCCATTGGTAAGTTCTTACCTTGTATCACGAAAAAATATGCCTTCGAGGTAAATTGTTATTCCTTTCTTCTTTAGCGTACTGCGCTTAATACTTCTAGTAAAGTTTTCACAACTTGTTAAGCAATAATTTCCTTGAATTTTGAATAGGCAAAAAGAAGAGTTTATGAAGTTTGGATTGAACAGTGATAAAAATTTATGCAAAAATTAGCGCGAATTTCTTACGCTGGCTCGACGGCTTGCGCAACGCTTTCTTTTCTTTTTTCTGATTGGTTGGACGAAATTACAGCGTCTTCAACGGCATGTTGAATGTTGACGTACGGTCATTTTCTCTTAAAGTTATGAAAATTGGTCTTTTGGGAATTGAATCGATAATTTTTCTTGGACAAATTGAGTTATTTTATGATAATAAGATTTTTTCGATCATAAAGGTAATGGGACATGGGACAATTTTTAACGCAACAATGTTGGGTAAAAAGTCCGCACCGCACCACAGCGCACGGACGATTTTTAACGCAATACTTTTGTTGCGACAACCTGTTGCAAGGTTTTGAAAGTGGTTTAAAAGCTTGCAACATGTTACCGCAACAAATTGTTGCGTTAAAAATCAGTTCTTCTCTCGTGTTGTGCTACGCGGAGCGATTTTTAACAAAATATTGGTTTAAGTAATGATCCGCATAAGAAGGATAGTGCTGAACGGTAATGCACGATGGAATGTCAACTTTTTTCATTGTTACAACTAGTGATCTCATTGGCCTAGACTCAAAAACCGCTAAAAAGTTAAGGACCCAATCGCACAACATCCTGCGTGTTTTTAACATCACCTTGATGATGGTATGATGTAAATCTGGCAATGAAATGTGATTACAGTCAAACACTTATTAAAAATGCGACCATCGTCAGCAAAAATTTCAACTTGCGGACAAATTTTTGTGCTAAACGTGCTCGCAACTAGACTTAAAGGCGAACCTGCGGTATAAAAGTGCAAAGCCCCACGCCGAATCTAATGCAAATGAGCAAGAACAATAGATTTTGCTTATTTGCATGAGTTGGACAGTCCAGCAGCCTTTTATATCGCGGGTTTGGCTTTAAGTTCTGGCCATAATATCTCCGCCCTTCTGCTCCACCGATTTTGCACCTAAAGTTTGTCATAGACGAGTGAGGTCGAGTGCGTCTGAAATTATTATAACACTACTTAAGTGTTTAAATTCGCCGTTGTTAGGTTTCAAAACTTCAAAGTGCCTCTGGACATGACCTTTGGGAGGCTTGTTGACCACTTAGGGCCTGTTTGTCAAAGACAAAGTGCGATTTGTGGTGTAAGTTGTGGATGGAAATCATCCTAAAGAATAAATTAGGGAGAGTTCAAGGGGGTGGGAGCAAATAAAAGAAAGGATAGCAGGGGGATCAGGGGGATCAGGGGGATCACCGGGTCTCTCTCTCTCTCTCTCTCTCTTATTTGCTCAAACATGATGTCCCATGCGAGACACCTATCCATGAGCGTTCCTACGAAAGACTTTAAAAAGCCGGTTAGCTGAAGAGAGTAACGTTAGCGGTTAACCTTTTAAGGGGGTGAACCGTTGCTAGGGACATTATTTCATGGTTCATTCAGGCCCCGTCCACACTAATGCGTTTTTGTTTGAAAACGCATACTTTTTTATGCGTTTTTACCGATCGTCCACTCTAAAACAATCAAAAACGGAGAATGAAATCGATGAAAACGGAGGTATTCGAAAACGCTTTTCAAAGTGGAGACTTTTGAAAAATTCAGGTCTATCGTTTTAGTGTGGACGGCAAAAACGGAGCTTTTCAAAAACGCTTACGTCACAACTAGTAACGCATAGTATTGCTTACGCTATTGGAGCATGCGTATTAAACAGAAAAACGTCCGAGCAGAGCCTGGTGATGAAAATGCATCTTTGGATCATCGTTTTTCAGCTCCTAGTGTGGACAAAAATCTTTTTATCCGTTTTCGGGGAACCAAAAACGGAGGTTTTCAAAAACGCATTAGTGTTGACGGGGCCTCAGTTGGCGTTTGGTTTTGAAGTTTTGATGTTAGGGACAGAATTTTCGTTGTTTTTTATTTTCGTTAATGCGTCTGTAGTGACATCAAAATATGGGCGAGTGGTCGGTTACCAGAGGATAAAAACAATAGAAAAATTAAAATAACCAGCGTTGAAAGTGGTCGCAGTCACTTACGAGAGTTGGTCGCTTACGACAGGTTTCGACTGTAATGATCTGACTCGGCAATCTGGTATTTTGGAAAAGTGGTCGCTAAGGAGTGGTGGTCGCACATGGAAGTTCGACTGTGTAACTATTTTAATTTTGTAGCTTTAGTGTTATCATAATTTATATCCCTCTGGAAATACCCCCCTTCCCCTGGTTGTATCCCCCTGGTTATGTCCCCTGGTTGTATCCCCCTGGTTATATATATTTCGCGGAATTTCCCACTACGTTAAGGAATCTCTCCACACACGCTGGTCCACACAAAACGAGGACTGTATCTTTCTCTTTTCTGCGGTTTATTAGGACTCTAGCTTCAAGGTTACACATAAGTTGTACAATCCAACAATCTTACAACAATCTCTGGACAATCTACGATCTGGTCACAATCTGCAGTTCACCATCGACAATCGTACAATCACAATCTTCTACAATCTTACAACAATCGCAGCAGCCTTACAATCGGCGACAATCGCAACAATCTTACATTCTACAATCTTCAAACAACGATCTGGTAAAAGTTACAATGTTCAACTGATTTATTCATGTTATGCGGATATCAAGACGCCTTTCCTGTGCCTTAACGATATGTAAATCCAGCTACATTCTACCGAGTAATAAAGTTCTCGGTACACAATTATTCCTTTACATTTTGCCATAAGTCATTTCCTAAGAAGGATGGATAAACAACTGTATTGTTGCGTGTAACTAATTCTATCCCGGGATTCTATCCCACACGTGTCTGAATATTCCGATTACAAATCTGCCGTTACCAGGACGTTCCATTACTTTACGTCACAAACAGTTCCTTTTACACCCAAAATCTGCTACATGTACTGTCATCAACGTATGATTAGAAATTATCACAATTATATAACCCTCTGGCTATATCCCCCTGGGTTTATTTAGCATGTTGTTAACTACAGTCAAGTTTCCTTTGAAAACCAATCAAAACTCTTCTGAAACTTAGCGTGATAATAATCACCAAATGTAAAAGGTAACTCTAACATTAACTCGGAATTGTAGTTAAGGTTCCTTGTCAAGTGACTGTCCACTGGCTCAATAAGACATTTCGGATTTGGCCCGTAAAAGAACGGAACTGAATATCGGTGCTTATCTGGAGAGGACTTGACGCGATGAAGACTGGCACGAAAGAGTCCCTTCGTCCAGGCTTCCAAGGGATCACCCACATTTACGATAAAGGTGCCTACAGAAAGAAAAAAAATTATGTAAGTACTATACCTAATGGCTCTGCGTCCAGTAACAACAATTACATTTTACTCCTTCCTTCCTTCCTTTCATCTATCGGCTGTAAAATTTTCTTCATAATTTCGCTGACTATTGCATAATGCTTGCGAATAAATTTAGCCCGTTCCAAATGCGATCGGTGACGGTAACCTGCCTCACCCCTCACCCATGGAGACGGCATTGGAGGGAGGGGAGGGTGAGGAGAGTGGGGGAGGATGGGGAGTTGGACTTAGAGGGTGAGGGGGGGGGGGGGGAGGTCGGTGGAGCAAAACGCGTAGGGGACATGGGAGGGTCCGTATTCACGAGATGATTCGCAGGAGCCTTGGACGAAGGACATGCGCACCCTTAGGCACTGGCCAAACGGCCGGAGTCGTTGTTTTCCGTAGCGCGCCGTCAAAGACGCGCGTTATAACGTCTCATATTTGCACTTTTTTGGGTGCGTATCCGTACTCTGTAGGCTATTAAAATTTGTTACTGTCAGTTTATTAATAAATAAATAAATTTCTTCATGGAACAACCTGGAATTGGAGGAACTTCCACCCATGCTCCATTGTCGGCTTTAACTTCCAGTCCCCCCACGTCATCCTGTAGTACCATGGTGAGTACTTCATGATCTGTGTGTTCCCCAACCCCCAAAGAGCCATCCCCACGGGGGTGAGGAGGGTAATGCCACATGGCCAACCAGGCACTTGGATCAGCAAACTTGGCGTCAAAATAGTTCTCGCGGAGTTGTAGTCCATTTGCTATAGCACGCATCAGAACCAATCTGAGAAAAACAAAAACATGTCTGCGTGTCAGCTATTGCTATTGCTGTGTTTCATCCATATAACAGCTCTAACGTTTGAGAGTTTGAATGAATCATGCCGTGAACACCCAAATAGACAACTTCGCGCTTGTTGATCATGGGTAATCAAGGCAAGGATACTGCCAAATGCAGTGTTTGTTTGGGATCTAGCGTCAAATAATTTTGGTAAAGTTTAAATTTTGTAATTTTTGTGAATTGAAAACTTACGATACCAGGAAGAAGAGTTTACTAATCAAATTTGAGGAATGTGGCTGTGTTAGAAAGCGCGGGGTGAGGGGGGGGGGGGGGGGGGGGGGGGGGGCAGAATAAACTCGAATTATCGTATACAGTTTGAAATTATGTGCTAAACAAAGAAAGCTGTTCTTTAAGGCTATACCTAAGGACATGACTCAGAATTTGGGGCAGAATGAAAAAAATTAACGCCGCGGAAATAAAAGCTCCACTTAATTAAGATCGTAGAAAAGAACGCTCCTAGAAATTAAATATAACGCGTTTTAAATTAACGCGAATTTCATGTCATGGAGCGTTAACTTCCTATAATAGCTAGGCTAGCCAGGTTTCTATTTCTCCAGACAAAGAGAAAATAACCCATAATGTTCTCTTGTCCAGACTGAAAGCTTATTCATTGTCATGATAATTCGAAAGCGGAAGGTCAAAAATAAAAATAAAATGTAGACTAAAAAAAACTTACAGGAAGTAGGTATTTGAATTGAAAGTAAAATCATTTAAACAAACAGATTCTGCAGAAGATACTGAAGATGCATGACCTTCTTTGAATGTTTTCGGAAGACAATTTCGAGTCCACTGCCCTCCTCCCCCCACCGACTAACTGCTCTCCCCCCCCCCCCCCCCCCCCCCCCCCACCACCCCTAAAAGGCCAACAATTTTCGTCTGTACTAGTAATTAGATATCAACGTACCCAACAGGTTTCATTTCATCCCTGTACTTTCTGATGATGTTAGAAAAGTTGGGCAAGTCTCTTTCATCCGGGAACTGATTCGGACCCACCATTGGAGTTCCACAGATAACATCCGGGTCATCATCTTTGGCGTCAGGTCCAAAAAACATTCCTTCCTTAACATCAATTTTTCCATTCGTCATTTCTGATCCTGTAGGCGGAAAAATGTCAAATAAACTAGAAATAACCACAGCTATATTATATTAAATCTAAAGATAAACGTATTTCCTAGCCTTCCTTAATATGACTAATGGAGTAATTGACAAAAAAAACCCACTTATTTTGCAAAATGACGGCGGTAAACTCAAACAGAAAATCAATGAGAAATCTGCAGAAAATTTTTCTATTCTTTTAAAGTCTTACGACGTTTAATTGGAGTCTATTACTGTTTTATTCGAAAACAAATGTAAACTGATGTATCAATTCTAAACGTTCATGTCAAAGGGTTCCTGTTTATGGGTACCACGATAATTGTAACGGTGGTCCAGTTTTAGATTTTAGCAATCTACAAATGAGCACCCTCATCAAATCGGATCCCCCCGTGGTCTGAAAATGGGTATTGATCTCACGGGCCACACACTCCCATCTAAACTTTTCAGAAGCACCCCTCCCCTCCCCCTCAGGGAAATGTACGCACCTTTCTGGATATATCCTCGGTATGCTTTGCTTTTTCTAATGCTAAGAGTATTTTTCTTCTCGAAAGGCAAATCGAAGAAGTTTCTGGCCGCTTTCATCACATTATTGGTAGTATGCTCGCATACATTGTGACCCGTGATGTAAAAAAAACCTACATCCCGACAAGCCTCATGAATTGTCTTCACTACCTTTTGGCAACTTTTCCCTGCGAATTAAAAATAGAATGTGAAACAATAGTTAACGATCACTTCTTCCTCCGCAGTAAAATATTTTTAATAAATAATTAGATAATGAAAATACTAGTAATGAATAGATCGCCGAATTACCAATAATTTATTTTCTAGATGATTACCTTTCAGCAAAGGAGAAATGTCGATTAACGGTGGCATTTGAAAAGCTCTTCTGAGAACTGCTGAAATAAAAAAAAAACGATCATGCTGATGTTATCAATCAAGAAAATAAAATTAACTTAAGATCACAAGATGACACTGTCTAAGAAGAAAGAAATTTTGTATCTCAGTGTAGAATAAGAATATATTTACGATGATGAAAAAGAACTGATTTTTATCGTTTTTTTTTCTAAACTGTCGATAACATAAGATCCGTTCCACATTCACTATACATCTCTGAAAACGTCTCATGCAAAATTGTACCCATTGTTGCAAAAATAGATTCGCTTTCTACTTTTGCAACAATTACATAACAGTTTCACATCGTGTCACTCCACTATCTAAATAGATTATGAATAGCCCTTATTTCTCTCAGGGATAGCCAACAGGTCAAGCGCTTGATCACGCGAACGAACGTGAAGATTGAAGATCGGCTTCCGCCTGTAGACGCGACGCAACCTCGGTCCCAGGCCCTTCTCCGCTTTTCAAATTCAAAATGGTGGGTCTCCGCACCACCCACCATTTTGAATTGAAAAGCGGAGAAGGGCCTAGGACCGAGGTTGCTCTGGGTATTCAAGAGGTATATAGCACAAAGGCATTTTGTCTGCGCATGCGCGAGAGGAATTGGAACATTGAGCCACTGCGCCATTTGTTTTTTTGAGCGCGCTTCCGCGGGTTTTCAACTGGGCGATCTACGCTTTTAGAAGGATTTTTTTCAAGACAGATGAAAGAATATTACAAGTTTGCATACATCTCTAACACTATGGATACTCGTGGTGTTTGCTGGGACTTCGGATGAGGATATTTGAATGATCAAAGTGCGAACAGAACGAGAAAAAAGCCCGAAGAAGTGGAGTTTGACATGTGATTTACCGAAGTTCAAGATGTTCACATTAGAAAGCAAACGATGAAGGTTAGTCTTAAGATGCTGAAGCTTTATTGTTATGAATCACGAGTTTGTATATTGAGACGATCGTCGGATACACGATCCTATAAAAGAAGGGAATTTGGAATTTAAGCTTATTTTACTGCAACTTCGAAGTAAATTTGCATAAAGTTTCCGGTGGCCCCCAAGCTTCAAATCACTTCAAATAACATTGTCTTTCCTTTCTCTTTGCAGTCGCTTAGGACTCTGGGCTTTAAAAAATGTTCCAGCTTTAGGATTGAAATGCTCTTACTACAACCTTTGACGAATTTTTATTCGGGAGGTTTTGGCGGATTTTCCAAGTCTTGGCTCACGACAAGCTTTGGTCTTGTTGTTCTCCAAGTCTGTTGTGCAAGGTAGGTAGTCATCTATTTTTGCGACGGTTATAGTCTCGTTTCATTTCACTTCGACTTTGGCTTATTTTTTTCCGTGTTTTAGTGGGAATTTTTATAATTGCCTTTTTTGTCTTTAAGTGCTAACTTGAGTAAAAACTTAAGTAGAACTTATTTATTTCACGGTCCCCCAAATCCCACACCACAGTCAGTTCGTTGTTTATTTATTTGTCTTTCGCTCTACCCAGTTTATTTATCCCAGAAAAATGCGTGCCCCTTTCTTCATGAGGTCAAACTGCTGCCGTTTTCTGTTTGTACATGTAGTTTTCTAAACGAATGGCGTCAGCTTTATTCTATCGATTCGTGTTTATTTCATTAGCATGCTTCTGCCTTGCAAACTGAATTTTGAGTCAAATATAAGCTCACAGACTAACTTTAGCAAACCTGCTCTGGTTCCACAGATATGAGACGAGTGACACAACAAATGAAAGAATTCTAAATTATTAAATTGTTAATATTCTACAGTTTAAAATGGACGTTGGTTTACAACGTGTGTATTTTTTAACCCCACAGAGGAATGCAAATCAAATTAAAGTTCGAACTGAATTGACAATTAGTTGTATTTGTTTAAAGTCATACGTTTGTACAAAGGAAACGTTATGTAACAAAATTTCCAGCACATAAAATATATGTATTTCTATTGCTGCAAAGATATTGACAAATTGGGAGCTTCACCACAAACACAAATGACTTATTATAGGACAGAGGGCTGTTTAGGAAAGGTTCCTCAGACTCTCACGTTTACTTCTATCAATCTATGCCTGATGCTCACACTGTCTGTTTGTCATTTTTACCCTAATGAAAACTGGAACACCTTTTGGTCCTTTTCGTTGTATTGGTAATGTCTTGTTTATAATTCTTCAAAATGTTACAATTCAAATTTGTGATTTGCTCTTGCAACAACTCCATATACTGAAGTACATACCATGAAAATGCAATATTTCTGTTATAATATTTATAACAGAATAAATATATATTAATATTTATTTTGGCCAAAGTGGTAAGCATTACCAGGGATACGAAGTAGCAGCGTTTCAGGCAGGTGAACATACCGGTAATCGAAATTCTAAGTATTGCTCTACAGTATTCTAAGAAATTATTTAGTTTAAAGAAAATGCTGTAAATTGAGAGGATTAAAGGAATACAGTTGTCCAACAGATTTAAAAGAGTTCCATACTGAAGGTCTTCGAATCTTGAACGCTTCTTCATGACAGTATGTCGTATCAATGTCCAGCTCCCATAGACAACCTCCAAGATTAGGCTTACCTGCCAGGGCTTAAGAGTATCTTCCAATTTACTTCTTGGGAAAATTGTTTCATATATTGATTTAGAAAATAGGATGAAATGGATTAAAAACATGTTCTCTGCTGTTTAGGGAGATGTGAAGTGGCCCGATAGTTGGCACAATGGACAAAATGGATGGCTGTCCAGTGATATTTTCAGGCAGGCTGTTATTGATGTGACTGTCATCAGCCTTAGTGGACAATGGATACGAATATCATTTGAAAGATGAAAATGTTCCTGCCGAAGAGTATTGGTCAACCCAGGATATACGATCTCCCTACAATAGAATTGGCCTCATAAATAAAGCCAAACCCGTGCTCATTACTATATCACATGCAGTATCAAAGTCCTTCTTTGACTTCAGTCTGTACACTGTAGCTTGACAAAGTCCAATTGATGTAAATCGTCCGTTTCCTGCATTGTTCTAACATTGCCACATCATAATGTTGATGGGTGTTGATTCTGTGTCTTTCAAGTTCAGGGTTATAAACAAATTCTGCTGTGAACCCGTCAGGCATCACAGATGCATATGTGTTACTGATATTATGCATGCATGATGTAGATGTAATAATAACATACAAAATGATGCATTTTTTCTTTGCTCTTGTCGCCTGTCTGTTTGACATTGTATACTATGTAATGTACTGTGTCACAGTGTGGAGAAATTAAATGCTGATCACTTGAAAATTTAAAGGGTGTTTAACACCCATAGTCAACCAAAGTTTAAAAATAAAGTGCTTTTAAGCCCAGTTCAGATGCCAGACTTTTTGCAAGCCAAAGCAAATACCTTGAATTAAGTACATGAAAAGTTCGGCATCTGAATCAACTGTTTGATTGAATATTTGACTGTGGACCGGGTTTGAGTTAGAAACCAAAATTTCACGAGCTGAATCAACCGCATAATTAATTATTAAATGTAATTTGGAGCAAGGATTGATTTTTTTTATTAGATAGTATTTTATTGATTTGAATAAAGTTCAGCTCATGAAAAGTTTGGTGAATGAACCAGGCTTTAAAAATAAAATGTAAAATATATGTCAAGTTATTTTTAATTTCATATCACCATCTGAGACAATGGAGATTTTTCAATAAAAGTTCAGGGTGTCAATGTTAGAGTAAGCTGAAATTTCCCTCTGTACAATTTTCAGTTTTTCAAGTTAAAACTGATTGTCTCTTAACCAAGCTGTCTTAAGATCAGTAAAGGTTATCTCTTAGGGGAGCTGCTCCTGTGTTTTAAATAGCTGATAGAAAAAGCATGAATGCTAGCATTAATTTTGAAATATATTGAGGTGAAACAAATCAGTTGTAAGAGGAATAAACTACAAATTGCTATTGCAGTTTGTTCTCCCATCCCATTGGTCATCATGCAATTCACATATTATTATTACTATTTAATTAAGCGATTAGTGGGGTGAGCATGGCCAGGGATATTCTTCTTTTATCTTGGTAAATTCAATCAGGTTATTAGCTACCCCCTTAAAAACATTGCGGGTCGCAGCAGTTAAGAGGTGGCTAAATCAGGACAATATTGTTTGAGGTTATTATACTCTTCAATTTTAGATGTCCTTAAAATTGTGTCACTAAAAAGTTTTCTAACTGCCAA
Source organism: Dendrophyllia cribrosa (assembly GCA_024195265.1). Lineage (NCBI taxonomy): Eukaryota > Metazoa > Cnidaria > Anthozoa > Scleractinia > Dendrophylliidae > Dendrophyllia > Dendrophyllia cribrosa. Next base: position 3,936,208 of record JAJLRJ010000008.1, on the reverse strand, counting down.
CTGAAGGTAATTACAGCTTTCAGGAAAATATTTATAGCAAATTATGCAAACAAGGTTTCTTACTCGCTGATAATATCTTTAATTTTTCCTCCATTTCTAAGAGTGTTTCCTTTGGTAAAGCTAAAATCAGTGACTCGTATTTTCGGTACTCCTACCCGCTGATTGAGTCATTACTGATAGAATACATTGTCTTCGGAAAAAGAGGCACTTGAAATACTCAACTATGATTTAAAGACAGCACTTATGTGATGGAATGACTTTTCAGAGCGACGGTACTCTTTGAACAGCTCGCCTGCAGCGTTCACAAAAATATCTCTGTATTTCACTTGTCGAATTTGTTCCGAAACAACCCTCAAAATCATCACTGTACGCGCTAGCATTTTGCTAAAAATAAGAGCTCTGTAGAGACTTTCTCTCACAAACCACACAACCATTTTTCGATTTTTTAACAGCAGACTCTAACACGTTACAAAACGAAGAGAAGAAAGATGATCGAATATTTTGTTGCGAAGACCGCCATTTTTTTGGAGTGTGCGCGGAGCAGGCGTATACCAGCGGTTACTTTCATTAAAATACTCTTGATGGAGCATGCGCAGACAAAATGCCCCTCTGCTGAGGTATATAGGAAAGGAACTGATTGCAACAACACATTGTACTACAATATAGAATACCATTTATTAGTTCTTATTCCCAGGCTGCTATTCTTGTTGTCTTACCACTCGACTAAATTTAAAATAATATGAATAGATAATATGCACGGATTCTCCTGTTTCCGGTTCCCTATGTACCTGTGGGCTAGCAGAAGATTTCGGGAGATATCGTTTATAACAAATCAGTTTCCAAGCAACTGCTTTCGGTTTTCGTTCTCATTCTATCTCCTCCGACCCGTCTCCGGCTACGTTTCGCCAGCTTCAACCAAGATAAAAGATACATAATCGAATCGAAGAAATATCACACGAACTCCGACTTGAACAGGTCGAACAGCGATAGCGAAAGCTTAATCAAATCGAATAAATATCACTCTTGAACAGGGAAAGCAATCAACATGAGAAACGGCAAATTATTGGCAGAGGTCGGGGGGGGGGGGGGGGGGGGGGGGGGGCAGGCGCCATTCCAAACTATTTTGGATTTATAATCATGACAAGAGAAGGCGCTATTCGATAAAGCACGCGCATGACGTAAGGTTCATTATAACGGTTTTTAGCGGAGCTCTGCGGGCGCCATACTCATAGAACTAAACCTATGCCCGTCATTTTTCATTGTCATGGCTAGCGGAATGTTTCGCGGGGCGTGTGTGTGCCGCCCGCCCGTGTTGGACAGGGCTAGTTCGCGGGCGCGTATGACGTCGCAAAACATGCGCGTATGACGCCACACAACATCCGAGATGTTTGTTTTCATTACGGATTTCACAACCAAAGAAGCGGAGATTTAAAGAATTCCCAAGCAAGCGAGGGACTTAAAGGTAAAACAGATTACATTTTTCGATGGGAATTTATGTTGATATCAATCTGTGATTGTTTTTAAAACGTGCTTAAATTCAGCTGTATCGATTTCTTGAATTTCATCCAAAGCAAATGAACTCGATGCGCTATAAATGGTACGCGTTTTGCTTTTAAACATAAACTAATGGAGATTTGAATAAAATGTTTCGAAAGAAGATTGTGTTGTCCATTGTTATGTGTTTGTTCATTCATTACATAGATTGAAAAGCGATTTATAGTTCTATCTTCACTCGCGTCGCCTTATGCAAATATGTTTGTGTATTTTTGCAATTTTGATTTCCAAATCAGTTTCTCGGCCAATTGTTGACGAGCAACAACTGTATTTTATTCGGAAAGTAGTCGTACTAGTTATTGTAGACGGAGAAAAAGTTGTTTTTTTTTAGTATGAGTAACTGTAACTTAAGTAATGTAAGAAACTGTATTGTAAGGTATTGTAAGTAGTGTCTTTTTTGTGTGTGGCAGTAAATAAATAAATAAATAAATAAACTAGGTATACCTACATATTGATAGAGTGCCAACAAGCAAATGATTTCTGTTTTGCGTGGCAAGGGAATTATGTTTTTGACAGTTTCGTGGTACCCTCCTGTTGCGAGGATTATTTAGGAAAATTTATTCCAAAAACTAATGATATCTAAAAGGTTTGCGGAGAAAAGAGTCAGCTAGCACGTTCCTATGGCCTTTTAAAAGAACCTGCTATAAAAATTTGAAGTATGTCCTGAGGAACGAGGTTAGGTGCATCAAATAGAAAAAGAGAAACAAAATTACCGAATCATCTGCATAAAATTTCAACACTGCTAGGTGAGCGGATCTCTTTTTGTTGGCTTTTTGACCCACGAATGCAGTGGTTCGCGTGCCTTACATATTCAAGAAATGGCTAAGAACGGTCTCACCACGGGGGTGGCTAATGTACGAGCCTACGAGCCCGAGCCTTTTTTTTGCGAGCCTCAAGCGTCTTCCTGTGAGCCCCAATAGTTTCCTGTTAAAAATGTAAAATGAAAGAAAATGGAAAGATAATTATGGTAAAAAAAATAGTGGCTCAAGGCTCGCAAAAATGACTCAGACTCGCACATTTGTTACTCTTACGCACCACTTGGTGACAATAAAATCTAACAAGTTTTTTCATTGGCTCTAATAGTTCCGGCCTTGCAATTGGCTCAAACCAAAGTCTACATAAAATTAGGTTACACTTTTTGAGGCTCGATAGAGAATTTGTCTGCACTATAACAATTCTTCGCGCGGCACTATTCTCTGCAGCCTCGCCAGGCTCGCGTCTTCGCTCGGCTGGCTCGCTGGCAAAAACTTTTCTCGGTAATTCCGCTGACCAGTGCATGAGGCTTGCTATATATTTTGCCACTGGCAAAATATATAGCAAGCCTCATGCACTGGAGGGTGACAATATTACAAACTGAAATCAGTAGAGTAGAGAATACCATCGACGACCGAAAAAGGGGGCATTGTGAAAGCGCTATTTTGATGTTTTGCATTTGAAGTCCTTTGATGAAATATGAAAATATTTAAAGCCTGTCTATGTTGAAAAATCCATTTGAAGTTTGCAGATCGGTTAAAATTTTCACCCGGTTCATTTCTGTAGTGGTCATGGTGCAGAGGTCCGTGTGCTGTTCTACTGAACCAGTGATCCGGAGTTCGAATCCTGGTGGGGACATCCAATATACATTTTTGAGGGCCTCCCAGGGATAGGGGGTTCATGTTCCCTTGTTCCCTATATAAATTTGAAGTTATTCCCCTGTTCCTCAAAAATAAGTTAATATGTTCCCCGAAATTCACTTTTATCAAGTTCCACTGTCCCCGGCAGAAATTCTGTTCCATGTTACTTTGATCCACAAAACTATTTCTAACTGTTCCCCACAATTTCTGTCATATTTCATTTTTTCATGGTTAGTTATTTTCATAGGTTTTACCTCGTTAGTCATAGTTAGGTACTCCTCGTCAAAACGCCTCTTTCTCCTTCTTGATGACCTTGACGATTGTCGTGTTTGCTCGCGTTCATCATTTGCGACTTCTGCTGCTTCTGTAAAGGTGAATGCGTGATTTGTACCTTGAATTTCATCCTGAAGAAGAATGAGGTCTTCCTCCTTTAGTTCTAAAACATCTTGATGATCCTTGTAGGATGCCAAGATACACATGATGCGCTTCACTTCTATATATTTCTCGGAATTTTCCAAAAACCATATTGGGTTAAAAGGACCTTGCACGAAAACTTTGGCTATCACTTTTTACCTGCTAACTTCAACATTCTCCTGTAGACAGGCTAGTACCAAGGAGTTCTCAGAGTCACCTTTGTCACCCTTAACACAGACTATCTGATTTGACTCGTATAAAAGCTCTGTTGCTTCCTTCTGTGGCAAGTGTTGTACTGGATTGTCTCCTAATTTGGTCAAATCAAGTGGCTGGACGTTTGGTGGGCCCACTGCATACAGATTGATTGGGAGAGTTCCTGGATTGTCTTTGGTACTCATATTTAATACAGTTTTTTAGGGAACACTCTGACCATGAACACTACACTACAGTTCCTCATCTCACGAACTTGTTGATCAGTTAGTGTTGTTTGTTTTCGGAGGACGTAATTTTGAAAGGTCAGAGTAGTTTGCAGAGACAAACGTGTGAGGGTAGTATGAACTGGAGCTAGTAAAATATGAATATGGTGTAGAACATTGCCGTTTCAAGCATTTTTTTGATGGATCTACTAAATATATAATCAAACTCTAGTTGTAAAGGCATGTCACGCCACCCGCTCTCATCTCAGAAAACGTGTTTTCTACAACCAATGTCAATATGCTTTTTATGTTAAATCTAGCGCTCAAACCAGGGTTAAACCGGTCCAAAAGTATACCATCATTTCACGTAGTGACTTGAGTAATCGTCTCTCATCTTCAACTGTCGTATCGGTCGACACATCCGTAAACTGAGTTTCAGTTTCCGTTGCCATCTTTACATAAGCTAAAATACATGTAGACAGGGTTTTTAGCCGTGTATGATATTAAAAATGGCGGTCAAGAACTACGAAGGAATTCTCCCAGGTAACCACGCGTTCCAAACTCGTCACCAGTTCTTCTACGAAGAACAAAGTATATGATTTGTCCCCAGGGCCCGAGAAATGAGAGAAATTGTGATATTTTGTCGTCGGCAAGGTCGTTTTTCCTCTTAAACACTATATTTTTTTTCCAAAAGTTAGGAAATCAATGTTCCCTTGTTCCCGATTATAACACAACAGTTCCCTTGTTCTGTAAAAGTTATTTTAAGGTATCCCTTGTTCCCTAGAAGCAAATGGCCAGGTCCCTTTGTTACCTAAAATCCCTGGGAGGTCCTCCTTTTTCTTTTCCTTTTTATTTTGTCGAACTGAAGTTTGTGATTAAGTTTTCCTCAATACAACGCTCGCGTTCATTGGTTGATTCATGGTCCCATGACATCTAACAAACAAACTGTTTCCCGCCAAACGTCCAAGAGCGGGAACGTTTGCGAAAGCGGGCAACATTTTTGTCGTCAGAGGGTAACAATGCACTGTTTCCCGCTATCGCACGTGATCAGACCGTGACAAGGTGGCATGATTATGATGCGATTGATGTTTACCTCGATCGAGTGATCGGCGTGTTTTTCTAACAGCCTTGTGTTGTTACATAACAAATCACTTAATGACTAATCCTTCGGGAAACAGTGAATTTTGTTTACCTCGAACATCGAGATTCTCGGGAAAAAAAATTTACTATTTCCCACGGGATCAGTCATTAAGTGTTTAATGTTCACCACAAACTTAATTTGTTATGGCTTCAACAAAGTAAGTTTTAAAGGATTCTTTTCCCATCGACGACCCGAGACTTGACTCAATGAAATATTCAACTCAGTACATTCGGATAACGCATACCTTTAATATTCCTTTTCAAAACCTTTTTGTTCTATACACAAACAGGAACCCATCTGACACAAAATAAATACCAAGGTACTGTCCTCGCACCGTACTCACAACCTCTGTCTTTGATTACCACATTAGTTAAAATAATCGGGGTTTCAAAATTGCATTGCAAACAAGCAAACTGTCTAATGCCCCATTCACACCAACGGTTAAACATGTTTAAATGTTGTTTAGTTTAACTAGGTTTTTAGCCTCTATCTTGAAAAGTTTTAAATGTATAAGACTCAAACTACCTGGAATGGTAATAAAGTCAATAAAGTTTGTTTTAGTAAAGATTTCACTCCAAATATTACCGGAGGTTAGGAGATATTTTTCTAAACCTGTTTTAAACTAAACAACATTTAAACATGTTTAAGCGTTGGTGTGAATGGGGTATAAGAAATTTTCTCCTCGCTTGAATTCGGATATTGATAAGTGTTGTTTTTTATCCAGAAAGAAATCTTTTTAATATTTCAGTTTTGTTTGTACCCATGTGTCTTTTTACGACAATCTTAAGTCTGGATCTCTTAGTCTGGATCTAATGTTTTATCTTAGTCTGAATCTAATGTCTTATCTTAGTCTGAATCTAATGTCTTATCTTAGTCTGAATCTAATGTCTTATCTTAGTCTGAATCTAATGTCTTATCTTAGTCTGAATCTAATGTCTTATCTTAGTCTGAATCTAATGTCTTATCTTAGTCTGAATCTAATGTCTTATCTGAGTCTGAATCTAATGTCTTATCTTAGTCTGAATCTAATGTCTTATCTTAGTCTGAATCTAATGTCTTATCTTAGTCTGAATCTAATGTCTTATCTTAGTCTGAATCTAATGTCTTATCTTAGTCTGAATCTAATGTCTTATCTTACTCTGGATCTAATGTCTTATCTTAGTCTGAATCTAACGCTTAGACATTTCAGCTACCAACACTTTACCAGAGAAATAAACCCCAAAGACCGTGACCAACAACGCCATTATGATAATTGATCCATCTGCAGCTATTTGCAGAGGTTTTAAGCTTGACCATTTTAACTTCAAATGAACCCAACATGGCACGAAGTACTCCAGAAAAGGCAATGCGAAACTCCCAACCAACGCTGTCAGAAGCGCGTAATGTGGAACAAACACTGCTATCAAAAGCGTCAGAAATGCGACGAAAAGTCTTGTAAATGCTGTCCAGAACAACCATGGAAAATAAGGTGCGACTGTAAGTGACAATCGAGATTCATCAATTGACCTGAAAACAGGATAGATAACTAGGGTATAGCTGAATACAACATACATGACATATACAATACTAACGAGTGTGCGCGGGGTGCCGAGAGGAAAGTTATTGCCGATTACTTCGTCAGTTTCATGCAAGAACGAGAGAAAGCCAAACAAAGCGAAAATAACTTTGAATGAAGCAGCTAACAGCATTGGAACTCCGAACGCTGGCCTGAATTTGGAACGATCCGCCATACTTTCTTCCATTGGGATCAGAATCGAATACACACAGTAACTTGACAAGACCAATCCTACTGCTACCAGTGTTCCTTCAGTGTCCCAAAACAGCAGGTTCTTGAATTTAATCGTAGAAGAGTGATTTATTGCGTACCATAACAGGACGCTTACCATGGTGATCAAGGACGTTATACTCAGCAAGCTCTGCCACGCAACACACGCGAAATCTTTCACAAAGGTAGAGGGTAGAACAGCAATAGCTACAATGGAGGCCCAAGTAGCTTCTGTAAGTCCTGCCATAGGCAGAGCCTTTGACAGGAGTGATCCACATGAAATAAGATATGAGATCGCGAGAATCAACAGATCTATGCTTTGAAGCACATCAAGAAGGACATTGCCATATTGTGGCCAGAGAACGTCCCCAAGGTCGCTGTATGAGTTACGTACTCGTAATTTATAAGTAAGAAGCAGGCTTTTCTTTGAGATTTCTTCTTCTTCTTCTTCTTCTTCTTCTTCTTTATCTTCATCGACTTCTTCTTGTTCGACTTTTTCTTCTTCACCATCGTCGTACAAACAATCTACCATAACCTTTCCAGTGTACCAGTGAATTAGAGCAAACAAAGGAAAACCGATGACAGTGGCGAGGCCTCCTTTTAACACTGCGTATGGCAAAGCCAATGTCCCTACTCCTTGAACAAAACTGGTCATGTTCGCAATAGCTTTCCACGTCGGAAGTTCACCAGCGTCGCCTCCTTCTTCGTCCGAGTTACTGGCATCAGAGACAACGCCATTTTCCTCGTCTTCTTGTGATTTTAGCGTTTTGTGGTAGATTATTTTACCGAAGTGTGAACCCATTTAATATATAGTGGTACCACCTGCAATAAAAAGAAATTTTGCTTAATCTGACAATATTTACTGATCTTTTAAGGAAGCACAACTGAAGATCAGTGCACGTTTTGATAAACATTTTTCGCCTCAGTAGCGTTGTTATACAGTAGAACGCTCGGACCAACCATGCATAATGATTGATTATGTATCAACCGCAGTTCACTAGCCAAAATTAAATTATCTTTATTCTGTTTCTAATTGAATCGGCACAAAGATATGTTTTAATAAACATTTTTCGCCTCACCCTCAGTAGCGTAGACAGTGAAATGATTATAAATTCTGACAATTTTTTGTCTGGTCCGTAAAACACTCTTAGACTTGGCAGTCCAAGTCGATTAAAATACTCTTTTGAAAAATTAATCAGATCTTCTTTAACTATTCATGACAATAAACATAAAATCATTAATTATTTTACTTTCTGAAAAGCTCACCTTCTATTTCCAACGCTTCGATACGCGATAACAGATAGACCGTTAGGCTTGACTGATACGGCTTTGTTTGAGAGAAACGTTAAGGACTCAAGCCAAATTACATGATTGAAACCTCTCGTGTGTGACCGTCTTCCCAATATTATTGTTAAGCAATAAAAATGCAGACAATGAACAGACTTTCACTGGTATTTATTTTATGTAATGGTAAAAAGGGAAACTTGGTTTTTGCTTGGAAAGTTAAGTATTAAGTATTAAGTATATTATTTAAAGGGATAAATATCGTATATTCATGGTATAAAAAGCGCTCGAAGGTTTACTCGTTATTCTTAATTGACTCATAGTGTTTTCACTTAAAGTGATCAAAAGATATGTTTTTGTTATCACCCAACCTAATTGTATTTCACTGAGAAAACGCTACCTACTGATTGAACATATCTCTTTAGTTTATTATGGTTGTCCAGTTTCTTTACACAACAGGACAATGTAAGAAAAACAAGGTCAAGTTTTTCTAAGCGTTCTTCCTGGAATTAGTCATTTTGGTTAGCGTTAGTTATCCTCAATCGACTGTCTTATTTTATTTTCTTATTTTAAGCAAAACTTTATTTATTTAGTGACTTTTTCGGACCTTAATGGTGAAGTCGTTTAATTACTTATGAATCCTGGTCACACTTAACACATAGGGGCAAGTCCTTGTTTCAATTTACAAAAACAAGTTGTGTTTACTAATTGAGGCACGTTCCAACTCGGAAACATGTTGTAACTTTATAATCGTATGTAGAAAGGCGTGAATAAGTTAGAGTAGGTTAGGATAAATCTAACCTATCCCAAGCGATGAAGAACCTTGGCACCTTGTATTTCTTATGAGCTACAATAGTCTTAAATCTTTATTTTTACTCATGTTTTTTACAAATGTAAGTTTTTAAACGATAAAAATGTTCCTTGTAATTTTTATGATTGCTCAGGTTGTTTTATTTTGATGGGATAATTCGGCGATAGTCGTGAAATTTTGACACGAAAATGATTTTGAAAATGGTACCTACCTCGAGGAGAATTATGATAATCGTTCTAAACCGTAGGCGTATTTCTGCGTAGAACCTACTGCGCAACCATAACGTTAGCGTAAATTTGAGGTAACTGTCACTTAAACACGGCTAAATAATAGTCCTTTTTACAGTTGTGTGCTTGGTGACTTTGCCTTTGAGTGGAAGCGAGGCTGGAGGTGACCTTGCTTTGATACAGACCTTGGAGCTTTTCAGATGTAAATTTAGCTAGTTAGCATGAGAAAAGCATTATTAACGTATGAAAGGCAGAAAGGTTTGTATCAAAGCAAGGTCACCTCCAGCCTCGCTTCCACTCAAAGGCACGGTCACCAAGCACACAACTGTAAAAAGGACTATTGACATTCGATGACGTATACCCATCACTATAAAATGACTTGGACAACAGCGAATTCAAGGATTGCTGTAAAACTCAGTCAAAGAATAAACCAGTATTCCTGAGAAAGCGAATTGCTCTTCTTCGTGTCAAGGTCTGTCAACGTTCAGAAGCTCGTACATTTTGAAAGTTCTCTCAACACTTTTCGCCGACGACAACTAAACAATCATCCATTTCTGGTTCGGCTATGTTGTAGTTGCTTTAACTGAAGACGGTCGCTAAACAATCGGACAAATTCAGCTTCCTTTCTCGTCAGTGCATCATTTGTTATCATATCTCCGGTAATACGACCTTTGAATTCTATTTAAAGCGCCAAGTATTAGAACTTCAAGTAACAAAATCCTGGAAAAGAACTGAGCTAGCTGCCGAATATGAGCGACAGGAACGAAATAGAAGTAGTTGCAGAAAATAAGACTATATATATCCTTCCACCTAACTTGTGAGACCAATTGTCTCTCATATATCCTCCCACATAACTTGGGAGACCCATTGTCTCTCATATATCCCCCACCTAGCTTGGGAGACCCGTGGTGGATGTGTCGATTTAACGATTTAAGAATAGTCGAATTATCTTTATTGGTATATCTAACCATTAAGTTCAACTGTGTATCCTATTATTTTAATGTCCCTCGGTAAAATGTAATTGATGGTGAACATTTTAAGATTAATTGAATGGAGAGCGGTCAGAAAATTTTTTGTAACACTGTTTCTTAAGTTAGGATTTGAGATAAAATTTTGTTAATGGATAAAATTTAAATTAATTTTTTAGTATCATTTTTCCGCTGCTTTACCTTGATCGGCACAAAGATATGTTTTGATAAACATTCAGTTTCGCCTAACTCTTAGTGTCGCAGTAACACAGTAGAGCAATACTTTTATACAAAATGAAATTTAGGATTTTCCTGAATTTTCATCTTTGGCACTCTTGGGAATTATAGAGTTTATATTCCTCTAGTGACCGATCTTTCTATCGAGTTAGTTACACCTCTCTACAGCTGGTTTACGACAATTATCTTGTCTTTGTTAGTTAGCTTTCTTCAGAAAATGAAGCTAGGATTCAGTGAGAATGAAAACACAAGGTTGTCAAATGCCACGGAGTGCACTGTGGATTGGCTTTGATTGCATCCCGGGATTCAAACGTGAGAAAATGCCTGACTAATGCTCGGGCTGGGGATGGGCGCTGCGTGAAGACTAACGCGTAATCACTAAATTGCATCTGGGCAAAAGTCAGAGTATGAAAGAGGCTGCCACACTTCTCTTTGTGTTAAGGTGCCAAGTATGGGCGGCCGTTACCACCAAGAATACAAACATTGCAATCGATATAGAATAAACAGAAATGGTCCATTAACTCACTGCAGCATTGGGGTTTTGAGTGCTTTTAGGGAGAAACATAAGCTTAAAATTATGTCAAAAGCTCTTTGGAGCTTTTGACATAAAAGGAAAAAAGGAAAAAAAAAAGGAAAAAAAAGGAAGAAGGTCCCGAGCGTGACTTGAACTCGGGCCTCCTGACTGTTACTCCCGGCACTAAGCCAAAACCTCAAACCACTACACTATAGTGGAAGACACATTCATTTATAAGAATGGAAAATATTTTTATTAAAAATAGCAATAATAATAATTTACAATAACCATAAATTGATAATTGAAAACAAACGAAAAGTCAAAAAGAATTACATTTCTATATATACATCTTTTCGTTAAAAAAAATTATTTAAAAAAAAAATTTAGACTAAATTTCATTATCTCAAGGTAGATACGCACCAAAACGCGTGTCTCGGTTGAAAAATGTTGCATTAAAGACTCCAAATGCGAAACATTTTTAAGCTTATATATTGTTGTTTATAATCGCTGGCCGGATTCATGTTGTTCTTGTTGCGAAACGCATTGGTAACAAAGCATTACGTCACTAAGTTAACAGCTGATGGAGTGAGTGTCAGTGAGTGAGTGAGTGAGTGAGTGAGTAAATTAGCGCGGGGGGGGGGGGGGGGAGGTACTCGGGTATGTTTTGGGTGGGTATGGTGACGCCCGGGTCTCCAAATTTGGACCCCTTTTTTAGAAAGAATTTGCACTCAGAATGATACCCCGTTCTGGAAATACAGTAGAACCCCGCTAACTCGAAATCGGATAACTCGAACTCCCCGCTAACTCGAACTAAGTTCGATTTCTCTTGGATTTGGTCTTGTTTTTGAGTCATTTTTACTCGGATAACTCGAACTCGGATAACTCGAAATTCCCGCTAACTCGAACTATTTTTCGTTTTCCTTGGCCCAAGTTTACCTCGATAACTCGAACTCTGTTAGCCCCAGTGTACTTGCATGATTTATTCAGTGAGCGACACACAGACTATGACTTGCGTGATTCTTTCCGTAAGTTAAACTTACCCAAGCCGCGTACTGACTATTTGAAACGTAGCTTTGGCTATAGCGGTGCCTTACTGTGCAATTCTCTTCCTGAAAATATTAGGGCGATTATATCAATTGGGCAGTTTAAGAAGGAAATCAACCGCGCACTTGAAACATTCGATTCCCACTCGGCAATCTTGTAAATCAGTTTTTATAGTTATTTTAATTTTTTACAAATGATTGTAATTAAAATATTATTATTAGTATAACTGAAAATTTTTTAACCGAGTTTAAATAAAGATCTACTACTACTACTACTCTGTTGTTATCTGATTGTAACTTCGGACTGATCACGTCCCCACGGCAGTGAAAACAGGAAAACGGATATGGTTACTTCTTTAATGTTGTTTTGCGGTATTAGTTGGACTGTAGTAATGTACCAGTCAATTCCAAGACCGCCCATCCCCCCCGGGCATACCCCGGGCATTTGACAAGAGGTTAGCTCTACGATTAAGTCACGCAACATTCAACGTGAATTTCGCAGGATTTTTCGGATAAAATTACAACTACCAGTTGCAAGCAAGACACAAGACTGTTGAATATAATTCCTTTATTAGCTAGACAAATTTTAGTCACAAAACTGCGAAATCTTTAGTCGCAAATGCGCCCAATACAGGCGTAATTTTGAGCACTGTAAAGTAAACCTGCGTTCGCCTGGCGCGGCCGGTTAGTGAATTATTGCTACAAGACATACAGCGAATTGCACCGTACCGTAGAACATCGCGAAGAACGACGTCGGCATTTAGGTGAAAGCTTCCCAAATCAGGCAGAGAACCACAGCAAAATCAAGATAGAACATTCAAAACATACCAGAACGGTAGCGAGGAAAATCCGATAACTTCTTGCTTGATTCCAAAGAGACCCAACAACTTACTTGGTCCGGAGAAGAAACTTCGTCCAATTTTTCCACTGCGTACTTTTAGTAGGCATTGAAATATTGAGCCGTACGATTTCAAAATGGGAAAATATCCTAAACTAAATCAAGACAAATAGATTATTCACATGTGACATTTCGGAACCCCAGCTCCCCAGGATGATGCCTGATTTCCACGCGCTGGGAATGCTGGATGCTATTGTGACGTTTCAAGATGGCGCAGATTTGGTACCGACACTTTTCTCGATTCGTTCCACCTAGCCGACAAGATTAGGAAGCGTCTCCTTCGTCGAGACGCAATTATTATCATGGCTGGATAAACGGATAGCATAATAAACGTCACCGGTGACTTGGTTTATGGTGCGGCACCAGCCCATATCATGAGACAAGATAAATTCATGCAAAACTGTATTCCGCCAGAAAGTTTGCCAGTTTTGGCAATTGGGTTATACAGACTAGCACATGGAAACTCGTATGTGTACCTTCCCCCCGTCTTTAATGTTGGAAAGTCAACTACTATCGATGCTGTACATGATGTAGTGAATGTTTTACACTGTCTAGAAAACTAAGACCTAAGACCTGCACTGATGCTCTTGCGCTTGGTAATTGAAATGATTCGAGTTTGCCATAATTAAACTAAACGATGACTGTTCAATAAAAAAAATCTGGATCTAGCTCCACGTTCGCAGTATTGCGAAAGTGAAAATTTGAGTGTTTCAGGGTTTGATTGGCTTTTTGACAGTAGAAAAAACAAGAATTTTTTTTTTCAGGGTCATTAGGCATAATATGACCTGCTTCGGGGCAGGACATCGCACTCTTTGATCTTTAGGTGGGGTCGCACATGTCATGGGTATATGATGACAGCAATTATGTCCAATGTCAACACCAAAGTTACTAGAAATACGTGTCTTGCAGAACCTCGCGAAGCTCGGGGGAGGGTGCACCGCGAGTCGAAACTCTCGATTTGCGTATGAGGCTTTTCGTCTTTTCACTTCGTCTTCTTTGAAACCAAAAACGTTGGTAAAATGTCCTTTCGATGGTTCGCGTACCGTTTACCGTCCGCCATCTTTGTTTATCATTAATTTAATTTTAATTTTAATTTATTCCATTTCCACTGCATTAGTTGAAACAATGGTATCACACATAGAACATATATATATACCTATATAAAGAAGAAAACTTAGCTAAATTACATAAGAAAGAAAAAATTAAAATATATATATATATATTATTGCAGTGGAGAAGGACTAGAAGGGAACATACGAACCATTCGAGCTAGTCCACCCAAAAATTACAGCAGACACTTAAATAAAGAAAAAGAGTAGAAAAAAAAAAACATTAAAATTATATCTTAAATGTAAAAACTACAATTGCTAATATGTCATATCCAGAAAATAATTGTTACATCAATCACTACATCCAAGAGACATGCGGGTGGTCAGGGTCGAAGCTCATCTTTTTATAAAACTCATTACATTGTTTTTTAAATAATGATAGGCTTAAATTAGAGGTCCTGAGTTTATCAGGCAGGTTGTTCCATAAATAAGGTAATCTATTAAAAAAAGTACATTTGAATAATTCAGTTCTAACTTTGTTAATTTTTAACTTATTACTAGAGTATGACCTTAATCTTTTGTCTGAGCAAAAGTCAAAATATCTTTCAGCTGAATAGTTATAGTAACCACACTTCAGTTTATAAAATGTTGTTGTGTCTTTAACTTCTCTTTGGTACACCAATGGGAGAAGATTGAGCTGCTGAAGGCGCTCATTGTAAGTTAAATTAGGTAGGAGAAGCCGTGTAGCACGTCGTTGGACACCCTCAATAAGCTTTATTAAGGTGACAGACTTTGGACTCCAGATTTCAGAGGCATACTCCAAATGCGAACGTAGAGAGATCTTAGGCCATCATGCTCCTATATAGGCTTACATGAAGTAGTATCACACTGTTGCCAGGCAACTGCACGACATCTTCAAGTATAATATATAAATATATTTTTCGCTCGAATTCGCGCAACCTTTGGTTGGAATTCGCGCGGCTTAGCTCCCGAGGCACGACAAATTTATTAACCTCGCTTCGCGAGGAAAAAGTGCGATACGCACTGTTGGATTTTAGGCTTTGTGTCAATACAAAAGACACCGCATCCGGCA
This sequence comes from Dendrophyllia cribrosa, assembly GCA_024195265.1. Lineage (NCBI taxonomy): Eukaryota > Metazoa > Cnidaria > Anthozoa > Scleractinia > Dendrophylliidae > Dendrophyllia > Dendrophyllia cribrosa. The sequence continues at coordinate 3,921,181 of JAJLRJ010000008.1, read as the reverse complement.
GTGACTGATAAGATCATGAAATGAATGTTAAATACGTGATGGCCGAAGTTACAATGTCTGATATTGCTAAACAAGCAGCCTATATTTTCTTGATACCGTATTTTGAAAAGTGATAACAACATAGTTCGAGTTATCGTGGTTAATTTAGGCCAAGCGAAACGAAAACTAGTTCGAGTTAGCGGGGAATTCGAGTTATCCGAGTTCAAGTTATCCGAGTAAAAATGACTCAAAAATAGGACCAAATCCAAGGGAAATCGAACTATTTAAAATCGAGTTAGCGGGGAGTTCGAGTTATCCGAGTTCGAGTTAGCGGGGTTCTGCTGTATTCGCCTTCTGCGTGGAATGTAGTGTAAAACGTACAAAGCAAGAAACTTTGTAACTTTGTAACTTTATACTTCCATCACTTGTTTACAAAATTGTGTAATATTAAACAAATTAAACACAAGAAGTGATGAGGAGTCTAAAGAAAAGCAGAAATTCTTGAAGTAATAGACCCCCATTAACGGCCATTACATGTTGTATGGTTGAATGCTACTATTACTGTTGGACATTTGCGAAATTAACAAAAGATTGCAGAAATATCACAGTAAAACCAGCATCAGCCTCATGGCGACAAGATTATTTCGGGTCATGGCTCGTGCACGACGACTGTATTGTGATGTATTGTGTTAGGTAGTGTTAGGTTGTATTGTATTAGGTTTTATGACGTCAGTCAGGTCGTTGTACATGAGCCATGACCATTATTTCGCGCGTAGTACATTAAGACCTCGCGGGATAAATGTGTCTTTTAAATGTTAATTTATGTCAGTTAATTTATGTCAGTTAGGCATATCATGCATTGTTATGCCCGCGACAATCATAATATATATAGATAGGCTTAGCCTAACAGCGGCGCCCTCTGAAGACCCTCTGAACAAGCTTAACTAAGATGAAACTTAACTAATAGGTGAAAGGTCGGAAGCACAAGAATTAAGATTAATATTGACGACCGGGCTATTTTTCAATTTTAGCAATTCTCAAAAACAGTATTACCCGACCGTCTGCACAGTACATTTAGACCGTACAAAAGTTCACAAAAACAACTTTTTCTCCGTCTAGAATAACTATTACGACTACTGTTAAAAAATACAGTTGTTGCTTGTCAAAAAATGCCTGAGAAACTGATTTGGAAATCAAAATTGCCAAAAATACACAAACATATTTGCATACGGCCACGCGAGTGAAGTTATAACTATAATAAAATTCAAGTCTTGTTTTGTTTACATAAAATCGCTTTTCAACCTATGTAATGAATGAACAAACACATAAAAATGGACAAAACAATCTTCTTTCGAAAAATTTTATTCAAATCTCCATTAGTTTATGTTGAAAAGCAAAACGCAAAACGCGCATCGAGGCCGAGCCGTGTCTTCGATGAAATTCAAGAAATTAATACAACTGAATTTAAGCTACACGTTTAAAAACAATTCTTCAAAACTAACGAGAATACATTAACAAAAAGTCAATCACAGATTGATATCAAGATAAATTCCCATCGAAAAATGTGATTTGTTTTACCTTTAAGCCCCTCCGGCGACTACTGTGCTTGGAAATTCTTTAAATCTCCGCTTTGGTGCTGAAATCCGTAAAACGAACCCATCTCTCGCATTGCTAGAAACGTATATAGTTCTCGAAGCAAGATTTTATTCCTGAAAGCTCTTCTTTTTCCACTAAAGCGGCTTCTGAGTATCCCTTAATTAGCATCCCTGTCTTGAGTAGCAAACCACGAAAAAATGCAGGAAAATAACGACTTTAATTTAAACCGTTTTCTCCGCTCAGTAAACACAGCAAAATATCAGAGTGTTTTCCCAGCTGACGTGACATTCGGCCGTGTAACCGCGCGAAAAAAAAGCCTCGCTTTGGTTTCAACATGACGTCGTACGCGCATGTTTTGCGACGTCATACGCGCCCGCGAGCTAGTCCTCCGCTCAGATCCCGGATGTTGTGTGGCGTCATACGCGCATGCGCGCTAGCCTTGCGCGACACATGTTTTTGTTGCAGACAGCGCCCGCGAAACATTCCGCTAGCCATGACCATAAAAAATGAGGGCATAGGTTCTATGAGTATGGGGCTCCGCAGCCGGGCCTTCGGCCCGGCTAGTGCTCCGCTATAAATGACCTTAAGTGCGACCCACACCAAAGTAACTGTATTTAGTCATCTCTGATCTCATTCACTACTTTCACGGCTGGGGAGTTCAATTTACACTACTTCAGTTGCTGAGTATGTCAAAATCGATGTTATTCGCCTTACAGGTCTTACTGCTCAAGGCGTTCTAATTCTTTCTGTAAGATGTTAACAAAGTTCTCTAGTCCAGAAAGCCTCAGCCTACATTGGACTTGCATTCCTTCGCCATCCGCTCAAGTTAGTGACAAGTTAACGGCCTTGTCCTCTTTTATTATCACATTGCATGAAATTTATCACAGAAGTAGATAATAAAACTATGTCAGTCACCCTATACATCATCACTATTATTAATAATTAACAAAAATGAATAAATTTTTCACCGACCCCGATAACTCGAACCCCCGCTAACTCGAACTGATTTTCGTTTTCCTTCAGAATTCGAGTTAGCGGGGTTCTACTGTAAATGGCCAGAAACAGTTGGAGGCGCCAATACAGTCGACTGTTCTTCAGCCGACCGATGATGATGAAATGTCAGATCCGGACAAAATTATTGCAATTGTTGAACGCAAGAAAATATTTGGCTTCCAAACCAAAACATGGGCACTATAAATGCTTGGCAGAAAATAAGTAAAAAAAATGCAAAATGAAGGTTTTAATCACGAGGCACCGTAAACGATAGTATTATTTTTAGCTGGAAAGTAAATCGATTACCGTGTTTCGTAATTTGCCATCTTTATAAATAGTCGTGAATTTCAAAGGACACACTTCTTAAACTCACAGGGCTTTTATTTCACTACACTTTTATTAATGTTCTGTGGTATGGCATATATGAGTTACAGTTTCGTTCTGTCATACAACTTACGTGGCAATTATATTCTGTCCGTCCCCAAGCCGCTTACTGCAACTTATGTTCTTTATACTGAACATTCATTTACAAGAAACGTTGCTGTAAAACTATGACATATTCGCTCCCTGATAATGTTCGGTGTAAATATTTACTTTATGTAAATTTTCTTTTTATCTTGTTATTTTTGCTCGAAGAAATTAGCTTCACGAGCTACACTTATTAATATAGTTGATGTATGTGTGTATGTATGTTTATTCACTGACTACAGCTGATATTTCTTGTTCGTTATTTACAGATTCACTAACCCTAAAGAAGAAATTTAACCTTGCAAAGTTTCAAGCGTTCTTTCTTTATCGACGATTTTTAGTTAGCCTGCATAACAGGCGTTATTGGGGCGCTCAAGCGGGTTTTAGGTCGCGAGCGCGCAGCGCGAGACACGCACGGGGAGGGAAAGTTAATTTTTTCTTTTCCCTCCCCGTGCGTGTCTCGCGCTTCGCGCTCGTGTCTCGCGCTACGCGCTCGTGCCCCAAAACCCGCTTGAGCGCCCCCAATAACGCCTGTTATGCAGGCTAATTTTAAGTTCACTGTTTATTTTAGTTTAGTTCGGGTACTTACTTGTTACTTGGTATCAGCTTGCGTCGTCTTTATTCTACACTGTAAATTCAATTCAGACCTTCCAACTCTCACGATTTGTTCGTGAGACTCACGATTTCAGGAGTCATCTCACGGTCTCACGATTTAACCTTGAAATCTCACGGTTTTCCACAATGAATTACAACCTCAATCAGATACAGTATTATAAAGGTGACAGGCCAGACACGACTCCCGCTAGTCGCAAAATGTACTGATAAAGAAGCCTTTAGAACTGAGCTTTCCCAAGAAGGTCTACGATGATGAACACAAATGAGCGCCACATAATTTAAAAGGTACTTGTTTGTCTAATTTGTGTTAATTAATGCTAAAAGAGTACTAATTATGGCAGTTTGAACACTGCTAGGTATTGTTAGCGTTCAGATTCCTTTGTTTTAAAACATTTTTGTAAATCTCACTATTCTCTATTTTCGAACTGCCCATAATACACCATGTTTGTTTGCCTATGGCAAGCCGAATGTAGCAATATTCAATTCGTCGATTTTTATATTCAATTTTGTATTCTGTATTCAACTATGTGTTTAATATTCAACTTTTATTTAACATTCAACTATTCATTTAACATTCAACTATTCATTTAACATTCAACTTTTCATTCAACAATTACATTCAACTTTTCAAAATAAATATCCACCACTACCCACCTACACTTAGGTGAATAGTTGTTTTAGTATATACTGAAACAGTGAGATAATATAACGAAAATGATGCTTTTTAACTCATTTATTCCTGTCAACGATTACAATTTTCGCGCGCAAATTGCTGGGAGGTGAATAGCACTTGCTATTCCGAGTTTCAGTAGCCAATCAGAGCGCGCCAACAATGCTATCCACTGTTTCAGTATATACTAAGTATATATATATCCGGCCGTGGCAAGTCAGGACCTGGTATTCCTTAAGGCAAACAGGAGAAGACTTACACAACCAGTGAACTGTCACGAATACTCCTTTAAACAAGTAAAATCACTCGCTGGTCAAGGAGTAATTTACATCAGACTGAAACATGCCTTTAGTCGTCCGCATCCTCACTTTACAGTCTCCCACCTGTTTCAGACTTAAAATACCGATTCAGTCCTTTGGAACCTGGTGAGGCTTCGACACTTTGGGGGTTCTTTTTTCCAAGAAATTGGTCTGAATCCGCCCCATAAAAAACCCTTGCAGCCCCATCAGAAACCGCTTTAGGTCCCTTAGCCCACTTGCAGAGATCAATCCAACTCTTATGTACTATGACATCGACCCATATCAATATAATCTAAGATGTATTATCAGATATTAAACATTACTTGACACGGAAGCTACAACGTTTATTTGCTTTTAACTTTAACCGGCAATATTTGGGCTGCAAGGTATATTAAGCCTAGCTACGTGGTAACATTCGGACAAAACAAAACGAACAATGACTGATATCCAAGTTAAAAATTGAAAAATAGCGTACGTTGAAAGAGAGTATCTAGAATTACAACGCGGTCAAGCAAGCGAAATTAGCTATTTATCGATTGTTCCTGGAAAGCCCTTTTGGAGAGTACACAATAAAGTATGTGTGTATTTTAAAATAAAATTGCAAATATATTAAATACCTGCTAGAAAGTCGTTGAGCCAACACTGAAGAATTGATTCAGAGCGTCCTAAGAAAATGAAAAAAAAGCCACAAAAAATGTTAAAAACAGTCTGTATTATGTTTGCCACTAAATCCGGTAAGCATACTTATCTTACTGTATCCAAAGATGTACTGAATTAAAACGAAGTGGGCAGGGAGTGAATTGAATTACGGGGAGCAGGGGTGGTGCAGTGGTGAGAGCACTCGCCTCCCACCAATGTCAGTGGCCCGGGTTAGGTTCCCGGTCCCGGTGTTACCGTAGAACATGCAACAATTCTCCGCATTGACAAAAATAATATAAGAAATAGAATGAAACGTTATCGCCTGTGTTTCTCCGTATTGACAAAATGATATAAGAAATAGAATAAAAAGTTATCGCCTGTGTTTACCTACGTTCCTATTGAAGATTCATTCAGTTATCGCCTGTGTTTACTTACGACTCATTTTATTTACCTTTGTCTTGTTTTAAGTTTTGTTAGCAATGTGTCTTTTTAGAATTATGTTCGTTTAACAAAGATTTGCAACTTATAATACAGAACAGTTTATGTCAGTTCAACTAGATCTTTAGTAAAAGTCAGTTCTCCTGTATAACTGTATTTTTCTGCGAATAATAGAGCGAAGATTTTCGTTGTCTCTGGCAGTAGTTACATTAGTATCTTTGTTGTTAAGTGTTTTAAATAGTCTCTCTGACTACAAATAGACCTTGCCTGTAATTGTTACTTTGAGTTTTCAAACTCTGGCAGTAGTTACATTAGTCTCTTTTTTGCGGGGATTTGAGATTAAACTGTGTGGATCTAGTACAGTTTATGTGTGATTCTCTGCTGTCCGTTAGAAGTCCAGTTGAAGTTAGATCTTGGTACCGACGAATCGTAACGAGTTCCTTTTTCCTGCACCAAGCGAGTGGCTCAGAGCTTTCCCCAGATA
>JAJLRJ010000008.1:3595000-3910000 GCA_024195265.1 Dendrophyllia cribrosa | reverse complement strand
TCATTTCAGGGGTGATCGTGCCAAAGATTTTGACTGACCAGAGTTTTTGAAAACGTTAACGTTTTTCTTATTTTGAAAGCAGAGATGAATAGAGCTCATTTTTCTTAAGCCATTTAAATTTTTTTGCTCATTTTGATAATCTGTCGGCACAAAATAAGAAATGGGTTAAACGATTTAATTTTTCGTACAAAAAGGCTCTAACATACACGCATATTTGTATTGAGTTCGCGGTTACTGCATCCTAATAACAGAGGTTTTCGATCTTCTTTTCGTTTTCATTGCGCAGTTTATTCGCGTTGGCTCGGGAAAAATACCAGCCAGTAGTCAGAGTAGTGCGAAAAGACAACCGCGACCTGAGTCTGAAAAATGCAGACGTCAATTAAGAGGATGAAAAACGTCTCTAGTAGGTTACATTTACTGGTATTTATTTATTGATTTACTGACTGATTGATTGATTGATTGATTTTTTGATTTATTTAATCATGTTTAAAGTCCATGCCACTATACATTTGACTAGATGCAGTTTCTTTGTTTCTCGTGGATCATTGTCGAAAAAGACGGAATTTATGCGTGCTTAGTGGACGATGAAGTTGCGCGGAAACTCGACCCGTAACTATTTTATCAAGCATTTGTACCTTTTCCCTCTGAAGGAAGTATTCTCGCTTTAAATTTCGATATAATGATGACAAATTCTTAGTTATTTAAACTACAACAGAACTGGATACGCTTTCACTTTTAATTCTCATCCACTTAATTTCGCGGAAAAGGAAAAGGAAACTCTTACTTCTATACTAGACCATACGTACAATGACAATGTCTTGCGAAGAGAGAAAATATCGTTCCACTTCCTATTAATTTGTTCTCGGAAATTGTAATGGTTATGTTCAAATTGTGTCGTCCAATTCCGTCTGTATCATACTCGCGATTAACAAATCGGACTCCCGCTACGCGGTCGTCCGGCGGATTTTGTTATTAAGTAATACAGATTAAGTATCGCGTATATTTCTCCCGCAACCGGTAGGGATATAACTTTTGCCGTCTTCCGTTTGCCGTTTTTACGTGAAAGTGAGCATTTTTTTGTTTGCAATAAACATGTGAATTATTTTTTATTTTTCTAGTGCTTAAATAATTCCTCTAGTGGTTAAATAACGGTTAAATCTGTTTCATGGAAGTCAACTTAAGCTCTGTGATCTTCGATTTTAATCAATCAACAACTTTTTAAATAAGAGAACGCGCTCTCGTCTTTGACTGCCTTCAAGGGACTGTTTATTCTCCGTTTAAAAATTACAACGCAAACACTAGAAACAATGGAAAAACAGTAAAACTTCCCAATATCAAACTTGATTTTGCACGCCGTAGTTTTTATTTTTAATTTTTTACGGTGCATCGATTTTTAATTCGCTACCATTATTAATAATTTAAGAAACATTGACTCTTGAATATAAGGAAAGCGTTAGACGATTTTTACTTGTAAGGTTCCATTGAGTTTTTAATATTTTTAACTAGAGTTTTCTTATTTAGTTTGTAAGCGCTGGACGATTTTTACTTGGAAGGTTTTCTTGAGTTTTTAACTGTTTTTAACTAGAGTTTTCTTTTATGTATATATTTTTTAGTTAGCAGCAGGACCCCGTTGATAACAGTACTAAAGTACTGAAGGGTTATCCTGCATAAATATTCGATTATTATTATTTGAACTTTCTCGCTAAAGGTAAAGATAATCAACTGCAAGCTGGCGTTTGCCGTTTGCCTTAGAACGCGGTGCTTAATCTCTCTAATCACTCGTATGATTACAGACAGAATTGGACTCCACTCAGTCTTATTGCTATTATACATCTACTTCCAGGCACATGTAATGATATCAACCATGTTGTCCAACAAATCAAGATGGCGTATAAAGGGCTGTCGTGCTTCTACATCACTGGGCACGGAATCGATCACGACTTACTGGAAAATCTCCTGAAAAAGTGCGCAAATGAGTTTTTCAACATGCCAGCAGACAAGAAAACGACCATCAGCCTGAAGAAAAGCTCTGCATATCGTGGTTACATTCAGCAAGGTACTTATGTTATGCTCGCATCAGCACCGAAACAGGTTTAGTCTGATCACGAATGAAATATCTTTCACTATTAGAAAGTGTTCACATCACGCGGCGCATGTCGACTCTGAGCATGATTGAAACTAGTGCCCAGTGCGCCCAGTGTTCCTCTGTGCCCAGTGTGCCCAGTGTTCCTCTTTGCCCAGTGTGCCCAGTGTTCCTCTTTGCCCAGTGTGCCCAGTGTTCCTTTGTGCCTAGTGTGCCCAGTGTTCCTCTGTACCCACTGTGCCCATTGTTCCTCTTTGCCCAGTGTGCCCAGTGTTCCTCTGTGCCCAGTGTGCTTAGTGTGCCTAGTGTTCCTCTGTGTCCAGTATGCCCAGTGTTCGTCTGTGCCCAGTGTGCCTCTATGCCCAGGTGCCGAGTGTTCCTCTGTGCCCAGTGTGCCCAGTGTTCCTCTGTGCCTAGTGTGCCAAGTGTGTTCCTCTGTGCCAGTGTGCCATACTCCTTTACTATTTGTAATGATTAACTATTTCAGTTCCCGGTATATGAGGAGCAACCCAACTAGCAACCCCCAGTTTCTTGTGCTTTTGCCTGCTCATGCTTACAGATACCACGCAGCATTGGACCTAGGTATCACGCAGCTCTATTGTTTTCAGGGCTAGCTAGGGTCCATTGTTGTGTTGTTTGTTCTATTGTTTTCTCAGCAAATCAGAGAAGACCTTGTAAGAGCTGCCCATGCTTACGCTTCAGTAAGCTTGCGTTGCGTGTAATTATAAACAAGCCTTAATGGAGACATGTTTCTGAAAACGTGCATTCCTATGCGACATCAATCAGTACCAACGTTTTTCGATTAACTAAAAAAATTGCATTCTGCACAGTTGCTCTTTATTCCTGTTTTCCGCGCTAACGCGCAAACTCTTTAATGATGGCGATGTACGAGCCGATGAACTCACTAATTATAATTAACACGCTTTTTGCTATCTGAAATGAATGCTTCAATGAATCTAATTCCTTCGATCTGTTCCGATTGCCATTTCACTTTATCCAAACTACGACACTTTTTTGGACAGTACTGATTAGTTGAATGGAATAATTGTTCATAACAGGCTTTGTTATAGATTTTAAAGGCATAATTTAAAGCGAAAATGACAGAATTAAATCGCCAAAAATAAACTGTGGTTTAATAAAGCCCCCAAGTCCTCAGCTTCTACGCTCGCGCTTTAAGAGATCAACTTAAGAGGCGTGATGAAGGAATAAGGTAAGATCGCTTAACTCAGAAGAGCTAATTATTAGCGATCGGTGTAAGGGTCCTTCCAAGTGTTTGATGTCATGAGAGCATAATAAAAGTTATGAAAGCTTCTTGTTTAGTTGAGATTGTTGTGTGATTGAAGGTAATTTCGCGCGGACAAGAATATCCTTTAGTGAATTTTCCTTCCGGTAGGATACAATCGGTTCTTGATTGAAAATTTTGGTGAGGCCTGTTTGGTTTTGAATGATATGCCAGTGTTTCATAAGGATATTTTTAAGATTTGGCACAGCCGGATTGTAAGTTGTGACGAACGGCAGAATCTCATTTCTTTGTTTAGGTTTAGACCGAAGTGCCTCTGTTCTGTTAGAGAATTTTACTTTTTTGAGAATACTTTTAACGAGTGTTTCTGGGTAGCCTCTGTTATAGAGTCTGAGTTCGAAGTCTCGTTAGTATTTCTCGAAGTTATCTGAGTCAGAATTGGTTCGTAAGAGGCGGAGTGCTTCTCCTTTGATAAAACCCGTCTTGATATTAAGAGGGTGACAGGTTGAGAAGTGTGTATACTGAAAGGTCTCGTTTGGTTTGAAATGAGTCCGTATGTCCAAGATTCGCTGAGTTGAAAAACGGGGTCCTTTAAAGACCTCTGTATATCAAGGAAAACAGCTTTTGTTGATGACAGTTCGAATGTAAATTTTATTGTAGGATGGAAAGCCAGCGGAAAGCGTTTGCAAATTAAAGTCGACGAAATTTCGGACTTCTAAGGCTGGTATATCCCACAGTGAAAAAATGTCATCAATGAATCTCTTCCAGGCAAACGGTTTGAATGGACTAGCCGTTAGAAGTCGTTTTTTCTACGCTCGAGACTGTGCAGGATTTTTCTTTTTGCCATGATTTGCTTGCATGATAGAGACAGGAATACATGGCAAGTCAGATCTGATGTAACAGCAGCTTGATAGCATGAAGCCTGGCTGCGATGTTGTAACTGCCCCTACAATTTTCTTTACACCAGCCCCCTGTTGATGTCGTATCCACAGCCCATCGTAGTACACCCAAGCATCTTACAATTACAGGGGCGGCGCCGGAAATATAATGTTGGTGGGGCGAATCTCCTGTGCCGAGCGCCGAAGGCGCGAGCTTCTAGGGGGGTCCGGGGGCATGCTCCCCCGGGAAATTTTTGAAATGAAACTCTCTGAAATGCTATTTCCAGCGTTCCTGAGACCGGAGAAACAGTTTCCAAGGCCAGTTTTGAGTTCAGTTTAATTCTCATGAAAAGTACATGTACACGAAACACTTTCTGAAACTTGGGTGTAACTCCATTTTGGTTGTTTGTTCAAAGTAAATTCGACTGTCACTCGAATATTCTCTGTCAATTCTTTACAGTATGGGAAGGCTTTGGAAACGAATTTTTCAAACCGATTTTCTCTGTCATTAGAGGCAGAAAGAAACTGATTGCCATTATCAGCCATGTTCAATTTGTCAGTTAATGCAATGTCTGGATAATGCAATGAAATCTTTCTTGTGACATAGTTTGTTCGTAGATATGTGTCAGAAAATATCTTACATGCTTATGAAATCAGCTAAAAAGCCTACAAAGAAACACAACTTACGTCGGGTCAAAAATAAACCATTGTTATTGGCTAAACTAAACAAGCCAATGAAAAGATAGAACATTTGATCCTTCCCAAGTGCATATAAGTCGCTAACATTCTCGGCAACGTCAGTGTGATTTATTTGTGTTCTGACCATCTGCTCCTGGATATAGAAAATATTGTTCTAAAAATACAAAGCTTTGCAGGAATTTTTTTTCTGGGGTTTTTGTTTTGCACGATACTTTTTTTGCAGTTCAAGGCCGTGCTCGAATTTTTTTTTTGGTATTTGCCCAACCCCCCCCCCCCCCCCCCCCCCCCTCAAAAATCTAATGGTCCGTCCCTTAATAACGGGAATTGGAAGGTTTGACCCATAGTGCTTTTCGTACTGAAGGCATACTACGTTCAGGTTTTAGTTTAGTTTTAATGAAGTCCCCAAGTCCTCAGCTTCTACGCTCGCGCTTTAAGAGATCAACTTCGGTGTAAGCTAGAAAACTCAAGAAGGTAGTGTTTACGATCGCCAGACACGTTTCATTCTTATAATGGTTGTAAACTACTACGACGGGTGGCGAATGAATTTGTGTGCGATCTCCCATTAGAGTTTAGCTTTATGTCATGCAGTAAATTATAAAGACAGCCTTTTGGTATGGTTGCGGTTTAGTTCGAAGGAATTTTTGGTTTGGTCGATTGGCGACCTTGAGCGAGTTTTCCTTCGTGTGGATGCAATCTGGATGATGTATCTTTGTGAATGCTCCTTTAGCAAATATATATGTTTTGATTGCTGTTTCTTTGAAGGAATTTTAGCGCGATCGAGGGACGACCGTTAGTGAGTTTTCCTTCCTTAAGACGCAACCAGTACGTTCATATTGCGTCTTAAGGAAGGAAAACTCACTAACGGTCGTCCCTCAACCGCGCTAAAATTCCTTCAAAGAAACAGCAATCAAAACATATATATTTGCTAAAGGAGCATTATTATCAATATACCTAATTCAATAAAGGTTGCTTTGGTAATTGAGCATTGGCATTTGGGCATACGGAACACAATGCAATGCTTTGCTTGAGTGACCGCCAAACAATAGCTTCCCAATGCCCAATTACCAATAACCAAAGCAACCTTTATTGAATTAGGTATATACGCGGCCAAATAAGAAACTGCCTTCGAGAAAACACGCGTGAGTGGCGGGCGATATTGAATTTGAATTTGTACGATTTGGCCTTGTGTATTGATAATAATGATAATCACATGACTTTTGGAGGGCATATAGTTTATTTGTGGCCCGAGTAGCATCATTTGCACCCTCGCTCCGCTCGGGCGCAAATGATTACATCCACACGAAAGAAAACTCGCTCAAGGTCGCCAATCAACCAAACAAAAATTCCTTCAAACTAAACCGCAACCATACCAAAAGGCTGTCTTTATACTTTGGGGGTCTATTACTTCAAGCATTTCTGATTTTCTTTAGACTCCTCGTCACTTCTTGTGTTTAATTTGTTTAATATTACACAATTTTGTAAACAAGTGATGGAAGTAATAAAGTTACACTACTGCATGACAAAAAGCTAAACTCTGAAGGGAGATCGCACACAAATTTCATTCGCCACTCGTAGTAGTTTATTAACTACAACCATTATAAGAATGAAACGTGTCTGGCGATCGTAAACACTACCTTCTTTGAGTTTCTAACTTACACCGAAGTTGATCTCTTAAAGCGCGAGCGTAGGAGCTGAGGACTTGGGGAATTTATTAAAACTTGAACTACAAAAACTCCAGGCCCGCATATTAAATAGTTACTCCAATTTGGAGATCCCTACGCTCAACGAAGCTAACGGATTTTACAGACTATCCAACAGCTATTTACGATCAACTATCGACGGTTGTTTTTCTTACATACAGAAAATATCCTGAAACTCTAAATGTTAGAGAATATTCATATTTTCCACATGAAAAACGCTGTCAGAACTTCTGTCATTTTGCATAATTACACGGTCATGTACTGGTTGCGCCTAAAGGAAGGAAAACTCGCCAATATGGTCGCCGCTCGACCGCGCTAAATTGCCTTCAAACAAACAGCAATCAAAACATATTTGCTAAAGGAGCTTTCACAAAGATACGTCATCCAGACTGCATCCACACGAAGGAAAACTCACTAAAGGTCGCCAATCGACCAAACAAAATTTCCTTCGAACTAAACCGCAGTCATACCCAAAAGCTTTTTCTATGCATTACTGACAAAAAGCTAAACTCTGAAGACAGATCGAAGACAAACTTCATTCGCCACCCGTAGTAGTTTACTAACTACAACCATTATAAGAATGAAACGTGTCCGGCGATCTTAAACTACCTTCTTTGAGTTTCTAGCTTACACCGAAGTTGATTAGTCAAGCGCGAGCGTAGAAGCTGAGGACTTGGGGACTTTATTAAAACTTGAATTACAAAAACTCCAGGTCCGCATAAGAGTTACTCCCTTTGGAGATCTCTACGCTCAACGAAGCTAACGGATTTTACAGACCATCCAACAGCTATTTCTGATCGACTACCGACGGTTGTTTTTCTCGCAAACAGAAAATATCCTGAAACTCTACTTGTTAGAGAATATTCATATTTTCCGCTTGAAAGACGCGGTCAGAACTTCTGTCACTTTGCATAATTACAGCTTACTATACTCAATAGGTCATCCATGCGAAAATTCTCGCACCTCTTTGGATCCAAAGTTTTTAAGGGTCTATTACTTGTGAACAAATCAGCTTCTTATTCTAATAGCCAATCAAATGACTGTTCCCTACTTTATATGCTATAAAAGCGCGAGCGTAGAAGCTGAGGACTTGGGGGACTTTATTAAAACTTTATAATAAAACTCGCGCGCCTTATGCAGATTATCCATGTAGAACTTTATAATTTGCAAGAAATCCTCTTGTTGCTTTCCTTCGTATTTGCTTTTGTTCGATATATTTCTTGAAATGGTACAAGTTGATGGAGAACGAGTGGTCTTTCTTTCAGATTGGGGAAAGGCATTTGTCAATTATACAACTACCTAAAACTTTTAATGCTGCTACAGGCACGTCACGGGTAGACGGTACAGCGCAAACATGCTAGCCGAGAATCGATTAGCAGTTTCTTTTGATCCCCTTTGAGTAATATCTAAATACTCTTCACTGTAGCTCCTCAATTTCGCATACCTTTCGAGTCGCACAACTTACCTTTGAATCGATTTGAATAACTAGTGTTGTAGCTGTCTTTACGACTTCAGTCTGAGCTGTTAGTAAACCGCACACAAGCTATATACCACTCGAACACGAACGTGGTAATCGATTCAGGGATGTCACTACCTAGCTTTACTGAACCTCTGTTTTTATTGGTCCATCATATTGAATACCTCTTTTGTTATTTATCCGGTAAGTTTTACTCGTGCCGAAAATAAATTGGATGCCCGCCGTCAGTATACAATTAAACTGCAGTCAATATCGCTAGTTGGTTTCTCGGGTTCATTGATTTTCTAAGAAATCTCTGTTGTGGGTCATAGCGTTTGACGTTAATATGTGATTATCATTTAGAATGCGGGTAGTTGTGTAGAATGGACTTTGTTCTACATTTATTTACTTAGCCTGTTCGATTTTTTCCCTTTTTATCTCCTGTAAGTTAATGTTTAACTTACAGGAGTATAATGTGGTCTAACATGCATTTTTGTTAGCAACATTTTTGTTAGATACTATTAATAGACTTTTTAGTGAATCTGTGGGGACATTCTTGTTGCATTTTTCGGATTTTTGTTCAGTAGCACATTTTTGTTAGATACTATCAATAAGAAGAACACAAGAGTCGAGTAGCATATTTTTTGAAAGCGGTTTAGCTTGCGCACGTTTGTGGCCTGACAAAGCCATATATTCATACGTTGATTTAGTTAACTGAGATTTTAGAGAACGTTAGAAGAGAGAGCAATAGATCGTTTTCATAATTACGTCACATACTACAACTACCAGCATTCCTTGCGCATAGCGTGGGAGTCTCGCGCGAACCTTTGCGCGAAACTTCGCGCAAAACACGAACACTGGCAAAATAAACATGGCGGCCACTTCTACGAAAGTAGAAATTGAAATTAAAAATTAAAAATTTAAAAAAGGCCAAACCACGAACCACTAAGAATAAAAGAAAAAGGAAGAAAGAGTAAGAGAAGAAAAGAAAAATATACTTGATCACCCGACTTGAACGAAAAAAAGCGCGAAAAATGTTGCCGTTTGTCGCTGTTCACCTTGGCAAAGCTGTTCAAACGCACGGTGAAACCGCTCGATCTGGAGAAAACGATCAAGCACATTTTTAATCTGTAAAAATGCCTTCTTATATATTGGCTTTGAAATATGGTATCAGATGCTTTATACTTCCTCGAAATTGTTCCTAAACATTGTTTGAAGCGGATTGAAACCGAAAGATCTCACCATTACGGCTGTAGGAGCTAAAATGAGCAAGTTTGTCCACAGGTGAACAAAGCACACTATTCGAGTAGGAAAACTGGGTACTAGAATTGAGCTTTGTTTAGCTTTGTTTTGCTTTGCAACATTTGCGAAAATTTCTGCACGAAATTAATAACTTTTCTCTGCAAAAGTACAAATGAAGTTCGAAATAAAGTGTTAACATGTAACCTGGTGTCTTTGTTTGTTCATTGGGTCCCTCCATGGCCTGTATTTGAGTATTTTCTTCCATGCGCTCCATCATGGATAAATATAAGACAAGGTTGGAAACTATTTTGGTTGGGTCGACGAGGCTGCGCAAGAAAACGCGGTCGATGAAATGCAAGAAGAACACACATTGTCCCTCTATCCCCGTATTCAACAAAATCGATAGTTGTTCCAACTTTTTCCGTAATTTTATTGCCAATAACTCACACTTTCGAGACGCAATCCAACGCCGAACTTCACCATCTCGCTCGACGATGGCGGCCATTAGCCGTGAGGACGAAAAGTGGCTACAACCTCGATCCCGCGAGAAGATTTTATCCCCCACTACCGGTACGCACCGCCGTCCATTTCAGCACGCGCCTCCACCGGGTAAGTAAACTTTTCGCAGCAGTGAAAACCCCTTGAAATGGCAAAGTTAATTACTTACAAGAGAATGCTACGTTGAAGTTTGATCCGTTGTTTTCGTTTTCCGTAACTTTCCTCTCTGAGTAAGTAAGATATTGTCTTAAACTTGTTCTGGAAGAAATAGGAAGACGGTATACATCTCATGGGGTTATAAAAATATAATGTTCCGGCGATCGATCGCCGCTACAGCCTGTAGCGATGCTCGCATGAAAACAAAAGGCGCACTTTCCTACGATACTGTTTCAAACGTTTGATTCCGTGCATGAAATCCCTAAACGTGTGACCATTAAGTAACAATGCGTGTAAGAACTAGGCAATCCTCTATTGTTCTGCGGCATTTCGCTTTCCCCACATAAGAGTGTTTAGATTTTCTTACTGAAAATACATCAACCTATGGACAACACGTTTTTGAAATAAAATGTACTGAAACTTTATTTTAAAGCAATATTTGTTTGTGTGACAAGATTTTATCCAATCACGAGACTCCAAAACAATGGCCAAGAAAGGCTTCTATTAAATTTTCCATGTTTCCCACATAGAAATTTCGCTGCATTACAACTCAGAATAGTTTTCACTAAAAGGGAATCAAAAAGTAAACTAGAGAGAAATAAATGCGCTACCTGATGAAGTAATAAAAGATTTTCATGTTTTAGCCAATGAGGTGGATGGTTTCAACAATATCACAATTAACACCTTTCTGTATTCCTTGCCATTGGGTTACCTAGTTCTTACTAGGACCATTACTTAAAATAATAGCGTACAAAGGCGTTCTATGCTGTGGTAATGTTTAAAACACGAACAATTTACACGTGGGCGCTGGTGTCATTCAAATAACGGCTTACTTGCTAAACTGCTGGTTGCTTATTTTGTTGGAGAAGATTCCATATAGAATGGCAAAAGGCTACATGTAGTAAAACAGTACTGAAAAAAAAAATTAAAGTCACCATTTGTTGTACTAAGAATCCTGAATAATTACTACCAACATTAGTATTTTTAAAAAAAGAATACTAATAAGGAAAAGAAACCTATTGTCTTTTACCTTTATTAGTATTCTTTATACAAAAAATACTAATGAGAGTAACTTTTTTATCTAAAGAATACTAATGAGGTAAAAAACAATCAGCCCCGCGCTCCACTGGGACTGAAATCAAATCCGCCACCAGGCTTTTCAGAATGACCATGGATTACCAGGTATAAAGGTCCATGCATGTGATGGATTTACGTCGTGTGATAGGCTAATATGCTTATGAATTATTTATGAGTGTTTGAAGTACTGTTTCAAACGTTTTAGTCTATGGATAACACTTTAAACGTGTGAGCATTCAATTGAACGCTACAAAGATCTTAGTTCGGGAGCTTGGGTCTCAAAACTGACGCTTCGCACAACCCAGGGTACTGAAAAGGTTTTACGACTGCTTTCAATACATTAAAGCCTCCTCTTTTTCGCTAGGTAGTTTGTAGTTTCGAATTGTGGTATACGTTTTGAGTTATAGCTATGTTTTTGTGAGTCGGCGAGAGTCATTCGGAGTTCAACATGATAACGAGGCTGAAAATTGCGGCTCAATATCTTCAAAGAATGTTCTTCAATAAAAAAACAAATTAGCCCAGATATCTCGTGAGAATGCGAAAGTTAATTTTAACAACAGTAGCACCACTTTGAGAAGAAGTCACGTGATATATACTCTCGTCCTACGTGACGTGTCACAGCATCTTCATTCATCGTTGGATAGGAACTAAAACTATTTCCTAACGAAAATCTGAAAAGCGTTTTTATGTTTTTAAACTTTTCTTTTTTTGATCACTTTTCGGAATACGAAGCTTTAGGAAAAGCTGTCAATCATGCATTTTTATTAAACCTCGCTTTCATTCTTAACCGAAGAGTCGTTGATGAGACAACTACTGAGATAAAAGGAGCCTATAATGTTAGCAAAACTGTCAACAATCGATAGTCTAGAACAACACTGTTGTGGTAATATGAAGTAGGAATGGTTAAATGTCTTATTGTTGTTGCTTTTATGATTTCACCTAGCAATAGTTTCCAATGGTTAGTGGTCGTTAGCCGATGTCACGTCAGCTGCAGCAAACACTTTTGTTTTGTTTAGCGGAGAAAACGGTTTGAAAATCGTTTTTCCCTGCATTTTGTTTTCGCGGTTTGTTGCTCAAGACAGGTTTCACATTTCTCAATTGAACGAATTATGGAAAATTTAATATCCGATTCAGTGGGGCTAAACTCTGGAATGCTATTAAAGAAGATCTAAAATCAGCGAGTCGTTTTCGCTTTAAAAAGCTTTTAAAAGAATCTGTCATCTCCGAATATTGATTGGTGTACTTTATATGCAGTTAATTGTGTGCTTAACCGTTGGTTTTCTCTCTTTTTTTTGTTTATTCGCTTGTGTATTTGTTTATTAATCACAGCTTAAATATATATATATGTATTTGTGTGTGTGTTTTTTGTATCTGTCTATTTATAACAACTTTGATATCTAGTTAATCTTCCGCATGGCCCAGCCACTCAGCGCGATCAGCTTTTGCTGTTTGTGAGTGGCTGTGCCCTTTTTCTCTCACAGTTATTTCCTTTTAATGATTTCTGTACTTCTGTATTAAAAGCACAATAAAGATTGCTGTTGTTGTTGTTGTTGTTGAATTAATAGTCAAGACCGCATTTGAGGCTGAGTAACTTTGCAAGTGAAGCATTTTTGGAGGAATATAGAGCTAAGTGCTTATTTTTAAACCTGATTTCGTCTTAGGACAATTGAAGGTAGTAGATTGTTGAAGCATTTCGGTTTAGAACTGAACTCCTTTAACCCACTGATGGCCGTGACGGCCAAAAGCAGCCGTGATTTTGCAATAACACACATTTAAAATATTCAAAATAGAATGAGAAAGCTTTAAAGAATACTTGGAAAAAGAAGAGCTTGAAGCGATGAAATCTTGCTTCGAAGAACAGTTTATACCCGCGAAGAAGTGGAATTGTCAAGCAGCCGAGGAACATTTATAATACAACTACTTGTTTTCACCTCCAAGTAATATTTGTTTACGAATCAATTGACTAGCCACAGTTTATTTTTAGAATTTATCAAATGAATGAACCCCAAGCTGTAAACTGCGCATTGTAAATCGGCGTAGAAATAATGGCAAATTCGCGGGTTGACGTCATCTTATTAGCATTTTGCAAATTCAAATCTCTATAACTCACAAACGCGACGTTCAAAACAAGAAATATTCTACCATTCAACAATTTAATGTACATAGAGTTGATTCTGAAAATAACTTTCTAGGAGTGATAGGCACTTTAAATAAAGTTATATGTATGTATGTATGTATGTATGTATTGAAATCCGTCGTCAAACCTTTTCAGTCCTCTGGGTTGTGCGAAGCGTCATTTTTAACCCGTGAATACGCAGAGCGTAATGAACGGGTTATCGGTAATGGCGGCCAATTCACTCACTCACTCACTCACTCGCTTGCTCCCTCGCTCGCTCGTTCCATCACTCAGATGTAAACGTTTTCAGCATGACTACGTTAAAATAACAAAATTTGACCTCGGTAATTATTAGTCAAATCCTAGGTGGCGCAGTGTGTAAGCAATCAGATAATAGAGCCGATGGACATGAGTTCGATTCTCGTCGGGACGCTTTATTTTTTTTTTCGAACTAAACATTACTGTTTTTTTGCTTGTTTACGTTCGGCAAAAGTCGTTACATTTTATTTCCAAAAAAAACCCCGCTATATTACGTTAACGCTCACTCGTTCCATCACTCAGCTGTTAACTTAGCTTTATGGTTAGTACGAATGCGTTTCGCAACCGAGAACAATTTGAATCCCCGCGTTAATCCAGCGATAACAACTAAATTGTTGCAAACGAATATAAATAATAAGCTGAAAGATGTTTCGCATTTGGAGTCTTTAATGCAACGATAAAATCGATCTAAAAGGATTTTTCAACCGAGACGCGTTTAGATGCGTATCTGCCTTGAAGTAATTAAATTTATCCTGTTCCAACCCAATGAGTGTAAAGTGTGGACTGTTAGCCGAAAGGTCCCAGGTTCGAGTCTCGCTCCTGCTGTCCTTTTCTTTTTCTTTTTTTTCTTCCTTCTTCAGACTGAACATTATGAAAGTGATGTACAGTATTTTTCTTTTTGCGTTTGTCAAAAATCCTTACGTTTAATTTAAAAAAAAATATTGAACCGTGTCAGCGTGAAAACATAACCTTACGGCAATATTGCGTTACGCGTTAGCATTTCTTATTCACGGGTTGGCTCTTAGGTGCCTTTGATTAAGACCCTAGCTCCCGGACTACCTACTTTCCTGTGAACTATTGAAACGGTGTTACTGTTTCAAACTTTTGAGTCCATATATGAAATCCTTGTGTGTGACCATTCAAATTAAAGCTACAAAGGCGTACATTCATGTCGTTCTGGGTACACGTTTGAGTCCGTGGATGAAATCCTAAAAGTTTGACCATTGAATTAAAAGCTACAAAGACCAACTATCCTGTGTTCGATTCTGTTTTAAAAATTTGATTCCTTGAATAATATCCTAGATGTGTGACCATTGAAATGAAAGCTACAAAAGGCCTTGCTTTCCTGTGATTCTGTTTGAAACATTTGAGACCGTGGATGAAATCTTAACTGTGAGACCATTCAAATAAAAGCTGCCAAGGCCTACTTTCCTGTGGTAGTGTTTCAAACCTTTGCATGAGTCCGTACCATTCAAGGGGAGGGGGGGGGGGAGGAGCACAAAGTGCCCGCGCTAAATTTCAACATCCATAACTTCTTTTAAATATGTATCCAAACGCCATCAAACTTTGTGACTTCTCTTGAAATTTATCTGGCAACAATTTCATGACAATTTTTTGATCACGTGACTTGATGTTTCCATGGCAACCAGATTTTGACAGCCATGTTTTTTGAAATTTGCATATTTGCAACTATGCATTACTGACAAAAAGCTAAACTCTGAAGACAGATCGAAGACAAACTTCATTCGCCACCCGTAGTAGTTAACTAACTACAACCATTATAAGAATGAAACGTGTCCGGCGATCTTAAACTACCTTCTTTGAGTTTCTAGCTTACACCGAAGTTGATCAGTCAAGCGCGAGCGTAGAAGCTGAGGACTTGGGGACTTTATTAAAACTTGAATTACAAAAACTCCAGGTCCGCATAAGAGTTACTCCCTTTGGAGATCTCTACGCTCAACGAAGCTAACGGATTTTACAGACCATCCAACAGCTATTTCTGATCGAATACCGACGGTTGTTTTTCTCGCAAACAGAAAATATCCTGAAACTCTACTTGTTAGAGAATATTCATATTTTCCGCTTGAAAGACGCGGTCAGAACTTCTGTCACTTTGCATAATTACAGCTTACTATACTCAATAGGTCATCCATGCGAAAATTCTCGCACCTCTTTGGATCCAAAGTTTTTAAGGGTCTATTACTTGTGAACAAATCAGCTTCTTATTCTAATAGCCAATCAAATGACTGTTCCCTACTTTATATGCTATAAAAGCGCGAGCGTAGAAGCTGAGGACTTGGGGGACTTTATTAAAACTTTATAATAAAACTCGCGCGCCTTATGCAGATTATCCATGTAGAACTTTATAATTTGCAAGAAATCCTCTTGTTGCTTTCCTTCGTATTTGCTTTTGTTCGATATATTTCTTGAAATGGTACAAGTTGATGGAGAACGAGTGGTCTTTCTTTCAGATTGGGGAAAGGCATTTGTCAATTATACAACTACCTAAAACTTTTAATGCTGCTACAGGCACGTCACGGGTAGACGGTACAGCGCAAACATGCTAGCCGAGAATCGATTAGCAGTTTCTTTTGATCCCCTTTGAGTAATATCTAAATACTCTTCACTGTAGCTCCTCAATTTCGCATACCTTTCGAGTCGCACAACTTACCTTTGAATCGATTTGAATAACTAGTGTTGTAGCTGTCTTTACGACTTCAGTCTGAGCTGTTAGTAAACCGCACACAAGCTATATACCACTCGAACACGAACGTGGTAATCGATTCAGGGATGTCACTACCTAGCTTTACTGAACCTCTGTTTTTATTGGTCCATCATATTGAATACCTCTTTTGTTATTTATCCGGTAAGTTTTACTCGTGCCGAAAATAAATTGGATGCCCGCCGTCAGTATACAATTAAACTGCAGTCAATATCGCTAGTTGGTTTCTCGGGTTCATTGATTTTCTAAGAAATCTCTGTTGTGGGTCATAGCGTTTGACGTTAATATGTGATTATCATTTAGAATGCGGGTAGTTGTGTAGAATGGACTTTGTTCTACATTTATTTACTTAGCCTGTTCGATTTTTTCCCTTTTTATCTCCTGTAAGTTAATGTTTAACTTACAGGAGTATAATGTGGTCTAACATGCATTTTTGTTAGCAACATTTTTGTTAGATACTATTAATAGACTTTTTAGTGAATCTGTGGGGACATTCTTGTTGCATTTTTCGGATTTTTGTTCAGTAGCACATTTTTGTTAGATACTATCAATAAGAAGAACACAAGAGTCGAGTAGCATATTTTTTGAAAGCGGTTTAGCTTGCGCACGTTTGTGGCCTGACAAAGCCATATATTCATACGTTGATTTAGTTAACTGAGATTTTAGAGAACGTTAGAAGAGAGAGCAATAGATCGTTTTCATAATTACGTCACATACTACAACTACCAGCATTCCTTGCGCATAGCGTGGGAGTCTCGCGCGAACCTTTGCGCGAAACTTCGCGCAAAACACGAACACTGGCAAAATAAACATGGCGGCCACTTCTACGAAAGTAGAAATTGAAATTAAAAATTAAAAATTTAAAAAAGGCCAAACCACGAACCACTAAGAATAAAAGAAAAAGGAAGAAAGAGTAAGAGAAGAAAAGAAAAATATACTTGATCACCCGACTTGAACGAAAAAAAGCGCGAAAAATGTTGCCGTTTGTCGCTGTTCACCTTGGCAAAGCTGTTCAAACGCACGGTGAAACCGCTCGATCTGGAGAAAACGATCAAGCACATTTTTAATCTGTAAAAATGCCTTCTTATATATTGGCTTTGAAATATGGTATCAGATGCTTTATACTTCCTCGAAATTGTTCCTAAACATTGTTTGAAGCGGATTGAAACCGAAAGATCTCACCATTACGGCTGTAGGAGCTAAAATGAGCAAGTTTGTCCACAGGTGAACAAAGCACACTATTCGAGTAGGAAAACTGGGTACTAGAATTGAGCTTTGTTTAGCTTTGTTTTGCTTTGCAACATTTGCGAAAATTTCTGCACGAAATTAATAACTTTTCTCTGCAAAAGTACAAATGAAGTTCGAAATAAAGTGTTAACATGTAACCTGGTGTCTTTGTTTGTTCATTGGGTCCCTCCATGGCCTGTATTTGAGTATTTTCTTCCATGCGCTCCATCATGGATAAATATAAGACAAGGTTGGAAACTATTTTGGTTGGGTCGACGAGGCTGCGCAAGAAAACGCGGTCGATGAAATGCAAGAAGAACACACATTGTCCCTCTATCCCCGTATTCAACAAAATCGATAGTTGTTCCAACTTTTTCCGTAATTTTATTGCCAATAACTCACACTTTCGAGACGCAATCCAACGCCGAACTTCACCATCTCGCTCGACGATGGCGGCCATTAGCCGTGAGGACGAAAAGTGGCTACAACCTCGATCCCGCGAGAAGATTTTATCCCCCACTACCGGTACGCACCGCCGTCCATTTCAGCACGCGCCTCCACCGGGTAAGTAAACTTTTCGCAGCAGTGAAAACCCCTTGAAATGGCAAAGTTAATTACTTACAAGAGAATGCTACATTGAAGTTTGATCCGTTGTTTTCGTTTTCCGTAACTTTCCTCTCTGAGTAAGTAAGATATTGTCTTAAACTTGTTCTGGAAGAAATAGGAAGACGGTATACATCTCATGGGGTTATAAAAATATAATGTTCCGGCGATCGATCGCCGCTACAGCCTGTAGCGATGCTCGCATGAAAACAAAAGGCGCACTTTCCTACGATACTGTTTCAAACGTTTGATTCCGTGCATGAAATCCCTAAACGTGTGACCATTAAGTAACAATGCGTGTAAGAACTAGGCAATCCTCTATTGTTCTGCGGCATTTCGCTTTCCCCACATAAGAGTGTTTAGATTTTCTTACTGAAAATACATCAACCTATGGACAACACGTTTTTGAAATAAAATGTACTGAAACTTTATTTTAAAGCAATATTTGTTTGTGTGACAAGATTTTATCCAATCACGAGACTCCAAAACAATGGCCAAGAAAGGCTTCTATTAAATTTTCCATGTTTCCCACATAGAAATTTCGCTGCATTACAACTCAGAATAGTTTTCACTAAAAGGGAATCAAAAAGTAAACTAGAGAGAAATAAATGCGCTACCTGATGAAGTAATAAAAGATTTTCATGTTTTAGCCAATGAGGTGGATGGTTTCAACAATATCACAATTAACACCTTTCTGTATTCCTTGCCATTGGGTTACCTAGTTCTTACTAGGACCATTACTTAAAATAATAGCGTACAAAGGCGTTCTATGCTGTGGTAATGTTTAAAACACGAACAATTTACACGTGGGCGCTGGTGTCATTCAAATAACGGCTTACTTGCTAAACTGTTGGTTGCTTATTTTGTTGGAGAAGATTCCATATAGAATGGCAAAAGGCTACATATAGTAAAACAGTACTGAAAAAAAAAATTAAAGTCACCATTTGTTGTACTAAGAATCCTGAATAATTACTACCAACATTAGTATTTTTAAAAAAAGAATACTAATAAGGAAAAGAAACCTATTGTCTTTTACCTTTATTAGTATTCTTTATACAAAAAATACTAATGAGAGTAACTTTTTTATCTAAAGAATACTAATGAGGTAAAAAACAATCAGCCCCGCGCTCCACTGGGACTGAAATCAAATCCGCCACCAGGCTTTTCAGAATGACCATGGATTACCAGGTATAAAGGTCCATGCATGTGATGGATTTACGTCGTGTGATAGGCTAATATGCTTATGAATTATTTATGAGTGTTTGAAGTACTGTTTCAAACGTTTTAGTCTATGGATAACACCCTAAACGTGTGAGCATTCAATTGAACGCTACAAAGATCTTAGTTCGGGAGCTTGGGTCTCAAAACTGACGCTTCGCACAACCCAGGGTACTGAAAAGGTTTTACGACTGCTTTCAATACATTAAAGCCTCCTCTTTTTCGCTAGGTAGTTTGTAGTTTCGAATTGTGGTATACGTTTTGAGTTATAGCTATGTTTTTGTGAGTCGGCGAGAGTCATTCGGAGTTCAACATGATAACGAGGCTGAAAATTGCGGCTCAATATCTTCAAAGAATGTTCTTCAATAAAAAAACAAATTAGCCCAGATATCTCGTGAGAATGCGAAAGTTAATTTTAACAACAGTAGCACCACTTTGAGAAGAAGTCACGTGATATATACTCTCGTCCTACGTGACGTGTCACAGCATCTTCATTCATCGTTGGATAGGAACTAAAACTATTTCCTAACGAAAATCTGAAAAGTGTTTTTATGTTTTTAAACTTTTCTTTTTTTGATCACTTTTCGGAATACGAAGCTTTAGGAAAAGCTGTCAATCATGCATTTTTATTAAACCTCGCTTTCATTCTTAACCGAAGAGTCGTTGATGAGACAACTACTGAGATTAAAGGAGCCTATAATGTTAGCAAAACTGTCAACAATCGATAGTCTAGAACAACACTGTTGTGGTAATATGAAGTAGGAATGGTTAAATGTCTTATTGTTGTTGCTTTTATGATTTCGCCTAGCAATAGTTTCCAATGGTTAGTGGTCGTTAGCCGATGTCACGTCAGCTGCAGCAAACACTTTTGTTTTGTTTAGCGGAGAAAACGGTTTGAAAATCGTTTTTCCCTGCATTTTGTTTTCGCGGTTTGTTGCTCAAGACAGGTTTCACATTTCTCAATTGAACGAATTATGGAAAATTTAATATCCGATTCAGTGGGGCTAAACTCTGGAATGCTATTAAAGAAGATCTAAAATCAGCGAGTCGTTTTCGCTTTAAAAAGCTTTTAAAAGAATCTGTCATCTCCGAATATTGATTGGTGTACTTTATATGCAGTTAATTGTGTGCTTAACCGTTGGTTTTCTCTCTTTTTTTTGTTTATTCGGTTGTGTATTTGTTTATTAATCACAGCTTAAATATATATATATGTATTTGTGTGTGGGTTTTTTGTATCTGTCTATTTATAACAACTTTGATATCTAGTTAATCTTCCGCATGGCCCAGCCACTCAGCGCGATTAGCTTTTGCTGTTTGTGAGTGGCTGTGCCCTTTTTCTCTCACAGTTATTTCCTTTTAATGATTTCTGTACTTCTGTATTAAAAGCACAATAAAGATTGCTGTTGTTGTTGTTGTTGTTGAATTAATAGTCAAGACCGCATTTGAGGCTGAGTAACTTTGCAAGTGAAGCGTTTTTGGAGGAATATAGAGCTAAGTGCTTATTTTTAAACCTGATTTCGTCTTAGGACAATTGAAGGTAGTAGATTGTTGAAGCATTTCGGTTTAGAACTGAACTCCTTTAACCCACTGATGGCCGTGACGGCCAAAAGCAGCCGTGATTTTGCAATAACACACATTTAAAATATTCAAAATAGAATGAGAAAGCTTTAAAGAATACTTGGAAAAAGAAGAGCTTGAAGCGATGAAATCTTGCTTCGAAGAACAGTTTATACCCGCGAAGAAGTGAAATTGTCAAGCAGCCGAGGAACATTTATAATACAACTACTTGTTTTCACCTCCAAGTAATATTTGTTTACGAATCAATTGACTAGCCACAGTTTATTTTTAGAATTTATCAAATGAATGAACCCCAAGCTGTAAACTGCGCATTGTAAATCGGCGTAGAAATAATGGCAAATTCGCGGGTTGACGTCATCTTATTAGCATTTTGCAAATTCAAATCTCTATAACTCACAAACGCGACGTTCAAAACAAGAAATATTCTACCATTCAACTATTTAATGTACATAGAGTTGATTCTGAAAATAACTTTCTAGGAGTGATAGGCACTTTAAATAAAGTTATATGTATGTATGTATGTATTGAAATCCGTCGTCAAACCTTTTCAGTCCTCTGGGTTGTGCGAAGCGTCATTTTTAACCCGTGAATACGCGCAAGGGTAATGAACGGGTTATCGGTAATGGCGGCCAATTCACTCACTCACTCACTCACTCACTCGCTTGCTCCCTCGCTCGCTCGTTCCATCACTCAGATGTAAACTTTTTCAGCATGACTACGTTAAAATAACAAAATTTGACCTAGGTAATTATTAGTCAAATCCTAGGTGGCGCAGTGTGTAAGCAATCAGATAATAGAGCCGATGGACATGAGTTCGATTCTCGTCGGGACGCTTTATTTTTTTTTTCGAACTAAACATTACTGTTTTTTTGCTTGTTTACGTTCGGCAAAAGTCGTTACATTTTATTTCCAAAAAAAACCCCGCTATATTACGTTAACGCTCACTCGTTCCATCACTCAGCTGTTAACTTCACTGGAAAAGTTGAAAATTTACATTGTATGTAAATAACATGTAAAGATACTGTAAATGACAATTTACATGCTAATTCCCCTTTTACATGTTATTGTCGAACCTGTAAATAACATGTAAATATTTTGAGTGAAACATGTAAATACAAGAGAAGATCCTGTAAATAACATGTAAATCGAAAAACGGAGCCTGTAAGGAACCCTGTAAATAACATGTAAATCGAAAAGGGGGGCTAACATGTAAATAACATGTAAATCGAAAAAGGGGGGCTATCCTGTAAATAACATGTAAATCGAAGAAGGAACCCTGTAAATAACATGTAAATCGAAAAAGGGGGACTATCATGTAAATAACATGTAAATCGAAAAAGGGAGGCTATCATGTAAATAACATGTAAATCGAAAAAGGGAGCCTGTAAGGAACCCTGTAAATAACATGTAAATTTAAAATGGGAGCCTGCAAGGAACCCTGTAAATAACATGTAAATTGAAAACAGGGGGTTGTCAAGACCATGTAAATAACATATAAAATGAAAAAGGGAGCTGTCTAGATCCTGTAAATAACATGTAAATTTGTTTCGATTTAATGCTGGTTCCTTATTATCACATAAAATATTCCCTGCCACAAAAATGAATACAAGACGGAATGTGCAAAACATGTCACTTTAAATGCATACATGTTAACAATAATCTTTATTGAGGATGCCAACTTCACCAGTAGTGACTTACAGAGGGATCCTCTAAAAGACTATAAGATGTTAATTTTCTTTAACTTGTTGAAAAAGACCATGAACATCTGTGCCCTGGCCAAATGGAGAGACAAGTCAACATCAATAATAAGTTACATCAATAACTTTTGTCCAATTCGATCAAGCATAGATTCTTGTCACTACTGTTTACTTTGGTTTGGGGGTATGTGCGAGACTACATGTACATTGAAATGGCTTGTTTACAACTTGGAACAACTTACAGGCATATACTTGCAGTCAGTTTGGCCAGGACTTAGGTGGGTATTTTTCTGCCTGTGACTAAATAATATTAAAGGGACACTGTCACCTATTTTTAGTATCACTTTGAAAAGCCAAAAAACGTATTTGTTTCAATGGAAACCTACACATAATGGTCCAGTTTTGTTAACAAATACTCTACCAGTGTACAGAAACTAGTATTCGATCTCTTTGGCTGCGGATAGCCAGGATGGAAGTGGATTGCAACTTGAAAAAATTGGCCAATTTTTTCTAGTTCCTCCCAAGAGTCGTGGAAAAAACTTATTATAGTTTGTTCTTCCTTGAAGAAATCACTTGATATTATCTTCTTGGTGTTCTAAAAGCAATTTTATGTTTGAGCAAAGGTACTTAGTGTATTTTGACCAAAACACGGCAAAATTTGCGTGACAATGTCCCTTTAAGGCAAGTTTTAACAAGAATTTGTCAAAATATATTTTCATTTGTCATGTAAACACAATGGCAGCTGACTATGACATAGTCTTTTGTCATAAAAACTGGCATTTCATGCCTACTGTAACTATATAACTCAAATGCTGTTTTTAGTAGAACCTATATGGCACAGTATAGTAACTGATCATTTTTTAGCATTCTTTGTTTCTGTTTTGCATTGTTCCTTTTAAAGAGCTACATGTACACTGTAAGGTGTACATTGACTGCAGCTTTGGTATCTTTTCTGCCAGAGCTTGGCCATGGGGATGTTCTTGCTCTTGAAGCCTGTGAAACAAAACAAAAAACAGCTGCAGTGAGAAGTCTGTCTTGTAGTAGACTGCCTAATACTGTCAACCTTGGGGAATAGCCAACTGACCGCTTAATAGAGGAGATCGCTTAAAAGAGGTCAAGTTTACAGTAAATGTGCGGAGCGATTTAATTCCGGGCATTTGTTAAGTGGGAACCAGAGGGTGACCGCTTAATAAGTAGGTCGCTTAATATAGACTGTAACTAAGGCAACTGCCCTTTGGGTCCAGTTTTTTTTTATCAAAAGAAAAGGGGGCAGCACACAGCAGCTGATCTTGCTTTACTGGACCAGTTTCATCTGACACATGTTAGTACAGACTTCATCAGGGATTTTGAACAAGATTATGTGCAGAACTTATTTTGTACACACCATTTACACTTCAACATTACATACAAGTAATACTGACAAGGATTAGAATTATTGTCATCTACAGTAGGTGTTTGAACGTCTCTTGTTCTACCCAATCTGTTGAGACAAGAGCAGGTTTTTGTCTGTTGCGAGGGCAAAGTTAATGATTTATCAGCCGGGTTAATTTAGCATTTCTCCTTTAATTAATAGGCCAGGTACCTGCAGCCTATGAATATAATTATGCCAAAATGGCATTAAAGATCTGACAAAATGCTGTCACTTGCTGAACTGAAGCTACAATCTGTAATCAGTCTGAATGTGGTCACAAAGATCTGATAACATACTGTCACCTGCAACTGACCTGTGCATAAGATTTTACATTGTGAAAAGCCTAATGGAAACTACATGTAAAGCTTGTTTTTAATAACAATTTAAAGGCCATAACATCCCAGTTATACATGTTAGTCTTGGGCTTATACAAATTTGTAAGAGTTTATTGGATGATAAGCACAAAGTATTGTGATATGTTACAGTACTGTTCAATTATTTCAGTCAGTTTATGTTCTTTATGTAAAGAATTGTTGTGGAGGAGATGTGTGAAGCTTACATCCAGAAGGGGTTATTACTGGAAGAATTTTGTTGGCCTATAACCGGGTGGGCTTACAACCAGGATTTTAAGTTTACAATAAACATGAGTATGGAAAATCCAGCGTCAAGTAATGGACTTTGGATCAAAGGTTTCTTATTAACACAGTGATCGCAATCCAATTTCTCCAGAGAATATCAATAAAACACAGCCATGAGTTTCTGAGAATGATGAACTGATAAAAAAAATCAGTCACCAAGGGACAATGAATAAAATGCTGGTCTCTAAATAAACACCTGGTTCAAATCTTTCTGGGTTAACAAGACCAGGGACATTTAACTCAAGAAAATACACAATGTACCAAACATTTAGGTGCAGTTTATCAGATTTGACCATGAATGTTTGGCAGGGTAAATTAATTATGTCTACATCAAAAGAAAACAACACCAAATTATGTTATTCCATACAGTAGTCAACTAAAACACTGATTTTTAGATCAGACCTAAGGATCCCATTTGAATAATGTTTAGTGCTGCAGCAAAATATTAACACAATCATTGTACATGTAGGTGCCAATGTCAGCTACTTAGGTGCCTAATTGGTAATAGGCTCCTGTTAGAAAACAGCCTTATTGTGTACATGGACATATAACATCAATAATTATTCTCTCACCATAAAAAGCTCTCCTTGAATCTCTTTGAATAATGCCATATTTCTAATGTGAGAAAAGAAATCATAAATTACATGTTATGTATTTCAAATTGAGAAAATATGAAGCATACTCCCACATCACTGCTATACATGTACATTAAACATATTATCCTCAGAGTCACTATTTAATATTACCAGTGAATAGATGGGTATGGTCGATGTGAATAATATACATGAACTGAACATCACCAAACCCGCGATATAATAGGGGGCTGGACTGTCCAACTCATGCAAATCAGCAAAATCTATTCTTGCTCATTTGCATTAGATTCGGCATGGGGCTTTGCCCTTTTATACCGCAGGTTCGCGTTTAAGAAAAAAAAAAGACTTGTAAATACAGTGTACAAAAGGAGGATTTTACCATCTTCCCAGCATGCACTGCAAGCAAACTACATGTATATTATCAAAAGGCGGTGACCCACAAGCAGCTCTTTTTACACAGACGCCGTTGAGGTTGGAGGTCAGTTGGTCATAGCAGTAGAAATGTTAACCTATTTACAGGGATGTAGATAATAGCCGGGAACCGGGTAAATTACCCGGCTGTGAACTTTATTTTTCCAGCTGTAAAAGCCAAGTGCAGCTTTAAAAGGACTACATTTTTCTCTTTTTTACCCATCTGTCAGTTCTATTTTCCCACCTGTTAAAAATTGAATCTACATGCCTGATTTATTCTATTCACCTTTACAGAATATTTTCCATTTCGTGTTATGTTTACAGTTTGCTTTAAGGCCGCTTAAATTCCCAGAGGGGCCAAAACCCTCAATCGGCGTCGGATGGTAGATGCTTGAAATCTCTTCACAGATTCGTGGAATCAATAAACCTTCTTGCCATTTCAAAACAATGCCGGCTTATATTAGAAGAAATATTCGTATATTTGCTTGCTTTGACTTATTGAATCTAACACTGGTTGTGTTGTTTTTAGTTCAAAATCAATCTTCGCTTTTCTCACAATTTTCTGAACTTTCTGATACAAGTCAATATCGCTAGTTGGTTTCTCGGGTTCATTGATTTTCTAAGAAATCTCTGTTGTGGGTCATAGCGTTTGACGTTAATATGTGATTATCATTTAGAATGCGGGTAGTTGTGTAGAATGGACTTTGTTCTACATTTATTTACTTAGCCTGTTCGATTTTTTCCCTTTTTATCTCCTGTAAGTTAATGTTTAACTTACAGGAGTATAATGTGGTCTAACATGCATTTTTGTTAGCAACATTTTTGTTAGATACTATTAATAGACTTTTTAGTGAATCTGTGGGGACATTCTTGTTGCATTTTTCAGATTTTTGTTCAGTAGCACATTTTTGTTAGATACTATCAATAAGAGAACACAAGAGTCGAGTAGCATATTTTTTGAAAGCGGTTTAGCTTGCGCACGTTTGTGGCCTGACAAAGCCATATATTCATACGTTGATTTAGTAAACTGAGATTTTAGAGAACGTTAGAAGAGAGAGCAATAGACCGTTTTCATAATTACGTCACATACTACAACTACCAGCATTCCTTGCGCATAGCGTGGGAGTCTCGCGCGAACCTTTGCGCGAAACTTTGCGCAAAACACGAACACTGGCAAAATAAACATGGCGGCCACTTCTACGAAAGTAGAAATTGAAATTAAAAATTAAAAATTTAAAAAAGGCCAAACCACGAACCACTAAGAATAAAAGAAAAAGGAAGAAAGAGTAAGAGAAGAAAAGAAAAATATACTTGATCACCCGACTTGAACGAAAAAAAGCGCGAAAAATGTTGCCGTTTGTCGCTGTTCACCTTGGCAAAGCTGTTCAAACGCACGGTGAAACCGCTCGATCTGGAGAAAACGATCAAGCACATTTTTAATCTGTAAAAATGCCTTCTTATATATTGGCTTTGAAATATGGTATCAGATGCTTTATACTTCCTCGAAATTGTTCCTAAACATTGTTTGAAGCGGATTGAAACCGAAAGATCTCACCATTACGGCTGTAGGAGCTAAAATGAGCAAGTTTGTCCACAGGTGAACCAAGCACACTATTCGAGTAGGAAAACTGGGTACTAGAATTGAGCTTTGTTTAGCTTTGTTTTGCAACATTTGCGAAAATTTCTGCACGAAATTAATAACTTTTCTCTGCAAAAGTACAAATGAAGTTCGAAATAAAGTGTTAACATGTAACCTGGTGTCTTTGTTTGTTCATTGGGTCCCTCCATGGCCTGTATTTGAGTATTTTCTTCCATGCGCTCCATCATGGATAAATATAAGACAAGGTTGGAAACTATTTTGGTTGGGTCGACGAGGCTGCGCAAGAAAACGCGGTCGATGAAATGCAAGAAGAACACACATTGTCCCTCTATCCCCGTATTCAACAAGATCGATAGTTGTTCCAACTTTTTCCGTAATTTTATTGCCAATAACTCACACTTTCGAGACGCAATCCAACGCCGAACTTCACCATCTCGCTCGACGATGGCGGCCATTGGCCGTGAGGACGAAAAGTGGCTACAACCTCGATCCCGCGAGAAGATTTTATCCCCCACTACCGGTACGTACCGCCGTCCATTTCAGCACGCGCCTCCACCGGGTAAGTAAACTTTTCGCAGCAGTGAAAACCCCTTGAAATGGCAAAGTTAATTACTTACAAGAGAATGCTACGTTAAAGTTTGATCCGTTGTTTTCGTTTTCCGTAACTTTCCTCTCTGAGTAAGTAAGATATTGTCTTAAACTTGTTCTGGAAGAAATAGGAAGACGGTATACATCTCATGGGGTTATAAAAATATAATGTTCCGGCGATCGATCGCCGCTACAGCCTGTAGCGATGCTCGCATGAAAACAAAAGGCGCACTTTCCTACGATACTGTTTCAAACGTTTGATTCCGTGCATGAAATCCCTAAACGTGTGACCATTAAGTAACAATGCGTGTAAGAACTAGGCAATCCTCTATTGTTCTGCGGCATTTCGCTTTCCCCACATAAGAGTGTTTAGATTTTCTTACTGAAAATACATCAACCTATGGACAACACGTTTTTGAAATAAAATGTACTGAAACTTTATTTTAAAGCAATATTTGTTTGTGTGACAAGATTTTATCCAATCACGAGACTCCAAAACAATGGCCAAGAAAGGCTTCTATTAAATTTTCCATGTTTCCCACATAGAAATTTCGCTGCATTACAACTCAGAATAGTTTTCACTAAAAGGGAATCAAAAAGTAAACTAGAGAGAAATAAATGCGCTACCTGATGAAGTAATAAAAGATTTTCATGTTTTAGCCAATGAGGTGGATGGTTTCAACAATATCACAATTAACACCTTTCTGTATTCCTTGCCATTGGGTTACCTAGTTCTTACTAGGACCATTACTTAAAATAATAGCGTACAAAGGCGTTCTATGCTGTGGTAATGTTTAAAACACGAACAATTTACACGTGGGCGCTGGTGTCATTCAAATAACGGCTTACTTGCTAAACTGTTGGTTGCTTATTTTGTTGGAGAAGATTCCATATAGAATGGCAAAAGGCTACATATAGTAAAACAGTACTGAAAAAAAAAATTAAAGTCACCATTTGTTGTACTAAGAATCCTGAATAATTACTACCAACATTAGTATTTTTAAAAAAAGAATACTAATAAGGAAAAGAAACCTATTGTCTTTTACCTTTATTAGTATTCTTTATACAAAAAATACTAATGAGAGTAACTTTTTTATCTAAAGAATACTAATGAGGTAAAAAACAATCAGCCCCGCGCTCCACTGGGACTGAAATCAAATCCGCCACCAGGCTTTTCAGAATGACCATGGATTACCAGGTATAAAGGTCCATGCATGTGATGGATTTACGTCGTGTGATAGGCTAATATGCTTATGAATTATTTATGAGTGTTTGAAGTACTGTTTCAAACGTTTTAGTCTATGGATAACACCCTAAACGTGTGAGCATTCAATTGAACGCTACAAAGATCTTAGTTCGGGAGCTTGGGTCTCAAAACTGACGCTTCGCACAACCCAGGGTACTGAAAAGGTTTTACGACTGCTTTCAATACATTAAAGCCTCCTCTTTTTCGCTAGGTAGTTTGTAGTTTCGAATTGTGGTATACGTTTTGAGTTATAGCTATGTTTTTGTGAGTCGGCGAGAGTCATTCGGAGTTCAACATGATAACGAGGCTGAAAATTGCGGCTCAATATCTTCAAAGAATGTTCTTCAATAAAAAAACAAATTAGCCCAGATATCTCGTGAGAATGCGAAAGTTAATTTTAACAACAGTAGCACCACTTTGAGAAGAAGTCACGTGATATATACTCTCGTCCTACGTGACGTGTCACAGCATCTTCATTCATCGTTGGATAGGAACTAAAACTATTTCCTAACGAAAATCTGAAAAGCGTTTTTATGTTTTTAAACTTTTCTTTTTTTGATCACTTTTCGGAATACGAAGCTTTAGGAAAAGCTGTCAATCATGCATTTTTATTAAACCTCGCTTTCATTCTTAACCGAAGAGTCGTTGATGAGACAACTACTGAGATAAAAGGAGCCTATAATGTTAGCAAAACTGTCAACAATCGATAGTCTAGAACAACACTGTTGTGGTAATATGAAGTAGGAATGGTTAAATGTCTTATTGTTGTTGCTTTTATGATTTCGCCTAGCAATAGTTTCCAATGGTTAGTGGTCGTTAGCCGATGTCACGTCAGCTGCAGCAAACACTTTTGTTTTGTTTAGCGGAGAAAACGGTTTGAAAATCGTTTTTCCCTGCATTTTGTTTTCGCGGTTTGTTGCTCAAGACAGGTTTCACATTTCTCAATTGAACGAATTATGGAAAATTTAATATCCGATTCAGTGGGGCTAAACTCTGGAATGCTATTAAAGAAGATCTAAAATCAGCGAGTCGTTTTCGCTTTAAAAAGCTTTTAAAAGAATCTGTCATCTCCGAATATTGATTGGTGTACTTTATATGCAGTTAATTGTGTGCTTAACCGTTGGTTTTCTCTCTTTTTTTTGTTTATTCGGTTGTGTATTTGTTTATTAATCACAGCTTAAATATATATATATGTATTTGTGTGTGGGTTTTTTGTATCTGTCTATTTATAACAACTTTGATATCTAGTTAATCTTCCGCATGGCCCAGCCACTCAGCGCGATTAGCTTTTGCTGTTTGTGAGTGGCTGTGCCCTTTTTCTCTCACAGTTATTTCCTTTTAATGATTTCTGTACTTCTGTATTAAAAGCACAATAAAGATTGCTGTTGTTGTTGTTGTTGTTGAATTAATAGTCAAGACCGCATTTGAGGCTGAGTAACTTTGCAAGTGAAGCGTTTTTGGAGGAATATAGAGCTAAGTGCTTATTTTTAAACCTGATTTCGTCTTAGGACAATTGAAGGTAGTAGATTGTTGAAGCATTTCGGTTTAGAACTGAACTCCTTTAACCCACTGATGGCCGTGACGGCCAAAAGCAGCCGTGATTTTGCAATAACACACATTTAAAATATTCAAAATAGAATGAGAAAGCTTTAAAGAATACTTGGAAAAAGAAGAGCTTGAAGCGATGAAATCTTGCTTCGAAGAACAGTTTATACCCGCGAAGAAGTGGAATTGTCAAGCAGCCGAGGAACATTTATAATACAACTACTTGTTTTCACCTCCAAGTAATATTTGTTTACGAATCAATTGACTAGCCACAGTTTATTTTTAGTATTTATCAAATGAATGAACCCCAAGCTGTAAACTGCGCATTGTAAATCGGCGTAGAAATAATGGCAAATTCGCGGGTTGACGTCATCTAATTAGCATTTTGCAAATTCAAATCTCTATAACTCACAAACGCGACGTTCATAACAAGAAATATTTTCACTGTATTTTACCATTCAACTATTTAATGTACATAGAGTTGATTCTAAAAAAAAACTTTCTAGGAGTGATAGGCACTTTAAATAAAGTTATATGCATGTATGTATGTATGTATGTATTGAAATCCGTCGTCAAACCTTTTCAGTTCTCTGGGTTGTGCGAAGCGTCATTTTTAACCCGTGAATACGCGCAAGCGTAATGAACGGGTTATCGATAATGGCGGCCAATTCACTCACTCACTCACTTACTCGCTTGCTCCCTCGCTCGCTCGTTCCATCACTCAGATGTAAACTTTTTCAGCATGACTACGTTAAAATAACAAAATTTGACCTCGGTAATTAGTAGTCAAATCCTAGGTGGCGCCCCGGGGGTGGCGCAGTGTGTAAGCAATCAGATAATAGAGCCGATGGACATGAGTTCGATTCTCGTCGGGACGCTTTATTTTTATTTTTCGAACTAAACATTACTGTTTTTTTGCTTGTTTACGTTCGGCAAAAGTCGTTACATTTTATTTCCAAAAAAAAACCGCTATATTACGTTACCGCTCACTCGTTCCATCACTCAGCTGTTAACTTTATGGTTAGTACGAATGCGTTTCGCAACCGAGAACAATTTGAATCCCCGCGTTAATCCAGCGATAACAACTAAATTGTTGCAAACGAATATAAATAATAAGCTTAAAGATGTTTCGCATTTGGAGTCTTTAATGCAACGATAAAATCGATCTAAAAGGATTTTTCAACCGAGACGCGTTTTGATGCGTATCTACCTTGAAGTAATTAAATTTATCCTGTTTCAACCCAATGAGTGTAAAGTGTGGACTGTTAGCCGAAAGGTCCCAGGTTCGAGTCTTGCTCCTGCTGTCCTTTCCTTTTTCTTTTTTTTCTTTCTTCTTCAGACTGAACATTATGAAAGTGATGTACAGTATTTTTCTTTTTGCGTTTGTCAAAAATCCTTACGTTTAATTTAAAAAAAAATATATTGAACCGTATCAGTGTGAAAACATAAGCTTACGGCAATATTGCGTTACGCGTTAGCATTTCTTATTCACGGGTTGGCTCTTTGGTGCCTTTGATTAAGACCCTAGCTCCCGGGCTACCTACTTTCCTGTGAACTATTGAGTCGGTGTTACTGTTTCAAACTTTTGAGTCCATATATGAAATCCTTAATGTGTGACCATTCAAATCAAAGCTACATCCTGTGTTCGATTCTGTTTCAAAAATTTGATTCCTTGAATAATATCCTAGATGTGTGACCATTGAAATGAAAGCTACAAAAGGCCTTAATATACTGTCCTGTGATTCTGTTTGAAACATTTGAGACCGTGGATGAAATCCTAACTGTGAGACTATTCAAATAAAAGCTGCCAAGGCCTACTTTCCTGTGGTAGTGTTTCAAACCTTTGCATGAGTCCGTACCATTCAAGGGGGGGGGGGGGGGGGAGGGGGGGGGGGGAGCAAAAAGAGCCCGCGCTAAATTTCAACATCCATAACTTCTTTAATATGTATCCAAACGCCATCAAACTTTGTGACTTTTCCTAAAATTTATCTGGCAACAATTTCATATGACAATTTTTTGATCACGTGACTTGATGTTTCCATGGCAAACAGATTTTGACAGCCATGTTTTTTGAAATTTGCATATTTATACCTTTGAATGAAGAAAAACAATGTTTATTGGTATAACTTTTATATTTTTACGTCATTTAGCGTTTATTTATTGGTTTTGATTAATTTTGAGTGAATTTGGACGGTTTTTAAGAGGTTTTAAAAAAATCCAGAAATCCAAGATGGCGGATCCAAGATGGCGGCCGTATAACTAATTACCTAATAACTACGACATATGACGTCATCGTTCCATTGTGCGGACCGCAAAGGAGACAGTTTTGGACGTACTATGTACCCTCTAGGTTTCATTGTCATAGCCCTAATGTTCTTGAAGTTACGAGGGGGGGGGCACAATGTGTCCCCCCAGGCTCAGAAACTCAATAAAAGCCCAGGCTGAATAGGGTTAAGGTGGCTGAACACAGTTTTACTGTACAGTATGCATCATTCATTGTCATTTTAAAACCACTAACGTCTGGGCGCCCAAAATTGGCGAGGCATAAGATTAAGCAACAAGCGTTATATTTTGATATTTTGTCGAGCTTTTAGGGTGTTGCCATGGCAACAAGGTGGATTGTAAATCAGCCTGCAATATTTGGTTTCGTTTATTTTCAGAAAATCTAGTCGTTAGATTTTGTCCATCATTTGTCTCCAGTAAACTCGTAAAAATATTCGCGTGTTAACACTGGTCTCATGTAATTTTGACTGAGGGATCTTCCGTAATTTGTGGTTTAATATGTTTGCGTTTTGTAAAAATCTCCTCTGTTAGATGTCAAATTTTTGATGGCAGGTGAGTTCGGCATATTC
Organism: Dendrophyllia cribrosa; assembly: GCA_024195265.1. Taxonomy (NCBI): domain Eukaryota; kingdom Metazoa; phylum Cnidaria; class Anthozoa; order Scleractinia; family Dendrophylliidae; genus Dendrophyllia; species Dendrophyllia cribrosa. The sequence goes on along the minus strand of JAJLRJ010000008.1, from coordinate 3,876,887 downwards.
GGAACTATTATTGTGCCCAATTTCGTGAAATTCTAACGAGTGGTTCCGTAGAAATCAGCACGTTTCCGAGGAAAGTCGCTAATACATCCAGTCACAATTTTTTGATCAACTGCGCATGCTTTGCATTTGACTGGGTACTCGATCCAAAGACAAAAACGACCAAAAAGGCAGTGTATTTCTTCAATGGTTCTATAAATTATCTATTGATTCAACAAACATTTTTACGAACAACAAATTGTTTGATATTAAGACGAAAAACAACACTTTCGCGATCCACGCTGAGCAAAATAAAATGATCGCTGAATAGGCGCCACGTTTGTTTTTCTCAAAACTATGCACATGCTGACTCACGTAAGCAGCTGAAATTGAAGAGCGCGCGCAAACTGTGTTCAGCCACCTTAAATGAAAGTAACAAAGGCATACTTTCCTATGGTAGTGTTTCAAAATTTTGATTCCGTGGATGAAATCTTAAATGTTTGACCATTAAAATGAAAGCTACAAATTATCAGTGAGTAGTACTTGCCTTTTGGAACCTTATCTTTTAAGTATGTGGATAAAATCCTAAAGTGTGACCATACAAATGTAAGCTATTCACATGTAACATTCCTGCGGTGCTTTTTGTTACGCTGTAGAGGGCGATTGTAACTTTTGAGTCCGTGGATAGCTGAAAATGCTAAGGACTCTAAAGTGTGACCTTTCAAGTGAATGGTATTGAGCAGTACTTTCCTGTGGTGCTGTTTATTGTGCTGTAGAAAGTGATTCTAACTTTGAGTCCATGGATAAAATCCTTAAGTGTGACCATTCAACTGAAAACTACTGACGCGGAATTTGTAATAAGGTGTACTTATCTGCGCTTCTTTATATTTGATGTAGACGCCTTGAGTCGTACAACGGTTCAACACTGCAGGATAGTTTTATAAACCTCTGATGGACCTAAATGAACAAAGCAGTAAACCTCAATCGATTAATGGGAAAGACTTCCGTATAGCCACATACTTTAGTTATGCATACTGTTCTTGAACTGAAACAAGCCAAAACAATAAAACGCCTAAAGAAAAACAATAGCGCATACATGTAATGAAAAAGGGTTATTCGGAAATCTTACCCATTTAATGTTATGAATACCTTTTACCTAGACAAATGTAAGATACTCAAGCGCTTTTAACTTGAAGTTTGAACTTTGGCCATGATTTGTGTTAATACGGTTGCAGTAATCCCTTTCAACATCAGTTCATCTGCTAATAAGTCTACCAAAAGCTAGTTTTTAGTTGTCCCTGTGCATCTTTTCTATTTCAACATGGCCGTGCAATAACAAAAACAGATAACATGGCGAAAATCAAGTTACATCTCAAGTCAAAATAGTTACGCCGCCATACCTGTTTAAGGTCAAAGGACTTGATGCTCAAGCATAGCACATGGACGGCTTTGGGACGTTCCAACAGAATAAACTGTTTGAAAGAAAACAAGGAGTTAGTTCTGTAGATTTCTAAGTAAAAACTGAAAACTTTGTGCTAGTGACTTATATTACTACCTATGACATTCATTATTTGAGCTCCTGAGAAAATTCTACATAATTTTTCGGCACGTACGAACAAACTTAATGAAAAAAGGTTGCATGAAACGATTTTTCTTTGCTCTACTCCAAATCAACATTGTGTCACAAAGCCACAGACCGAAGCTATAAGTATCGTTTCACTTTGTTAAGTCCAAACTGACGTGAATCCGCGATGGACATTATAGCAACGAGAATATTCAACACCGCATTGTCGCTGCTATCGTATCAATACTTCCAGCTTTCATGTTGACTTGGCTGTAATATAAATGCGAACATAAAATGCAGTCGAAATGACATTTGAACGAAGAACAAACCTGGTCTTTTCCAAACTGATACAGATCAAGAAGACGACAAGCCAGAGCTTAGAATCTGACCTTCACAGCATCACGTTCAGGCCAACTACCAGCATCAAATGCTATAAGCGTGCCACGTTGCTTTTGTACCTGGCGATTAAAATTTATTCCGTTCAGTCGTAAAACATTCCTGAAGCAATTATGAAGGAGTAATTAGCAAGGAAGACAATGCCTTCCCAAATTGTTGTTGAGCCTTATGCCAAAGGAAAGTGCTATTTCATGAGTATTCAAAGTGAAGCGCATGATTTACACTTGGCATTTACAGTTTAGCGCCCTGAAGTGTACAATCTTCTTAACTAAAAGTAGGTTATTTGAAGGTCACATTGTTGTATAAATCTTTCAAGAGGAACTGGCAGCCAAATGCTGTGAATAATTATCTAAGCGGAACGTTGGGCGGATAATTCAATACGTGACTCGATTTTGGGGGGTTTTGAAGGGTTTGTTCGCTTTATCTTTTGACTTTTATTTTCCCCCATGTTTCATAAACCCAAGTTAGAAACGCTTTAAATTCGATAAGTACAGTTATCTGAGCTTCTTTATCGAAATAAACAGATGATCTTAGCTGAGCTCTATCAAGGGTGTTTAAGGAGTGGAAGCTCCCCCCCCCCCCCCCCCCCCCCACCCCCAATAAAAAAGAACTTGTTATCATTAAAGTATATAAGTGAAGTTGTTGCCGTATTAAAATAAAGTATATTTATCCTGTATGTATGTATATTCATTCAGGGGCAAACCTTAGATTTCTTAGGTGGGGGAGTTGGGCGGATTAAAACAAAATAACTTGCAAGCCAACTGTCTTGGAAAAAGGTCCTGCACCTGCGAAAGCCCGGCTTGAGGCTAAAGCAAAACATTTCCAGGACAGAGCGTTTGTCAAGTACCCCTCCTGATCCCCCGGTGTTGTGAAGTGTATTACAATGTGAACGACTAATTGTGAATGGACTGTTGTCCTACTGCCATGTCGGTAAAAACATATATTTTATCGCGCATTGTATAACACAAAGATGCGTTGTGGTGTGCTCATGAACTACTTTTCTTTTGTTTTCTTTTTAAAAACAGCAAGTTCTTACAATGAAACTAGCAAAAAGTTCAGAGAAATATATTTTCTGCTAGATTCGATGATGATCAAGATGAATCAAAGATGAATTTTGTTCCTTGCGTCATTGTTTTTACCAAATAGACGCGCTATTAATTATAACTGGTAAACCTTTTTGATATAAAGTTTTCGCCGGTGTCTTCCAATTTGTGCAAACGGTTTGCACTTCACAAAGCAGGGGCAGATTTAGGGGAGGGGCCTCCTTAGTATTGCATTGCGCATTACTACTGGGCATAATTTCTTGCGTCAATAGCGCGTACACTGACGAGCGCACACACAGTTCGAACCAAGAGGATTTCTTTCAAGGATAAGTTGGCCAAATGAATAAGAGTTTGTTTTCTCCTAGTAAACGAGCATGATGACATAATTCTGCTGTTAAAATCATCCTATTTGGGTTGAAAAAGTTTAAAGCAATTTTTTTGTCAGAGAAAAAAGGTTAGCACGAAAAATATGTACACACTCATTAATTATGGCTATAAAATTGTGATGTTGAGATCATGCACGCAAGAAGCGTTTTGAGTTAATGCCGTTTGCGGCTGTGTACCCATGCCGTGAATCATATATCAAATTGTTTATTTTGGTCGGTGGATTTTATCTATTACAGTTTTTTTAGCATTCCATGTTAACAATGCTTCAAGCTAGCGCGTAAAGTAATGTGAACCGACCAAATGATCACGCGCGTGATAGGCAGTACAACATGGAAAAATAGGGTAACTTTTAATAGTCCATCACATCTCTTTTGGGAGTATGGTTAACCTCTTTTATGCGACAGCTCTTTGTAGCCGACTACTTTCAACTCTAACTATTTGAGATAGTTTCAAGCTAATTCACTCATCTTAGAAAGTGAATTAATTTAAGCCAAACAAACAAGGAACTGGTCAAAAGGATGCCAGATATCAAACTTCAAGACGAATGATGGGAATATCGTTCGTCTTGCAAGATTACATTCAGAATCGTCTTATCGCGTATTCTCCCGCTACTGACAATTTCTTCTAAGATAATAGTTGTTGCACTAGGATGCAGCAATCATTTGAATCTGAACATCTAAGGATGGCAGAAGACGAGTTAATAATATAAATATAATATGGTCTCTTCGGCCTGTTTTGGTTCGTGTGGGGAATTTTAAGGACTTTTGTGTCAATGGTTATGGAAAGGGTACCCACGACTTGACCTCGAAAATTATGCGTTTTCAACCGAAACCCATCAGTATGAACAGGTGAGAACCATACGAATCAGACGAATACGTGTACTGAAATCGTGTTTCAAGACTTTGATGACTAACAACCTCAACTCAAGGGTGAGAACACGCAGAGCGAAGAGAATACAGGCAAAGAGCGTAGGGGATGCCTCAGTGGAGGAAAGATCTACATCATTCTGATCTCGAAGAGTTTTGAAACCCCAAAATGTCCCTAGCACAAAAATGGAAATATAAGCTAATGTGTTACTCCGTCCGTATGCTCCGAGGAGAAAAACCTTGGGCCAGCTGAACTCCACAATGCAATTACTTCCGGGATGGGACAAACAACACCAAAAAAGTGCCACTCCAGGAATCTTCAGGGAGACTGAGCACCAGCCGCGTCACTAGGATTCCTGGTATCGTTTGGCCCTCCAGCGTTAGTTACGATAGGTTAATGGTTTCCAACCAATAAACCAATCATAGCTCGTATTGGTTACCCAAACGATCCCAGAAATCTCAGTGACGAATTAGATTTCTAAAGCTGGATTTCCACTGTCGTGTAATTACTCGCTGCGTTTTACGTGCATAAATAAAACTAGAAACAATGTACGAACAGCTAGCGTAAACGTATAAAAAGTTGAACCGTGCTCAACTTTTCACTTTTACGCAAACTGTTGATACTTCATCTCTAATTATACTTACGCACGTAAAAAATTACGAAAAAATTACGAAACAGTGGAAATTCAGCTTAATAAGGCCCAAATCGCACTTGGGACAATTTTGCACATTTTTATCGAATTTCAATTTATTTAAGTGTCTGACTTGGCAAAGACAAGTGCGACCTACACTTTTCAGAGAAACGAACTGGGCAGACAAATAAAACTTTAAAAACACCGCCGCCCGCTGATTGGTCCACCGCACGTGCAATTCGTTCGTCATTATAACGGAAAATCAACGCAAAGACAAGTGCGACCTACTTTTGCCAAGTCGAAAACGTTCCGACAAAACAGCCGAATTTTCAAAGGAGCCGAAGTCCTGCGTCCTGGCAGGACAACACGCTTGTCCGATACATTCCAACGCACCCGCGAATCCAGATAACAATGCCTTCTTGATTAACCATTGTCCTCTTCCTTGAGAAAAACAAATCAATATGCAGCACGTTTCTTTTTATTCAAATTTATCACGGCAAATGGCAGTGTGCAAAAACAATTTAATCACTAAAAGTAGAAAAACCCTTGAAAAGGCTTAGAAATAAAAAAAATACTTTGCGTTATTTTTTAATCGAATCATGTTTAGCGGTGTTCAATGACGGTGTTCAATGACAAGCCAGTTTCATACTGCATAAAATACATACTAATGAGATTTAAAGCCACGTGCGCTTTGAAAAGGCTTGATGCTCAGATTGAAAGTCGAAGTGCTCCACACCTTTAAAATTGTTTCCATACCGTAATGTGCAATTTTCGTATTGTCTTGCAAATTTTAGCTCCGAAATTGACAAGTTGTCTCGGACAATTTTGTATGCCAATTTTTGTCCAAATTGTCGCGGACAATTCAAAAGTTGTCTGCAAGTGCGATTTGGGCCTAAGGCAAAAACCGGTAATCACCTTTTACGAATATCGCACACGATTGTTGTTTGAAAATACCAGCACTGTCTGAATGCTAATGCAGTCCACTCCTCAAACTGTTGGATCCTACCTTCGAAATTTCAGAAAATTACCAAGCGAAGAGCTCACAAGTGCGAAAATGAAAAATCAAATTGTAAAAGAAACGACAATACTGGAAAATAATATTGAAAAGCTTTTATTTGAAGGACCATAAGTGAGATTTTGTTTACAATACAATGCAATAGTTTATTCAGTTCCTCTAATTTACAATACGATAACAAATAAAATGTAACAAATTACATATTTCTATCATATATGATATTACACATTATTAATAAAATTAATAAGAAACTACAATTACTAGTATATAATTATGATACATTAATGCGAAAAATGCTGGCAGTACAGTTCCTGTTTTACATTCCTCTTGAACTCTCTGATGTTACTAGAGTTTTTAGTTTCCTCGCTATAGCCCGACAGGCACACACTTTTAGTACATATTTAAACAGCATTATCGATATATCCCTTCGTAATTCACGTATCCGTTGTTTGATAAAGCACGCGCAAACACTTGATACAAAAATAAACATTATATCTTCGTAATTCAATTATCAGTTATTTACTAACTCGCGCACACTCTCAATACTTATATAAACATTATTATCCCTTCTTAATTCATATATGTATCAGTTGTTTGCTTAAGCACGGGCACACTCTTAATACTCATATAAAAATTATAATTCTTATTTCATGTATCAGTTGTTTGCTAAGACGCGCGCACACTCTTTATACTTATATAAATATTATTGTTCTATCTTACTGTTCATGTATCAGTTGTTCGCTAAGACGCGTGCACACTATCAGTTCTCATATAAACATTATTATCCTGTCTTAGTTCATGCATTAGTGGTTTGCTAAGACGCGCGCACACTATATACTCAAACATTATTATCCCATCTTACTGTTCATGTATCAGTTGTTTGCTAAGACGCGCGCACACTCTTTATACTAATATAAATATTATTGTCCCATCTTACTGTTCATGGTTCAGTTGTTCGCTAAGAAGACGCGTGCACACTATCAGTTCTCATATAAACATTATTATCCTGTCTTAGTTCATGATTAGTTGTTTGCTAAGACGCGCGCACACTATATACTCAAACATTATTATCCCATCTTACTGTTCATGTATCAGATTTTGCTAAGACGGGTGCACACTCTTAATACTTATAAACATTATTATCCCATCTTACTGTTCATGTATCAGTTGTTTGCTAAGACGCGTGCACACTCTTAATACTTATAAACATTATTATCCCATCTTACTGTTCATGTATCAGTTGTTTGCTAAGACGCGCGCACACTCTTAATACTCATAAATATTATAATCCCATCTTACTGTTCATGTATCAGTTGTTTGCTAAGACGCGCGCACACTCTTTTATACTTATATAAATATTATTGTTTCACCTTACTGTTCATGTATCAGTTGTTTGCTAAGACGCGCGCACACTATATACTCATAAACATTATTATCTCATCTTACTGTTCATGTATCAGTTGTTTCATAAGACGCGCGCACACTCTATACTTATATAAACATTATTATCCCTTCTTAGTTTATGTATCAGTTGTTTGCTAAGACGCGCGCACAGTCTTTATACTTATATGATCGTTATTATCCCATCTTACTGTTCATGTATCCGTTGTTTGCTTAGATGCGTACACAATCTATATACTCATTTAAACATTATTTTCCCTTCTTTGTTCACGTATCAATTGTTTGCTAAGACGCGTGCACACTCTTAATACTCACATAAACATATCCCTTCTTAATTCATGTATCGGTTGTTTGCTAAGACGCGCTTAATCTTAAATCGTATATAAACATCCCTTCTCAATTCATGTATAATTTATTTGCTAACACACGCACTCTTAATGCTTAAATAGACAGTGCAAACCGGTATCGTCAAGCGTGGAAGAAACGGCCTTCGGCACGCGGAACTCCGCTTTAATCTTGGCAATCTCGTCCTCCAGCTTGAATGGATGAAGGGGCGAAGGAACCTCCGGTCATGTGAGTAGAAGCCAAGCTGGAATCTGCTGGACAGAGGGCGATCGTAGTATCAGCAGCGGACTTGGTGAGGTGAGTGATTAATTGGCGTTAAACTATTTGTGACCCACCACGAGGTGCTTGTCTGCTAAATCCTGCTTGGTTATTCGGTGGTCATCTGGTACTCAGCTAGAACTTCCATCAAGGCCACCAGCATGATCTGCCAAGAATCTGTTGCTTTGCCAGAAGGTTTCATCGGGGAACTCTTCTTGCGATGCATGATAAAACGCAATGTGAAAAAACAAAAGATTTTACTGAAGACGAAGGCGACCAAAAATATGTGATATCGAAAGATATCTAACGGTAGCTACGTATTATACTACATTGTCCAGAATCCAATACCACACATGAACATTATATCTGTGTATCAGTTATTTCCTAGCACGTGCACTCTTACTACTTATCCCTTACCATTATCCCTTTTTAATTCATGTATCACTTATTTGCTAACACACGCACTCTTAACGATTATATAAACATTCTCTGTCTCTAGTATAGGCCTTAATTGATTTATCAGTTATTTGCTAACACGCGCACTCTTAATACTTATATAAACATTATCCTGTCGTAATTCATGTCACAGTTATTTGTTAACACCAGCACTCTTGATACTTATATAAACATTACCCCGTCGTAATTCATGTAACACGCATGCACTCTTTATACTTGCGAATTAAGACAGGATGATAGTGTTTTGTATGTATCAGTTGTTTGCTAATACGTTCATAATTAATTCTTATATATCCGTTTATTATCTATCCTTAATTTATGTATAAGTTGTTTGTTAACACACACAAACAAGTAATTTTTTATATATACATTATTAACCCGCCTTAGTTCATACATCAGTTATTTGCTAACATACGCACACTATTTATACTTATAAAAAAATTGTCCCTCCCTAATTCATAATATCAGTTATTTGCTAACATACGCACACTATTTATACTTATAAAAAAAATTATCCCTCTCTAATTCATGTATCAGTTATTTGCTAACACGCGTGCATTCTTATTACTTATATAAAAATATTATTCCCTCTTAATTCATGTATCAGTTATTTGCGATATAACGCGTATTGACTGAAAAATGCGGTTTGGGACATCCTGTGGTAATGCGTACATTTTAAAGCAGCCCTTAAAAAGCGCTCTTTTACGACTAAGATAATTTGCTCAGATTTCTTAGAAACTATCAGAAGCATGCAACAGGAACAGCTAGTGGTCCATTATCCTGATCATGAGTCCATTTTATCTGATGAGACTGCATGAAGATCTTTTCATGGAGTTTCCAAGGCGTTTTGAAGTCGCTTGAAATTTAAGCTGAAAATATATGGTATAAATAACAATTAGACTTCAATCTCGTAGTTTTAATTTTTTTTTCGTAGTCCCGTGGTGAGATAGCCTGCGAATACAGCCGCCTCTCATCGCTCCCGGCCGCTAGGGGCGTTCGCGCGAACGTCCCTAGCGGCCGGGAGCGATGAGAGGCGGCTGTATTCGCAGGCTAGTGGTCTCGCGCGAACGCCCCTAGCGGCCGGGAGCGATGAGAGGCGGCTGTATTCGCAGGCTAGTGGTCTCGCGCGAACGCCCCTAGCGGCCGGGAGCGATGAGAGGCGGCTGTATTCGCAGACTAGTGGTGAGAGAGAGTATTAAAATTAATGGGAGTTTCGCTGGCTGTTTTTAAGAGAAACTGGCCCCAAAAGGTACCAGAATTACGTTAACCTCCCACTCGTCTAAAAAAACGAATTTCAACCTCTAAAAGGTCCGTCGATCACTCCCGGCACTTTAATATGGAAGTTCCATTAGGTCTTGTTTTACCTGAATGGCAATATGGGAAGCCTCAACCCAAGAATCAAATTCAATAAAAACCGAGCAAGAGCAATCAAATTGTTTAAGCGAACGAAAGGAAAAAATCTATTCAAAACACAATGTTGATAAAAATAATTTACTTCTACTTTCGTTTTGTACCTTATTAATATTTCAAGCGTGCATTCCCAGCTCAGTCTATCATTTTCCAGCTAGTACTCCTAAAACGTTTTGGTGGGGGTGCGAGCTGCCAGCTATTCAAAACCCCTACACGTTGGCTTTTTAAATATTTTATCTTTTTCAATCCCGATGTCAAAAATCTATACCTAATTTCAGATTAAAGGGCAAAACATGCCCATGGATTCAAGATTACGGATTTCAACAGTTTTCCAGGGTACAAAAATATGCAGCTGCATCAGATGATGACCTCAAGACTAACCTCTTGCCATCAGCTATCCCCGGGTTCTTGTTCTTTTCCTTAATGATGAAAATTCCCCAGTCTAAGACAGAAATGCTGATTTTAATAAATTCTCCATAAAGGGTAAGGCAACATCAAATTCAGTTGAGCTCTCCTCGTCTTTGAAGTGATCAGAGTTGCATGTTCGTTGTCACGATAATTGTCAGTCTTTTGATAAAGTTTGTGTAAAGTTTGTTGTTTAAAAGTTTCCCTCCACACTCCTGTAAGATATCAACCGCAAAAAAGCAGATTTTATAGTCGATTTTCTCTCGTTTCCATCGGTGATTTTTCTAAAACTTCCGCAAATTGTGAGATACAAACGTTCACATATTCTTTTTAGGAAAAAATATGTAGCAGCAATTTAGTCGGATAGCTCAATGTACGAAATTGCGTGAATTAAAAAATATTAAGGCGTACCTTGTTGCAATTTGTATCTCATCTTAGTATCACCATCTCCAGTCTAATAGGTTCCTGACATTCCTGAGAACTGCAAGATCAAAGCATTGCAAAACTGTAAGATTGACATTGTAACTGGCAAATCGTGGTTAGTTACAAATGTATTTATCTTAAATCGTAGAGCGGTCATCATTTGAGTGTCGTTAAAATAAAACCAAAGTAATCACTCTGGCCAATCACAACAGACGCAGATGAATCCAATGAACCAATCGTAGCTAGAAGTAAATACATGTAGCTGGCGCCAAGCACGGGAAAACGCGTGCAAGAAAGTCAGAATTGGTTTTGGTTTTACCTCTGATTGGTTGAACTGAGTGGCGTGAGATATTTTAACCAATCACAAAGCGCAGCAATGCAAAATCGAAGCAATAGCAAAATTACTATCGATACTCAATTGAAAACCACACTGTCACTTTTCCTTTGTTAATCGTAAAAATCCAAACTTTTTTTACTTGCATTACTGCGGTGTTAAGCGATGGATTGTTGATAGACTTGAGACCAACTTTCTTTATAAGGAGCCTCCTGCCTTCAATCCGTAATTAGCTGCCATTCTCTACAAATAAAACTGTTTACGAGACAAAAGAGCATTAGTTAAATATAACAGTATTTTCTAATCAGTGTGACTAATGATGAATTAGTAATGAACTAATAATGTGTGCGTCGCGCGCGTGTTGCGTGTATGTGTTTGCGTACAGGTGTCGCGCACACACAGTCTCTCTCCCTCACTCACTCAAAGAAAAAAATAGAACGTATATATACCAAGCTGTAATTATTATCTCGCTGTTGGCTTTTCCTTGAAGTGCTTTTGTCAGCATCTCCAGTCAAATAGGCTCTTGACATCCCCGAGAACTGCAAGATTAAAACATTTCAAAACTGTTAGATTAATATTTTAATTGGAAAATATCAGTTACAACCTTATTTTTCTTACCCGCCCCTTGAGCGGTCTTCACTCGATTGTCGTAAAACTAAAACCAAAGTAATTACTCTGGCCAATCACAACAGACACAGACAATCCAATGAACCAATCAGAACTCGAAACAAATACATCAAGCGTCAAGCGTGGGAAAACGCGTGCGACTATGTCACGATTGGTTTTGGTTTTACCTCTGATTGGTTGAAAAAGTGACGCAATATTTTTAGCCAATCACAAAGCGTGGTAATGCAAACACCAAAGCAATAGCAAAATTACTTTCAATACTCAATTGTAAACTGCACTATCATTTTTCCTTTCTTAATCGTAAAGAAATCTACAGGTTTTCCAAGACTTACCTGTTCAGTTTAGTTGCCTTGTGTATTAAGCGGTGGATTGTTGATAGACTTGAGACCCATTTTCTTCATAAGGAGCCATCTGTCTTCAATCAATAACAACCTGCAATTCTCTTCAAATGAAACTGTCATTAGTAAAATCACACAGACTTTTCTAATCAGAATAATTATCGAGCATGTAAGTGGCTATAATATTGGCTTAAAAGTTATCGCGCACGTGTTGCTTGTATGTGCTCGCGCAGTTGCACACATCGACTCTCTCTCTCTCTCTCTCTCTCTCTCTCTCTCTCTCTCTCTCTCTCTCTCTCTCTCTCTCTCTCTCTCTATCTCTCTCTCTATCTATCTATCTATCTATCATCATCTATATCTTCTCTCTTCTTGTGAAGAATAGCGCCATCAATCCACCTTCTCCAAGTTGTTCTGTCTCTGGCTGCAGTCCCTGCTTCTTTTCAGGTTCTAAATCTTAGCTGTGTCCTTTCTCTATCGATGGTTCTCCTCCACGTCCCCTCGCCGTCCCCTCGTTTGCTTGCCTTCGGGTGCTCATGTTAGTATGATCTTGGGGTTCTTGTCAGGTGACATTCTCAAAACATGACCTAACCATAGCGCCTGTATCTTACTTGTTCATCAATTGACCTTGTAATAAGTAATAATTTATTTAAAGTAATAATTTACTGAAGTCGATAACGTAGGGAGTGGTCACCCAATCTCCCGAGCCAGAGGCTCATGTAAAATAACGCTCGACAAAAATACAATTTAAGTTATAATACAAAAAAAAAAATAACTAATCTTACTAGTACTTCAATATACTATACAAAACCTATACCTTGTGCCAGATCTTTCTCCATACTCTATTACTGACCATCATCGGCCAGTTAATCTTCAGGATTTTCCTTAAGCATGAAAATGACGATGAAAGTAAATAGGTTGTTCAGTGCGAGAATGCAAACGGATTACATAAGACCGCGTTATTCGCATTATGAGCCAATAGGCGTTTAATTATGGTCAACCATTTCAAGGCCTATGGCAAACACTTTCTTTCTCCAAGGTGAATCGATACAAATTCTATCCCGCAATATATCATTTTAAAACTGTTGGTGAGTGTATTTCATATATTATTATATGTGTTAGGTTTAGCCAAAACTGTAGCTTATTTTACTGCAATCAGTGCATAGATTAATGTCATGTCTTTGAGTATAGATGTATTCGGAAACTATAGGGGTAGACAACTATATGTAGGGAGGGGGGGGGGGTAATATTATGCTTTAATTGAATAAATGGATCAAATTTTGTTTCTGGGCAACCGAGCTTGCCGACTCATACAAACCGAGTACGAACTACAGATCGAACACGGATAGAACCCAATCGAGAAAAACATCGTGGAAAAAATTCGTAGAATACGAGTTGGATTAACGAACGCGCACCGTGTGCAGAAAGTCGTATCGACATGGATTGCAAGCCCAAGATGATAAATGCTAGGTATTCAATGGTTTCGAGTTGTATACCGTAAAATACCCCACGAGTGACTTGATTTTTCTTAGTATACACAGGAGCCTTTTGTCTGATGTGTATACAAAGGAAAGTTAAGTCAAGAGTACCTCATGTCTTTATAAGTTTGATACCACAGTTTTTTGGCAATTTTCGGTTATTGTTACAATGCTAGTTGCAAGTTTATGATCAATTTCTGAATTTTCAGAAGTTTATCGAAGACTTCCAACAATTTACCGTAGGTGTTACGAAAATGTCCGATCATTGTGCAAAGGTCATTTTAATGTGTTCGGTCATTTTTTGCCGAAGATTACCGAAGACTTCGAAGAATAGCGACGAAGATACGAATAAAAGATATTTCGATTATAGCCCACTAAAATTTCTAGTTCAGAACACTAACAAGTTCAATTTACGACGCCGTTAAACTCACTGCACGAAATGTTGGCTTTGATCACCTTTGATCTCCATCAATGGTATGACAAAAGTTGCGCGACACAGGCATCAAATGTGATCAAAGGTTTTACAGTAATTTTGAGTTTGCTTTTGCTACTCTTTTGACGCGCGTCAAAAGTGCTAGACATTTGATGCACGTCACAGGCGAATCAACGGTACTCTGTACAAGACAAAGCAACATTTGACAGCACCTTTACTATACCTTTCTTGATTGATTTAATCAAAGACGGGCTTTGCCATCTTTAACATACGGCAAAGGTTTATGGTAATGAAAATTAAAGATGTAGGATGTAAAATCCGTGTTTAGAATTGAAGTTACTAAACCGAAATGCTGCGTCGTTGAGGCATATGTGAGGATTGTATCGTATCGAATGCGAAAAAGCGAGGCAGAGAACTTGAACTACCGAGATGCGCATTGAAGTCTGCGTCATGTTTAGTTTTGGACCAGTCTTGAAACCGTGACGTTCAGTTAAGCTTCGTAATAAAATCGCATTATTGAATATCCTGGAAACACTAATTCAATCAAGTCGACCTTCCTCGGGCTATAATAGCAAGCCAAACTTTATGGTCCGCCATAGAAGTCAAAGCAGATCTTTGTATGTAAGGGCCTGTACCCCTGGTTCGGTTCCCAGAGGACCAAGTGACTAGCAACCACTGTTAGGGTGACCGTATGCAGTGTCCAGCCAGTCGGAATCTCTTGATCTTCTGATGTTGATGGAGAGACTAGGCAGACCGCCATAGAGGACTTTGTTTCTGACCCAATCCTTCCATGAGAAATTGAGGGCTATCCTGTGCATGCGAGTGTAGCAGCCGTCAAGCCGAATCTATTGCTCTACTGTGAGCGTCCATGACTCCGCGCCCAAGAGTAGAATGCGTTCTTCCGGCATGGTGGATTTCCAGATGTTCTTGAGGTCGTGGAGAGCTCTCCAAGCTTGTGCTTTCTTCGCCTGGATGTCTTTCTCAGTGGAGTTGACATAAATTCCTTTTTGGAAGCGAGTGATAATGCATCTTTGGTGGTGATCTTGACTTCCTCCTTGATGTTGAAGCTCATAACCTCTGTTTTCTTAGCAACGAGCTAAGAAAACAGGGATTATTATGAATCAATGATAATTTTAACAAATAACAATAATAACTACATAATAATAAGAGAACATTGAACAATACAATAACCGGACTGAAAAAAAGTTAAGAGTTTGAGAAAGCGAAAATACGTGGTCATGGGTGCTGGAGAAAGTTAGCAAGCACAAGCACTCAGCTCAAAAAGCTGAATATTAGGCTTTAGAAAAAGTAAAACTCAAGAGGTGATTCGAAACGTCGACAAGTAAGCTATGTATAGTGTAGACCACGTGAAGCATCATGAAACTAAGAACAGAAAGAACCAAACAGCACTCCACCTATTCCTCTACACCCGGTGCCACGTGAGAAATGATCTTGCGGGCATGTACTCTTGAAACAAGGAACAACAGAGCATTGTACGGCACCAGGATATACGAACATGGATTAACACCGGAACAGCCGAGAACACCTAAATTAGGGCCTAGGTAGCTGTTTAGCTTGTGGTTAAGGTTAGGGTTAGCCGTTATATACAGTATTCCAGACTGTTCCGGTGTCCTTGTCTCCCGGTGTCCCGGTCTCCCGGAGTTCCAATATTTCTGGCTCTGATTAGAGGCGCGCGTCATAATTGTTTTACGAGACAGATGAGATTAGCCAGCATGTAGACTGCAGCATGGCTTCTCTAATTCATCTTAGCTCGAGTTATTACAATCTCATAATCAACAATTGGAGGCACTCTTCTTCATGAGATGTCCTTACAACCACTGAATTGACCAACTGCGTCCTACAAAGAATAAGAACAACAGCAAATTCGATTACAAGAGTAGTAAACCATGTATACTAAATCATTTTTCCTTGTATAATCTTGTTTTAAAGCTCCTAGAGTTTAACACGAACTGTACAAATAATCGTTCTTCATTTTTGAAACATGCAACCCAGCCGAGTAAATAAAGAAAAGTAAATAACGTTTGTAAAGTAATACTAAACAATTACCGCTGACGAATCCATGGCCCTCCATGGCCCACGGCCCCCGGGGGGGGGGGGGGGGGGGGGGGAGTAATCCCGACAATTTAGGATAGGTGTGTGCCGCCAAGGTTCTCAAACCCTGACCCTATTTAAGGGTAGAAAATCGAGATTTGATACCCTTTTTAAGGCCCACAACCAAGAAATGGCACCCCATGCTGCGTGGGAGTGAGGAGCGCACGTACGGCAATACAAGCTAAAAAAGTCCTTTTAAAATCGTACGATAAAAAAGCAAGGCTGATTAAACGGTACGGAAATTGTATTTGAATCCAATATTTCGAAAGGCACAGCCTTTCTTCTTCAGGATCTTACAGGTTTTAAGAAGAAAAGCTGTGCCTTTCGAAATATTGGATTCAAATACAATTTCCGTACCGTTTAATCAGCCTTGCTTTTGTATCATACTGTTTCATTTTTACGCTGATTAGATCCTTTACCACAGGATCCGGTGCTTCTATTTTGTTACGGTGGTTCTTGCAAACACAGTTACGTTCTTTTAAAATCGCTTTGTTAAACTTTGAAACGTGTATTCAGGCGTGTAGTACAGTTTTAACAAACCATATCTTTTTCGTTTTGCGCGTTGGAGTGGATACTGCAATTTAGTGACCCTATCTAAAGAATATCTAAGGAGCACAATACCAAAAATAGCAAAAAGGATACTCTATTCAGGGACTGAGCACCTCAAAATCCCTACCCTATCAGGCGGCACATACCCCCCCCACCGGACATCTAAATCAGAAAAAAGTACAAATTATCAAAAACCAGGCGCCTGTTTGGAAAAAGGTCGTAACAATCAGCGGTTTGCAAGGACTAACCCGACAACATTACGCTTATTCTGCAATTAAATCCAACCATAAGTTTGGATCTGGGCAATGAAAACCAAAGAAAAGCGTACGTTACCACAACCATAGAATGTCTACGACGAACTTTATCTTTTTCTTGCCGTTCTACTTTGTCATTCACAGTCCAGAGGGCAGAGCCAAGATTGCAGAAGATGGTGGTTTTCCTTGCAGAGGTGTTTGTTAGAGGAGATTGGCGCTTGTAGAATGTCCTCTATTCCCTGAAAACGGGATCATAACAAGAGGAGATCTGAGATGAGGGAAAGATTTCCGTATAACCCCATACATTAGTTATGCATACTTTTCTCAAAACTAAAACAAAAGCTAAAACAATAAAACGCCTGAAGAAAAACAATAGCGCATACATGTATAATTAATGTATGGGGTTGTACGGAAATCTTACCGAATTTTCTTATTATATCACGTCTTTGATGATATTTCCCCTTCAATAATTTTGTGCACTACTTCTAAACCGTTCATCACGCTTTAATGCAGCTCTGGAGGCTGGGAGCTTTCTTTAGGGTCGTGTAAACCCTACAAAATGTAAATAAAACTAATTTTAGAACAAATATTAACATCCAAACGCTTGACCCGTGAACGGCCGCAAAGATTGTTACTTGCATTGGTAAGTTCTTACCTTGTATCACGAAAAAATATGCCTTCGAGGTAAATTGTTATTCCTTTCTTCTATAGCGTACTGCGCTTAATACTTCTAGTAAAGTTTTCACAGCTTGTTGAGCAATAATTTCCTTGAATTTTGAATAGGCATATAGAAGAGTTTATGAAGTTTGGATTGAACAGTGATAAAAATTTATGCAAAAATTAGCGCGAATTTCTTACGCTGGCTCGACGGCTTGCGCAACGCTTTCTTTTCTTTTTTCTGATTGGTTGGACGAAATTACAGCGTCTTCAACGGCATGTTGAATGTTGACGTACTGTCATTTTCTCTTAAAGTTATGAAAATTGGTCTTTTGGGAATTGAATCGATAATTTTTCTTGGACAAATTGAGTTATTTTATGATAATAAGATTTTTTCGATCATAAAGGTAATGGGACATGGGACAATTTTTAACGCAACAATGTTGGGTAAAAAGTCCGCACCGCACCACAGCGCACGGGCGATTTTTAACGCAATACTTTTGTTGCGACAACCTGTTGCAAGGTTTTGAAAGTGGTTTAAAAGCTTGCAACATGTTACCGCAACAAATTGTTGCGTTAAAAATCAGTTCTTCTCTCGTGTTGTGCTACGCGGAGCGATTTTTAACAAAATAATGGTAATGCACGATGGAATGTCAACTTTTTTCATTGTTACAACTAGTGATCTCATTGGCCTAGACTCAAAAACCGCTAAAAAGTTAAGGACCCAATCGCACAACATCCCGCGTGTTTTTAACATCACCTTGATGATGGTATGATGTAAATCTGGCAATGAAATGTGATTACAGTCAAACACTTATTAAAAATGCGACCATCGTCAGCAAAAATTTCAACTTGCGGACAAATTTTTGTGCTAAACGTGCTCGCAACTAGACTTAAAGGCGAACCTGCGGTATAAAAGTGCAAAGCCCCACGCCGAATCTAATGCAAATGAGCAAGAACAATAGATTTTGCTTATTTGCATGAGTCGGACAGTCCAGCAGCCTTTTATATCGCGGGTTTGGCTTTAAGTTCTGGCCATAATATCTCCGCCCTTCTGCTCCACCGATTTTGCACCTAAAGTTTGTCATAGACGAGTGCGGTCGAGTGCGTCTGAAATTATTATAACACTAGTTAAGTGTTTAAATTCGCCGTTGTTAGGTTTCAAAACTTCAAAGTGCCTCTGGACATGACCTTTGGGAGGCTTGTTGACCACTTAGGGCCTGTTTGTCAAAGACAAAGTGCGATTTGTGGTGTAAGTTGTGGATGGAAATCATCCTAAAGAATAAATTAGGGAGAGTTCAAGGGGGTGGGAGCAAATAAAAGAAAGGATAGCAGGGGGATCAGGGGGATCACCGGGTCTCTCTCTCTCTCTCTCTTATTTGCTCAAACATGATGTCCCATGCGAGACACCTATCCATGAGCGTTCCTACGAAAGACTTTAAAAAGCCGGTTAGCTGAAGAGAGTAACGTTAGCGGTTAACCTTTTAAGGGGGTGAACCGTTGCTAGGGACATTATTTCATGGTTCATTCAGGTCCCGTCCACACTAATGCGTTTTTGTTTGAAAACGCATACTTTTTTATGCGTTTTTACCGATCGTCCACTCTAAAACAATCAAAAACGGAGAATGAAATCGATGAAAACGGAGGTTTTCGAAAACGCTTTTCAAAGTGGAGACTTTTGAAAAATGCAGGTCTATCGTTTTAGTGTGGACGGCAAAAACGGAGCTTTTCAAAAACGCTTACGTCACAACTAGTAACGCATAGTATTGCTTACGCTATTGGAGCATGCGTATTAAACAGAAAAACGTCCGAGCAGAGCCTGGTGATGAAAATGCATCTTTGGATCATCGTTTTTCAGCTCCTAGTGTGGACGCAAATCTTTTTATCCGTTTTCGGGGAACCAAACACGGAGGTTTTCAAAAACGCATTAGTGTTGACGGGGCCTCAGTTGGCGTTCGGTTTTGAAGTTTTGATGTTAGGGACAGAATTTTCGTTGTTTTTTATTTTCGTTATTGCGTCTGTAGTGACATCAAAATATGGGCGAGTGGTCGGTTACCAGAGGATAAAAACAATAGAAAAATTAAAATAACCAGCGTTGAAAGTGGTCGCAGTCACTTACGCTTACGACAGGTTTCGACTGTAATGATCTGACTCGGCAATCTGGTATTTTGGAAAAGTGGTCGCTAAGGAGTGGTTGGTTGTATCCCCCTGGTTATATATATTTCGCGGAATTTCCCACTACGTTAAGGAATCTCTCCACACACGCTGGTCCACACAAAACGAGGACTGTATCTTTTACTTTTCTGCGGTTTATTAGGACTCCAGCTTCAAGGTTACACATAAGTTGTACAATCCAACAATCTTACAACAATCTCTGGACAATCTACGATCTGGTCACAATTTGCAGTTCACCATCGACAATCGTACAATCACAATCTTCTACAATCTTACAGGGGCACCCAACGAATCTGTTCCTCACTTTATCTGTTCCCCAGCGGAATTCTTGCTGGCTGGCAAAATATTCTGTACATATTTTTCTAATTACCATTTTTGCACTGGTTGACTTAAGAAAGGAGTCGCAAGAACAAACTATGCTGGCCAACTTGAGCAGATCGAAAAGAGACTGGATCGAAGAAAATCGGAGGACACTTTAGGGCTTAAAAGGGTTCAGCTTCGTAGTAACAAATAAGCAGTACTTAGAGATACCCGAACAGGTAAAGTTCGAGACGGCAGTAAATGTACAAAACAATAAACAAAACGCTTCAAATAGTTTTCCATTAATGTTTCATTAGTTCCCAAGCCCCTTATGGTAACTTATTATTATTGTTTTTTTTTTTTCATTTCTTCATTTTTTTAATAGGCCATTTCCGAGTTGCCTTTAGCCTCTCTATCAAAGCGAGGCTAGGTGCGAAACCTTTCATATGAAAATGAGTTTTCATTCACATGCAAATAAAACTTATTTGCATGTGAATGAAAATTCATTTTCATATGAAAGTTTTCGCACCTAGCCTCGCTTTGATAGAGAGGCTAAAGGCAACTCGGAAATGGCCTATTGCTGGCTGGGAAACAGACATTGTTTTATCCAGCTGGCTGGGAATTTCCCTATGTGTTATGCTGGGAAAAAGGAACAGATATAATTTTCCCAGCAACGTAGAAGAACACCTGGAAATGTTTTTATATCATTTATTTTAATTTTTTGGGTAAAATAATACATTTTACCAAAGATTGTTCGTTGGGTGCCCCTGATCTTACAACAATCGCAGCAGCCTTACAATCGGCGACAATCGCAACAATCTTACATTCTACAATCTTCAAACAACGATCTGGTAAAAGTTACAATGTTCAACTGATTTATTCATGTTATGCGGATATCAAGACGCCTTTCCTGTGCCTTAACGATATGTAAATCTAGCTACATTCTACCGAGTAATAAAGTTCTCGGTACACAATTATTCCTTTACATTTTGCCATAAGTCATTTCCTAAGAAGTTGCGTGTTGCGTGTAACTAATTCTATCCCGGGATTCTATCCCACACGTGTCTGAATATTCCGATTACAAATCTGCCGTTACCAGGACGTTCCATTACTTTACGTCACAAACAGTTCCTTTTACACCCAAAATCTGCTACATGTACTGTCATCAACGTATGATTAGAAATTATCACAATTATATAACCCTCTGGCTATATCCCCCTGGGTTTATTTAGCATGTTGTTAACTACAGTCAAGTTTCCTTTGAAAACCAATCAAAACTCTTCTGAAACTTAGCGTGATAATAATCACCAAATGTAAAAGGTAACTCTAACATTAACTCGGAATTGTAGTTAAGGTTCCTTGTCAAGTGACTGTCCACTGGCTCAATAAGACATTTCGGATTTGGCCCGTAAAAGAACGGAACTGAATATCGGTGCTTATCTGGAGAGGACTTGACGCGATGAAGACTGGCACGAAAGAGTCCCTTCGTCCAGGCTTCCAAGGGATCACCCACATTTACGATAAAGGTGCCTACAGAAAGAAAAAAAATTATGTAAGTACTATACCTAATGGCTCTGCGTCCAGTAACAACAATTACATTTTACTCCTTCCTTCCTTCCTTTCATCTATCGGCTGTAAAATTTTCTTCATAATTTCGCTGACTATTGCATAATGCTTGCGAATAAATTTAGCCCGTTCCAAATGCGATCGGTGACGGTAACCTGCCTCACCCCTCACCCATGGAGACGGCATTGGAGGGAGGGGAGGGTGAGGAGAGTGGGGGAGGATGGGGAGTTGGACTTAGAGGGTGAGGGGGGGGGAGGTCGGTGGAGCAAAACGCGTAGGGGACAGGGGAGGGTCCGTATTCACGAGATGATTCGTAGGAGCCTTCGACGAAGGACATGCGCACCCTTAGACCCTGGCCAAACGGATCGGAGTCGTTGTTTTCCGTAGCGCGCCGTCAAAGACGCGCGTTATAACGTCTCATATTTGCACTTTTTTGGGTGCGTATCCGTACTCTGTAGGCTATTAAAATTTGTTACTGTCAGTTTATTAATAAATAAATAAATTTCTTCATGGAACTACCTGGAATTGGAGGAACCTCCACCCATGCTCCATCGTCGGCTTTAACTTCCAGTCCCCCCACGTCATCCTGTAGTACCATGGTGAGTACTTCATGATCTGTGTGTTCCCCTACCCCCAAAGAGCCATCCCCACGGGGGTGAGGAGGGTAATGCCACATGGCCAACCAGGCACTTGGATCAGCAAACTTGGCGTCAAAATAGTTCTCGCGGAGTTGTAGTCCATTTGCTATAGCACGCATCAGAACCAATCTGAGAATAACAAAAACATGTCTGCGTGTCAGCTATTGCTATTGCTGTGTTTCATCTATATAACAGCTCTAACGTTTGAGAGTTTGAATGAATCATGTAACACCCAAATAGACAACTTCGCGCTTGTTGATCATGGGTAATTAAGGCAAGGATACTGCCAAATGCAGTGTTTGTTTGGGATCTAGTGTCAAATAATTTTGGTAAAGTTTAAATTTTGTAATTTTTGTGAATTGAAAACTTACGATACCAGGAAGAAGATTTTACTAATCAAATTTGAGGAATGTGGCTGTGTTAGAAAGCGTGGGGGGGGGGGGGGGGGGGGCAGAATGAACTCGAATTATCGTATACAGTTTGAAATTATGTGCTAAATAAAGAAAGCTGTTCTTTAAGGCTATACCTAAGGACATGATTCAGAATTTGGGGCAGAATGAAAGAAATTAACGCCGCGGAAATAAAAGCTCCACTTAATTAAGATCGTAGAAAAGAACGCTCCTAGATAACGCGTTTTAAATTAACGCGAATTTCATGTCATGGAGCGTTTACTTCTTATAATAGGCTAGCCAGGTTTCTATTTCTCCAGACAAAGAGAAAATAACCCATAATGTTCTCTTGTCCAGACTGAAAGCTTTTTCATTGTCATGATAATTCGAAAGCGGAAGGTCAAAAATAAAAATAAAATGTAGACTAAAAACAACTTACAGAAAGCATGTATTTGAATTGAAAGTAAAATCATAGGTTAACTTAATCCGGCCTTCTTTAAACAAACAGATCCTGCAGAAGATACTGAAGATACATGACCTTCTTTGAATGTTTTCGGAAGACGATTTCGAGTCGTTTCCCACCCCGATCCACTGCCCTCCTCCCCATACCGACTAACTGCTCCCCCCTCCCCCCCACCGCCCCTAAAAAGCCAACAATTTTCGTCTGTACTAGTAATTAGATATCAACGTACCCAACAGGTTTCATTTCATCCCTGTACTTTCTAATGATGTTAGAAAAGTTGGGCAAGTCTCTTTCATCCGGGAACTGATTCGGACCCACCATTGGAGTTCCACAGATAACACCCGTGTCATCATCTTTGGCGTCAGGTCCAAAATACATTCCTTCCTTAACATCAATTTTTTCATTCGTCATTTCTGATCCTGTAGGCGGAAAAATGTCAAATAAACTAGAAATAACCACAGCTATATTATATTAAATCTAAAGATAAACGTATTTCCTAGCCTTCCTTAATATGACTAATGTTCTAATTGACCAAAAAAACCCACTTATTTTGCAAAATGACGGCGGTAAACTCAAACGGAAAATCAATGAGAAATCTGCAGAAAATTTCTCTATTCTTTTAAAGTCTTACGACGTTTAATTGAAGTCTATTACTGTTTTATTCGAAAACAAATGTAAACTGATGTATCAATTCTAAACGTTCCTGTCAAAGGGTTCCTTTTTAAGGGTACCACGATCATTGTAACGGTGGTCCAGTTTTAGATTTTAGCACTCTAAGTGGCACCAATCTACAAATGAGCACCCTCATCAAATCGGATCCCCCCGTGGTCTGAAAATGCCTATTGATCTCACGGGCCACACACTCCTATCTAAACTTTTCAGGAGCACCCCTCCCCTCTCCCTCAGGGAAATGTACGCACCTTTCTGGATATATCCTCGGTATGCTTTGCTTTTTCTAATGCTAAGAGCATTTTTCTTCTCGAAAGGCAAATCGAAGAAGTTTCTGGCCGCTTTCATCACATTATTGGTAGTATGCTCGCATACATTGTGACCTGTGATGTAAAAAAAACCTACATCCCGACAAGCCTCATGAATTGTCTTCACTACCTTTTGACAACTTTTCCCTGCGAATTAAAAACAGAATGTGAAACAACAGTTAACGATCACTTCTTCCTCCGCAGTAAAATATTTTTAATAAATACTTAGATAATGAAAATACTAGTAATGAATAGATCGCCGAATTACCAATATTTTCTAGATGATTACCTTTCAGCAAAGGAGAAATGTCGATTAACGGTGGCATTTGAAAAGCTCTTCTGAGAACCGCTGAAATAAAAAAAAAAACGATCATGCTGATGTTATCAATCAAAGAAATAAAATTAACTTAAGATCACAAGATGACACTGTCTAAGAAGAAAGAAATTTTGTATCTCAGTGTAGAATTAGAATACATTTACGATGATGAAAAATAACTGATTTTCATCGGGGTTTTTTTAAACTATTGATAACATAAGATCCGTTCCACATTCACTATGCATATATGAAAACGTCTCATGCAAAATTGTACCCATTGTTGCAAAAAGAGATACGCTTTCTACTTTTGCAACAATTACGTAACAGTTTCAGATCGTGTCCACTATCTAAATAGGTTATGAATAGCCCCTTATTTCTCTCAGGGATAGCCAACAGGTCAAGCGCTCGATCACGCAAACGAGCGTGAAGATCGGCTTCCGCCTGTAAACACGACGCAATCTCGTCCCCAGGCCCTTCTCCGCTTTTCAAATTCAAAATGGTGGGCCTCCACACCACGGTCAAGCCCGAATCATACCGTTCAGAAGGACGTCGAACACCTTATTGAGACTTATATAACGGAGTTACTGGTTAGCTTTCAGTTGAGGTTGGGGGTAGCAGTTTATATAGTTAAATTTAGGACAAAGCAACCCGAGAAGCTAGGTGGTACAATGATACGGTAGGCTGTGTAAGTCTAAGCAAAGCTGAGGTCACAGGTTCAATCCTGAGTGGGGATTTTAGATTTTCTTTTTTACACTTAAAAATTGATTGAAAATAAAATTCAGAGTGTCGACATTACGTTATATAAGTCTCAATAAGGTGTCCGATGTCCTTCTGGACGGTATGATTTAGGCACAACCCCGCACCACCCGCCATTTTGAATTGAAAAGCGGAGAAGGGCCTGGGACCGAGGTTGCTCTGGGTATTCAAGAGGTATATAGGAAAGGGACAAATCAAAGGAACTGATTGCAACAACACATTGTACTACAATATAGAATACGATTTATTAGTTCTTATTCCCAGGCTGCTATTCTTGTTGTCTTACCACTCGACTAAATTTAAAATAATATGCATAGATAATATGCACGGATTCTCTTGTTTCCGGTTCCCTATGTACCTGTGGGCTAGCAGAAGATTTCTTACTTAAGTCCTTCCTGAAACGATAACTTTCGGGAGATATCGTTTATAACAAATCAGTTTTCAAGCAACTGCTTTCGGTTTTCGTTCTCATTCTATCTCCTCCGACCCGTCTCCGGCTACGTTTCGCCAGCTTCAACCAAGATAAAAGATACATAATCGAATCGAAGAAATATCACACGAACTCCGACTTGAACAGGTCGAACAGCGATAGCGAAAGCTTAATCAAATCCAATAAATATCACTCTTGAACATGGAAAGCGATCAACATGAGAAACGGCAAATTATTGGCAGGGGGTCGGGGGGGGGGGGGGGGGGGGGGCAGGCGCCATTTCAAACTATTTTGGATTCATAATCATGACAAGAGAACGCACTATTCGATAAAGCACGCGCATGACATAAGGTTTATTATAACGGTTTTTAGCGGAGATCTGTGGGCGCCATACTCATAGAACTAAACCTATGCCCGTCATTTTTCATTGTCATGGCTAGCGGAATGTTTCGCGGCGCGTGTATGTGCCGCCCGCCCGTTGGACAGGGCTAGTTCGCGGGCGCGTATCACGTCGCAAAACATGCGCGTATGACGCCAAACAACATCCGAGATGTTTGTTTTCATTACGGATTTCACAACCAAAGAAGCGGAGATTTAAAGAATTTCCAAGCAAGCGAGGGACTTAAAGGTAAAACAGATTACATTTTTCGATGGGAATTTATGTTGATATCAATCTGTGATTGGCTTCTTTGTGGTCTTGTGTAGTTTTGGAGAATTGTTTTTAAAACGTGCTTAAATTCAGCTGTATCGATTTCTTGAATTTCATCCAAGACAAATGAACTCGATGCGCTATAAATGGTACACGTTTTGCTTTTAAACATAAACTAATGGAGATTTGAATAATATTTTTCGAAAGAAGATTGTGTTGTCCATTGTTATGTGTTTGTTCATTTATTACATAGATTGAAAACCGATTTTATAGTTCTATCTTCACTCGCGTCGCCTTATGCAAATATGTTTGTGTATTTTTGCAATTTTGATTTCCAAATCAGTTTCTCGGGCAATTTTTGACAAGCAACAACTGTATTTTATTCGGTAGGTAGGCAGGTAGGTAAACTTTATACACGGTGTCAATTCATAATACATGCTCTTCCATCGAGCCGTGTTTTATAACAACAATAGATTAAGTACTTAACTAATTTAAATTTTCTAACTAAATTAATTATCTATATAAAATTGTATTAAAAACGATAAAAACTATCCTTTATTAACTATCATTAAATTAGATAAAAAATAAATGCATGATTTAAAAGAGCTAAGAGTGGACTGTATCTCAAAGGTAAGCTGTTCCAGGGAACAGAACCGCGATATTGAAAACTTCGTTTGTCTGCTTCAGTACTCGGTCTAGGAACGAAAAGGTTGTATTTTGAATTTCTTAGATTGTGTGAGTGAACACTGGATGTAGCTTCAGAAACACTATTTAGACGAGTCGGAGAAGTAGTCGTACTAGTTATTGTAGACGGAGAAAAAGTTGTTTTTGTGAACTTTTGTACGATCTAAATGTACTGTGCAGACGGTCGCGTAATACTGTTTTTGAGAATTGCTAAAATTGAAAAATAGCTGGCGGTCGTCAATCTTAATTCTTGTGCTTCCGACCTTTCACCTTAGTTAAGTTTCACATTAGTTAAGCTTGTTCACAGAGCGACGCTGTTAGGCTCAGCCCATCTATATCTATTATTTTATAAAAGAAATAAAAGAACTTGTTCCTCCTGCATTGTTGAGTATAAGCACTTGGGAATTTTTGGCTCGTGCTTCTCTGCACTTCTCTCGTGTCGTGTTAGTTGTTAAAAATTCCCGCGTGCTTATGTAACTCAATAATGCACTCGGCGCGTTTCTATTTCTTTAACAGTTTTACAGTACGACGCGCGCGCCTTACCGTGAGCACGCAACAAACCTTTTTACAAGTTTTGTTTACAAGTTTTGTAACTAAGTTTACACTCCTGTGATAAACACGAAGCGACAAACAATCAAATGTAATGTTGTCGCGTTGGGTTTGGTTTGGTTTATTTGGTTTGCAGTCGCTAACCATAAGATTACTCATTGCATTTCCTTGCGAAACATAGTGAGAAAGACACTTTTACCGGATGGATTGACGCACAAGTGACCAATAAAAGCAAATCAAGTCAACTGGAACCCAAGAATGACAATAAAACGCGATAAACAACATAAAAAAAAAACAATTTTGATCGGCGAAGGCTTGGATTTTAGATTTTTGCGTTTAATCACAGTAGTTTTAGGCCTCATTCGAAAATGTTTATATTTTTTAAATGCTACTGAAGAACAACATCCAAAGCCTATTAATAGTGTTTTACGTCTGTTTTTACTCACAGGAAACGATAACTTTAGACAAATGAGATATTGGGTGCGAAAAGGAATGTGTGAAAACGAATTTGGACCCTAATGCAAGCAATAAAATCGATCTTCTGGCTTGTGATGTATCACAGTAGTATAAAGTTAATTACAATACTTGTAAACAAAACTTACAAAAACGTTTCTTGGGTTGGGTAAGGCGCGTCGCACTGCGGTTATGACATTACCAAACTAGTCTTTCCATTTACACTTGGTGCCTTCTCTATCATAGGTTACCTAATCGTTACTCTGCTAGGAGAGACCCCTTCGATCTTCCCGATATTTTCTAGGAAAATCGAAAAGGACACTGCTAGCAGGGTACCTAATCGTTAGCATGCATGTATGACTCGAGGAATGTTGCCGCATGTTGCTACATTATCAGGGCAATATTGGTTCAATATTGCACAGTCCGGGGCTTTACTCGACAAGTGAAGCAAACACTGAATTTACGAAAAATGCTCAGTACGTACATACCTGACATGATTGCCAGTTGACAAATATGCAGTGATATAAAATGACGAGTAAAAGACTTTTTGGTATCACCTAAAAAAAAAACGATAAAATGGCCTCGGAAGTGAGTATCATCATACGAAATCAGAAATGCATAAGTGGGTTGAAACATGTAACACGCATTCACAGATTCCGAATATTCGTTATTTGCTTAGTACCATATTTGGAAACCCCACGGTCCAGGGAGATTGGAAGCAAGTTGTTCTAGCGAATTGATTGGTTAATATTTTTATCTTGATTTTCCAATATGGCTGTAACAACTTCTTAGCAAATTGAATAATCGGAAGTTTGTTTTGAAGCGTACAAAAGACAGTCGCACGTTTCAACCCACTTATGGGTTTCTGAAGAAATCTGTTAAAAGTCATTGTTGTAATACGTATCAGTAATACAGGAACACAAAAACGAAATGTTCGATAGCTTTTCCGTTTGAATGGTCACACTTTAAACAAATAAATAAATATATTAATATGGAATCCACAAGGTGCCTCATACTTCCACTGTTTATGAATCCAATTGGAATTCTAATTAAAATGTTCGTTTTAGAAGAGGGAGGAAAACCGGAGTAACCGGAGAAAAACCCTCGGAGCAA
Organism: Dendrophyllia cribrosa; assembly: GCA_024195265.1. Lineage (NCBI taxonomy): Eukaryota > Metazoa > Cnidaria > Anthozoa > Scleractinia > Dendrophylliidae > Dendrophyllia > Dendrophyllia cribrosa. The sequence continues at coordinate 3,848,073 of JAJLRJ010000008.1, read as the reverse complement.
AGACGACATCGAGTTGCAATAAGGCTTAAGACACTCTTCTCTATTAAATAAGGTCAAAATAGGGTGGTTTCTTGGTGTTGCGGATGGTGTGATCACCAAATGACGTAAAAGAAAGGATTCAAAAGACACTGAATAATACCCACACCACAACACAAAAGCTAACCAACAATGGACCACCAAGAAACACCCCAAAATAGGGATTTTCCTTCGTCTTTCCTCTCCCCTTTCCCCCTTATCAATCTTGCGAGGATTCGAAAATCATATTGACGACTTAGCTTAACAACATTAAAAGGGGATAGGGATAAATACTTAAATAAACCATTTCATTTGATCTCGAAAGCGTATTCTATTAAGCAAAAGCGTATTTTGGCGAGTGTCTCAACAATTTTGCAACTAGTTGGAGAACTAACGACAAACTCAACCCACATATAGTGTCACCTCCGGGAATCGAACCAGGGCCACATTGGTGGGAGGCGAGTGCTCTCACCACTATACCATTCCTAAGGGATCTAAGGATTGATTTATTTAGTTATTGATAGAATACCAGAAAATCCCTGAATCATATTTCAAGCTGCATCTGTTAGGGAACTGATCAAAACTATTTTACATGCTAGGGACCCACTTTTCGGGGGACAGGGCAAGGAAGAGACCATGGGTCTCGCAACGTAGGTGGGAGGATATATGAGAGACAATGGGTCTCGCGAGCTAGGTGGGAGGATATATGAGAGACAATGGGTCTCGCAACCTAGGTGGGAGGATATATGAGAGACAATGGATCTCGCAACCTAGGTGGGAGGATATATGAGAGACAATGGGTCTCGCAACCTAGGTGGGAGGATATATGAGAGACAATGGGTCTCGCAACCTAGGTGGGAGGATATATGAGAGACAATGGGTATCGCAACCTAGGTGGGAGGATATATGAGAGACAATGGGTCTCGCAACCTAGGTGGGAGGATATATGAGAGACAATGGGTCTCGCAACCTAGGTGGGAGGATATATGAGAGACAATGGGTCTCGCAACCTAGGTGGGAGGATATATGAGAGACAATGGGTCTCGCAACCTAGGTGGGAGGATATATGAGAGACAATGGGTCTCGCAACCTAGGTGGGAGGATATATGAGAGACAATGGATCTCGCAACCTAGGTAGGAGGATATATGAGAGACAATGGGTCTCGCAACCTAGGTGGGAGGATATATGAGAGACCACGGGTCAATAAGCTATATAGGTAAAGCGTGATGTTGGCCGCTAAAAGAGAAGCTCGGGACCTCGAGATGCAGCTACTCTACCTCGAAACATACAACAGAAAAGGAAATGTAAAGTTTTTCGGCATTGAAGAGACCACCGGGGACGCGAACATAGATGCATGGCTCAACACATGAGACCGAAGATAAGAAAGAAGTTGTATATAAATTTTTGGAACAGGAGCTGGAAATCAGCAATCCTAGTGGCTAGGTTTATTTCTTGAATTTCATCGAAGACAGCTCGGCCTCGATGCGCTATAAATGGTACACGTTTTGCTTTTAAACATAAGCTTATGGAGATTTGAATAAAATTTTTCGAAAGAAGATTGTGTTGTCCATATTTTTATGTATTTTTTTCATTCATTACATAAGTTGAAAAGCGATTTTATGTAAACAAAACAAGACTTGGATTTTATAGTTCTATCTTTACTCGCGTCGCCTTATGCAAATATGTTTGCGTATTTTTTTTTTTTTTGCAATTTTAATTACCAAATCAATTTATCGGCTAATTTTTGATACGCAACAGGTGTAGTCATACTAGTTATTCTAGACCGAGAAAAAGTTGTTTTTGTGAACTTTTGTACGGTCGTAATGTACTGTGCAGACGGTCGCGCAATACTGTTTTTGAGAATTGCTAAAATGAAAAATAGCCCGGTCGTCAATCTTAATTCTTGTGCTTCCGACTCGTTTCACCGTAGTAAAGCTTATCATCGGCTTTCTGTTCATAGAGCTACGCTGTTAGGCTCAGCCTTTCTATATATATTAGTATGAGTTACTGTAACCTAAGTAATGTAAGAAACTGTATTGTAAGGTATTGTAAGTAGTGTCTTTTTTGTGTGTGGCAATAAATAAATAAATAAACTAGGTATACCTACATATTGATAGAGTGCCAACGAGCAAATGATTTCTGTTTTACGTGGCAAGGGAATTATGTTTTTGACAGTTTCGTGGTACCCTCCTGTTGCGAGGATTATTTAGGAAAATTTATTCCAAAAACTAATGATATCTAAAAGGTTTCCGGAGAAAAGAGTCAGCTAGCACGTTCCTATGGCCTTTTAAAAGAACCTGCTATAATAAAAGTTTGAAGAATGTCCTGAGGAACGAGGTTGGGTGCATCAAATGGAAAAAGAGAAAAAAATTACCGAATCAACACTGTTAGGTGAGCGGATCTCTTGTTGTTGGCTTTTGACCCACGAATGTAGTGGTTCGCGTGCCTTACATATTCACGAAATGGCTAAGAACGGTCTCACCACGGGGGTGGCTAATGTGCGAGCCTACGAGCCCGAGCCTTTTTTGTTGCGAGCCTCAAGCCTCTTCCTGCGAGCCCCAAAAGTTTCCTGTTAAAAATGTAAAATAAAAGAAAATGGAAAGATAATTATGGCAAAAAAAACTCAAGGCTCGCAAAAAATGGCTCAGACTCGCAGATTTGTTACTCTCACGCACCACTTGGTGACACTAAAATCTAACAAGTTTTTTCATTGGCTCTAATAGTTCCGGCCTTGCAATTGGCTCAAACCAAAGTCTACATTACATTAGGTTACACTTTTTGAGTCTCGATAGAGAATTTTTCTGCACTATAACAATTCTTCGCGCGGCACTATTCTCTGCAGCCTCGCCAGCCTCGCCAGCCTCGCGTCTCCGCTCGGCTGGCTCGCTGGCAAAAACTTTTCTCGGTAATTCCGCTGACCAGTGCATGAGGCTTGCTATATATTTTGCCAGTTCCGATGCAAAGAAATCAGTAGAGCAGAGAATACCGTCGACGGCCGAAAAAGAGGGCATTGTGAAAGCGCTATTTTGATGTTTTGCATTTGAAGTCCTTTGATGAAATATGAAAATATTTAAAGCGTGTCTATGTTAAAAAATCCATTTGAAGTTTGCAGATCGGTTAAAATTTCTACCCGGTTTATTTTTGTAGTGGTCAAGGTACAGAGGTCAGTGTGCTGTTCTACTGAACCAGTGATCCGGAGTTCGAATCCTGGTGGGGATATCCAATATACATTTTTGAGGGCCTCCCAGGGAGAGGGGGTTCATGTTCCCATGTTCCCTATATAAATTTGAAGTTATTCCCCTGTTCCTCAAAAATAAGTTAATATGTTCCCCGAAATTCACTTTTATCAAGTTCCACTGTCCCCGGCAAAAATTCTGTTCCATGTTACTTTGATCCACAAAACTATCTCTAACTGTTCCCCACAATTTCTGTCATATTTCATTTTTTCATGGTTAGTTATTTTCATAGGTTTTACCTCGTTAGTCATAGTACAGGTACTCCTGGGCAAAACGCCTCTTTCTCCTCCTTGATGACCTTGATGATTGTCATGTTTGCTCGCGTTCATCATTTGCGACTTCTGCTGCTTTTGTAAAGGTGAATGCGTGATTTGTACCTTGAATTTCATCCTGAAGAAGAATGAGGTCTTCCTCCTTTAGTTCTAAAACATCTTGATGATCCTTGTAGGATGCCAAGATACACATGATGCGCTTCACTTCTATATATTTCTCAGAATCTTCCAAAAACCATATCGGCTTAAAAGGACCTTGCACGAAAACTTCGGCTATCACTTTTTTCCTGCTAACTTCAACATTCTCCTGTAGACAGGCTAGTACCAAGGAGTTCTCAGAGTCACCTTTGTCACCCTTAACACAGACTATCTGATTTGACTCGTATAAAAGCTCTGTTGCTTCCTTCTGTGGCAAGTGTTGTACTGGATTGTCTCCTAATTTGGTCAAATCAAGTGGCTGGACGTTTGGTGGGCCCACTGCATACAGATTGATTGGGAGAGTTCCTGGATTGTCTTTGGTACTCATATTTAGTACAGTTTTTTAGGGAACACTCTGACCATGAACACTACACTACAGTTCCTCATCTCACGAACTTGTTGATCAGTTAGTGTTGTTTGTCTTCGGAGGACGTAATTTTGGAAGGTCAGAGTAGTTTGCAGAGACAAACGTGTGAGGGTAGTATGAACTGGAGCTAGTAAAATATGAATATGGTGTAGAACATTGCCGTTTCAAGCATTTTTTGATGGATCTACTAAATATATAATCAAACTCTAGTTGTAAAGGCATGTCACGCCACCCGCTCTCATCTCAGAAAACGTGTTTTCTACAACCAATGTCAATATGCTTTTTATGTTAAATCTAGCGCTCAAACCAGGGTTAAACCGGTCCAAAAGTATACCATCATTTCACGTAGTGACTTGAGTAATCGTCTCTCATCTTCAACTGTCGTATCGGTCGACACATCCGTAAACTGAGTTTCAGTTTCCGTTGCCATCTTTACATAAGCTTAAATACATGTAGACAGGGTTTTTAGACGTGTATGATATTAAAAATGGCGGTCAAGAACTACGAAGGAATTCTCCCAGGTAACCACGCGTTCCAAACTCGTCACCAGTTCTTCTACGAAGAACAAAGTATATGATTTGTCCCCAGGGCCCGAGAAATGAGAGAAATTGTGATATTTTGTCGTCGGCAAGGTCGTTTTTCCTCTTAAACACTATATTTTTTTTCCAAAAGTTAGGAAATCAATGTTCCCTTGTTCCCGATTATAACACAACAGTTCCCTTGTTCTGTAAAAGTTATTTTAAGGTATCCCTTGTTCCCTAGAAGCAAATGGCCAGGTCCCTTTGTTACCTAAAATCCCTGGGAGGTCCTCCTTTTTCTTTTCCTTTTTATTTTGTCGAACTGAAGATTGTGATTAAGTTTTCCTCAATACAACGCTCGCGTTCATTGGTTGATTCATGGTCCCATGACATCTAACAAACAAACTGTTTCCCGCCAAACGTCCAAGAGCGGGAACGTTTGCGAAAGCGGGCAACATTTTTGTCGTCCGAGGGTAACAATGCACTGTTTCCCGCTATCGCACGTGATCAGACCGTGACAAGGTGGCATGATTATGATGCGATTGATGTTTACCTCGATCGAGTGATCGGCGTGTTTTTCTAACAGCCTTGTGTTGTTATATAACAAATCACTTAATGACTAATCCCTCAGGAAACAGTGAATTTTGTTTACCTCGAACATCAAGATTCTCGGGAAACAAAATTCACTATTTCCCACGGGATCAGTCATTAAGTGTTTAATGTTCACCACAAACTTAATTTGTTAAGGCTTCAACAAAGTAAGTTTTAAAGGATTCTTTTCCCATCGACGACCCGAGACTTGACTCACTAAAACATTCAACTCAGTACATTCGGATAACGCATACCTTTAATATTCCTTTTCAAAATCTTTTTGTTCTATACACAAACAGGAGCCCATCTGACACAAAATAAATACCAAGGTACTGTCCTCGCACCGTACTCATAACCTCTGTCTTTGATTACCACATAAGTTAAAATAATCGGGGTTTCAAAATTGCATTGCAAACAAGCAAACTGTCTAAGAAATTTTCTCCTCGCTTGAATTCGGATATTGATAAGTGTTGTTTTTTATCCAGAAAGAAATCGATCTTTTTAATATTTCAGTTTTGTTTGTACCCATGTGTCTTTTTACGACAATCTTAAGTCTGGATCTCTTAGTCTGGATCTAATGTCTTATCTTAGTCTGGATCTAATGTCTTATCTTAGTCTGAATCTAATGTCTTTTCTTAGTCTGAATCTAATGTCTTATCTTAGTCTGGATCTAATGTCTTTTCTTACTCTGGATCTAATGTCTTATCTTAGTCTGAATCTAATGTCTTATCTTAGTCTGAATCTAATGTCTTTTCTTACTCTGGATCTAATGTCTTATCTTAGTCTGGATCTAACGCTTAGACATTTCAGCTACCAACACTTTACCAGAGAAATAAACCCCAAAGACCGTGACCAACAACGCCATTATGATAATTGATCCATCTGCAGCTATTTGCAGAGGCTTTAAGCTTGACCATTTTAACTTCAAATGAACCCAACATGGCACGAAATACTCCAGAAAAGGCAATGCGAAACTCCCAACCAACGCTGTCAGAAGCGCGTAATGTGGAACAAACACTGCTATCAAAAGCGTCAGAAATGCGACGAAAAGTCTTGTAAATGCTGTCCAGAACAACCATGGAAAATAAGGTGCGACTGTAAGTGACAATCGAGATTCATCAATTGACCTGAAAACAGGATAGATAACTAGGGTATAGCTGAATACAACATACATGACATATACAATACTAACGAGTGTGCGCGGGGTGCCAAGAGGAAAGTTATTGCCGATCACTTCGTCAGTTTCATGCAAGAACGAGAGAAAGCCAAACAAAGCGAAAATAACTTTGAATGAAGCAGCTAACAGCATTGAAACTCCGAACGCTGGCCTGAATTTGGAACGATCCGCCATACTTTCTTCGATTGGGATCAGAATCGAATACACACAGTAACTTGACAAGACCAATCCTACTGCTACCAGTGTTCCTTCAGTGTCCCAAAACAGCAGGTTCTTGAATTTAATCGTAGAAGAGTGATTTATTGCGTACCATAACAGGACGCTTACCATGGTGATCAAGGACGTTATACTCAGCAAGCTCTGCCACGCAACACACGCGAAATCTTTCACAAAGGTAGAGGGTAGAACAACAATAGCTACAATGGAGGCCCAAGTAGCTTCTGTAAGTCCTGCCATAGGCAGAGCCTTTGACAGGAGTGATCCACATGAAATAAGATATGAGATCGCGAGAATCAACAGATCTATGCTTTGAAGCACATCAAGAAGGACATTACCATATTGTGGCCAGAGAACGTCCCCAAGGTCGCTGTATGAGTTACGGACTCGTAATTTATAAGTAAGAAGCAGGCTTTTCTTTGAGATTTCTTCTTCTTCTTCTTCTTCTTCTTCTTTAACTTCTTCGTCTTCTTCTTTTTCGACTTTTTCTTCTTCACCATCGTCGTACAAACAATCTACCATAACCTTTCCAGTGTACCAGTGAATTAGAGCAAACAAAGGAAAACCGATGACAGTGGCGAGGCCGCCTTTAAACACTGCGTATGGCAAAGCCAATGTCCCTACTCCTTGAACAAAACTGGTCATGTTCGCAATAGCTTTCCACGTCGGAAGTTCACCAGCGTCGCCTCCTTCTTCGTCCGAGTTACTGGCATCAGAGACAACGCCATTTTCCTCGTCTTCTTGTGATTTTAGCGTTTTGTGGTAGATTATTTTACCGAAGTGTGAACCCATTTAATAAATAGTGGTACCACCTGCAATAAAAAGAAATTTTGCTTAATCTGACAATATTTACTGATCTTTTAAGGAAGCACAACTGAAGATCAGTGCACGTTTTGATAAACATTTTTCGCCTCAGTAGCGTTGTTATACAGTAGAACGCTCGGACCAACCATGCATAATGATTGATTATATATCAACCGCAATTCACTAGCCAAAATTAAATTATCTTTATTCTGTTTCTAATTGAATCGGCACAAAGATATGTTTTAATAAACATTTTTCGCCTCACCCTCAGTAGCGAAGACAGTGAAATGATTATAAATTCTGACAATTTTTTGTCTGGTCCGTAAAACACTCTTAGACTTGGCAGTTCAAGTCGATTAAAATACTCTTTTGAAAAATTAATCAGCTCTTCTTTAACTATTCATGACAATAAACATAAAATCATTAATTATTTTACTTTCTGAAAAGCTCACCTTCTATTTCCAACGCTTCGATACGCGATAACAGATAGACCGTTAGGCTTGACTGATACGGCTTTGTTTGAGAGAAACGTTAAGGACTTAAGCCAAATTACATGATTGAAACCTCTCGTGTGTGACCACCTTCCCAATATTATTGTTAAGCAATAAAAATGCAGACAATGAACAGACTTGCACTGGTATTTATTTTATGTAATGGTAAAAAGGGAAACTTGGTTTTTGCTTGGAAAGTTAAGTATTAAGTATTAAGTATATTATTTAAAGGGATAAATATGGTATATTCATGGTATAAAAAGCGCTCGAAGGTTTACTCGTTATTCTTAATTGACTCATAGTGTTTTCACTTAAAGTGATCAAAAGATATGTTTTTGTTATCACCCAAGCTAATTGTATTTCACTGAGAAAACACTACCTACTGATCGAACATATCTCTTTAGTTTATTATGGTTGTCTAGTTTCTTTACACAACAGGACAATGTAAGAAAAAACAAGGTCAAATTTTTTAAGCGTTCTTCCTGGAATTAGTCATTTTGGTTAGCGTTAGTTATCCTCAATCGACTGTCTTATTTTATTTTCTTATTTTAAGCAAAACTTTAACTATTTAGTGACTTTTCCGGACCTTAATGGTGAAGTCGTTTAATTACTTATGAATCCTGGTCACACTTAACACAAAGGCGCAAGTCCTTGTTTCAATTTACAAAAACAAGTGGTGTTTACTAATTGAGGCACGTTCCAACTCGGAAACATGTTGTAACTTTATAATCGTATGTAGAAAGGCGTGAATAAGTTAGAGTAGGTTAGGATAAATCTAACCTATCCCAAGCGATGAAGAACCTTGGCGCCTTGTATTTCTTATGAGCTACAATAGTCTTGAATCTTTATTTTTACTCATGTTTTTTACAAATGTAAGTTTTTAAACGATAAAAATGTTCCTTGTAATTTTTTGATTGCTCAGGTTGTTTCATTTTGATGGGATAATTCGGCGATAGTCGTGAAATTTTGACACGAAAATGATTTTGAAAATGGTACCTACCTCGAGGAGAATTATGATAATCGTTCTAAACCGTAGGCGTATTTCTGCGTAGAACCTACTGCGCAACCATCACGTTAGCGTAAATTTGAGGTAACTGTCACTTAAACACGGCTAAATAATAGTCCTTTTTACAGTTGTGTACTTGGTGACCTTGCCTTTGAGTGGAAGCGAGGCTGGAGGTGACCTTGCTTTGATACAGACCTTGGAGATTTAGCTAGTTAGCATGAGAAAAGCATTATTAACGTATGAAAGGCAGAAAGGTTTGTATCAAAGCAAGGTCACCGCCAGCCTCGCTTCCACTCAAAGGCACGGTCACCAAGCACACAACTGTAAAAAGGACTATTGACATTCGATGACGTATACCCATCACTATAAAATGACTTGGACAACAGCGAATTCAAGGATTGCTGTAAAACTCAGTCAAAGAATAAACCAGTATTCCTGAGAAAGCGAGTTGCTCTTCTTCGTGTCAAGGTCTGTCAACGTTCAGAAGCTCGTACATTTTGAAAGTTCTCTCAACACTTTTCGCCGACGACAACTAAACAATCATCCATTTCTGGTTCGGCTATGTTGTAGTTGCTTTAACTGAAGACGGTCGCTAAACAATCGGACAAATTCAGCTTCCTTTCTCGTCAATGCATCATTTGTTATCATATCTCCGGTAATACGACCTTTGAATTCTATTTAAAGCGCCAAGTATTAGAACTTCAAGTAACAAAATCCTGGAAAAGAACTGAGCTAGCTGCCGAATATGAGCGACAGGAACGAAATAGAAGTAGTTTCAGAAAATAAGACTATATATATCCTTCCACCTAACTTGTGAGACCAATTGTCTCTCATATATCCTCCCACATAACTTGGGAGACCCATTGTCTCTCATATATCTCCCACCTAGCTTGGGAGACCCGTGGTGGATGTGTCGATTTAACGATTTAAGAATAGTCGAATTATCTTTATTGGTATATCTAACCATTAAGTTCAACTGTGTATCCTATTATTTTAATGTCACTCGGTAAAATGTAATTGATGGTGAACATTTTAAGATTAATTGAATGGAGAGCGGTCAGAAAATGATTTGTAACACTGTTTCTTAAGTTAGGATTTGAGATAAAATTTTGTTAATGGATAAAATTTAAATTAATTTTTTAGTATCATTTTTCCGCTGCTTTACCTTGATCGGCACAAAGATATGTTTTGATAAACATTCAGTTTCGCCTAACTCTTAGTGTCGCAGTAACACAGTAGAGCAATACTTTTATACAAAATGAAATTTAGGATTTTCCTGAATTTTCATTTTTGGCACTCTTGGGAATTATAGAGTTTATATTCCTCTAGTGACCGATCTTTCTATCGAGTTAGTTACACCTCTCTACAGCTGGTTTACGACAATTATCTTGTCTTTGTTAGTTAGCTTTCTTCAGAAAATGAAGCTAGGATTCAGTGAGAATGAAAACACAAGGTTGTCAAATGCCACGGAGTGCACTGTGGATTGGTTTTGATTGCATCCCGGGATTCAAACGTGAGAAAATGCCTGACTAATGCTCGGGCTGGGGATGGGCGCTGTGTGAAGACTAACGCATAATCCCTAAATTGCATCTGGGCAAAAGTCAGAGTATGAAAGAAGCTGCAACACTTCTCTTTGTGTTAAGGTGCCAAGTATGGGCGGCCGTTACCACCAAGAATACAAACATTGCAATCGATATAGAATAAACAGAAATGGTCCATTAACTCACCGCAGCATTGGGGTTTTGAGTGCTTTTAGGGAGAAACATAAGCTTAAAATTATGTCAGAAGCACGAAAGAGCTTTTGACATAAAAGGAAAAAAGGAAAAAAAAGGGAAAAGGTCCCGAGCGTGACTTGAACTCGGGCCTCCTGACTGTTACTCCCGGCACTAAGCCAAAACCTCAAACCACTACACTATAGTGGAAGACACATTCATTTATAAGAATGGAAAATATCTTTATTAAAAATAGCAATAATAATAATTTACAATAACCATAAATTGATACTTGAAAACAAACGAAAAGTCAAAAAGAATTACATTTCTATATATACATCTTTTCGTTAAAAAAAAAATTATTTAAAAAAAAAATTTAGACTAAATTTTATTATCTCAAGGTAGATACGCACCAAAACGCGTGTCTCGGTTGAAAAATGTTGCATTAAAGACTCCAAATGCGAAACATTTTTAAGCTTATATATTGTTGTTTACATTCGCTGGCCGGATTCATGTTGTTCTTGTTGCGAATGGTAACAAAGCATTACGTCACTAAGTTAACAGCTGATGGAGTGAGTGTCAGTGAGTGAGTGAGTGAGTGAGTGAGTGAGTAAATTAGCGCGGGGGGGAGGTACTCGGGTATGTTTTGGGTTGGTATGGTGACGCTCGGGTCTCCAAATTTGGACCCCTTTTTTAGAAAGAATTTGCACTCAGAATGATACCCCGTTCTGGAAATACAGTAGAACCCCGCTAACTCGAAATCGGATAACTCGAACTTCCCGCTTACTCGAACTAAGTTCGATTTCTCTTGGATTTGGTCTTGTTTTTGAGTCATTTTTACTCGGATAACTCGAACTCGGATAACTCGAAATTCCCGCTAACTCGAACTATTTTTCGTTTTCCTTGGCCCAAGTTTACCTCGATAACTCGAACTCTGTTAGCCCCAGTGTACTTGCATGATTTATTCAGTGAGCGACACACAGACTATGACTTGCGTGATTCTTTCCGTAAGTTAAACTTACCCAAGCCGCGTACTGACTATTTGAAACGTAGCTTTGGCTATAGCGGTGCCTTACTGTGGAATTCTCTTCCTGAAAATATTAGGGCGATTAGATCAATTGGGCAGTTTAAGAAGGAAATCAACCGCGCACTTGAAACATTCGATTCCCACTCGGCAATCTTGTAAATCAGTTTTTATAGTTATTTTAATTTTTACAAATGATTGTAATTAAAATATTATTAGTATAACTGAAGATTTTTTAACCGAGTTTAAATAAAGATCTACTACTACTACTACTACTCTGTTGTTATCTGATTGTAACTTCGGACTGATCACGTCCCCACGGCAGTGAAAACAGGAAAACGGATATGGTTACTTCTTTAATGTTGTTTTGCGGTATTAGTTGGACTGTAGTAATGTACCAGTCAATTCCAAGACCCAACAACTTACTTGGTCCGGAGAAGAACCTTTGCCAATTTTTCCACTGCGTACTTTTACTAGGCATTGAAATATTGAGCCGTACGATTTCAAAATGGGAAAATATCCTAAACTAAATCAAGACAAATAGATTATTCACATGTGACATTTCGGAACCCCAGCTCCCCAGGATGATGCCTGATTTCCACGCGCTGGGAATGCTGGATGCTATTGTGACGTTTCAAGATGGCGCAGATTTGGTACCGACACTTTTCTCGATTCGTTCCACCTAGCCGACAAGATTAGGAAGCGTCTCCTTCGTCGAGACGCAATTATTATCATGGCTGGATAAACGGATAGCATAATAAACGTCACCGGTGACTTGGTATATGGTGCGGCACCAGCCCATATCATGAGACAAGATAAATTCATGCAAAACTGTATTCCGCCAGAAAGTTTGCCAGTTTTGGCAATTGGGTTATACAGACTAGCACATGGAAACTCGTATGTGTACCTTCCCCCCGTCTTTAATGTCGGAAAGTCAACTACTATCGATGCTGTACATGATGTAGTAAATGTTTTACACTGTCTAGAAAACTAAGACCTAAGACCTGCACTGATGCTCTTGCGCTTGGTAATTGAAATGATTCGAGTTTGCCATAATTAAACTAAACGATGACTGTTCAATAAAAAAAATCTGGATCTAGCTCCACGTTCGCAGTATTGCGAAAGTGAAAATTTGAGTGTTTCAGGGTTTGATTGGCTTTTTGACAGTAGAAAATACAAGAATTTGTTTTTTTTTTTCAGGGTCATTAGGCATAATATGACCTGCTTCGGGGCAGGACATCGCACTCTTTGATCTTTAGGTGGGGTCGCACATGTCATGGGTATATGATGACAGCAATTATGTCCAATGTCAACACCAAAGTTACTAGAAATACGTGTCTTGCAGAACCTCGCTAAGCTCGGGGGAGGGTGCACCGCGAGTCGAAACTCTCGATTTGCGTATGAGGCTTTTCGTCATTACACTTCATCTTCTTTAAAACCAAAAACGTTGGTAAAATGTCCTTTCGATGGTTCGCGTACCGTTTACCGTCCGCCATCTTTGTTTATCATCAATTTAATTTTAATTTTAATTTATTCCATTTCCACTGCATTAGTTGAAACAATGGTATCACACATAGAACATATATATATACCTATATAAAGAGGAAAACTTAGCTAAATTACATAAGAAAGAAAAAAATATATATATTATTGCAGTGGGGAAGGACTAGAACGAACCATTCGAGCTAGCCACCCAAAAATTACAGCAGACACTAAATAAAGAAAAAGAGTAGAAAAAAAAACATTAAAATTATATCTTAAATGTAAAAACTACAATTGCTAATATGTCATATCCTAGATTAATCTAATCAGAAAATAATTGTTACATCAATCACTACATCCAAGAGACATGCGGGTGGCCAGGGTCGAAGCTCATCTTTTTATAAAACTCATTACATTGTTTTTTAAATAATGATAGGCTTAAATTAGAGGTCCTGAGTTTATCAGGCAGGTTGTTCCATAAATAAGGTAATCTTTTAAAAAAAGTGCCTTTGAATAATTCAGTTCTAACTTTGTTAATTTTTAACTTATTACTAGAGTATGACCTTAATCTTTTGTCTGAGCAAAAGTCAAAATATCTTTCAGCTGAATAGTTATAGTAACCACACTTCAGTTTATAAAATGTTGTTATGTCTTTAACTTCTCTTTGGTACACCAATGGGAGAAGATTGAGCTGCTGAAGGCGCTCATTGTAAGTTAAATTAGGTAGGAGAAGCCGTGTAGCACGTCGTTGGACACCCTCAATAAGCTTTATTAAGGTGACAGACTTTGGACTCCAGATTTCGGAGGCATACTCCAAATGCGAACGCACAAGGGCCACGTAGAGAGATCTTAGGCCATCATGCTCCTATATAGGCTTACATGAAGTAGTATCACACTGTTGCCAGGCAACTGCACGAATATTCGCTCGAATTTGCGCAACCTTTGGTTGGAATTCGCGCGGCTTAGCTCCCGAGGCACGACAAATTTATTAACCTCGCTTCGCGAGGAAAAAGTGCGATACGTACTGTTGGATTTTAGGCTTTGTGTCAATACAAAAGACACCGCATCCGGTAGTGACTGATAAGATCATGAAATGAATGTTAAATACGTGATGGCCGAAGTTACAATGTCTGATATTGCTAAACAAGCAGCCTATATTTTCTTGATACCGTATTTTGAAAAGTGATAACAACATAGTTCGAGTTATCGGGGTTAATTTAGGCCAAGCGAAACGAAAACTAGTTCGAGTTAGCGGGGAATTCGAGTTATCCGAGTTCGAGTTATCCGAGTAAAAATGACTCAAAAATAGGACCAAATCCAAGGGAAATCGAACTATTTAAAATCGAGTTAGCGGGGAGTTCGAGTTATCCGAGTTCGAGTTAGCGGGGTTCTGCTGTATTCGCCTTCTGCGCGGAATGTAGTGTAAAACGTACAAAGCAAGAAACTTTGTAACTTTATTACTTCCATCACTTGTTTACAAAATTGTGTAATATTAAACAAATTAAACACAAGAAGTGATGAGGAGTCTAAAGAAAAGCAGAAATGCTTGAAGTAATAGACCCCCATTAACGGCCATTACATGTTGTATGGTTGAATGCTATTATTACTGTTGGACATTTGCGAAATTAACAAAAGATTGCAGAAATATCCCAGTAAAACCAGCATCAGCCTCATGGCGACAAGATTATTTCGGGTCATGGCTCGTGTACGACGACTGTATTGTGATGTATTGTGTTAGGTAGTGTTAGGTTGTATTGTATTAGGTTTTATGACGTCAGTCAGGTCGTTGTACATGAGCCATGACCATTATTTCGCGCGTAGTACATTAAGACCTCGCGGGATAAATGTGTCTTTTAAATGTTAATTTATGTCAGTTATGTCGTAAACAATGTCGATTGAATCATGCATTGTTATGCCCGCGACAAACATATAAATGACCTTAAGGCGGGAGTTAACCTAAACGCCACTTTCCGCCACTTGACATGGCTTTAATGGAAATATCTCGTTCACGTTTCAAGCAATCCAAAACCTCTATGCTTAAAACATAAACCTATGTTATGGGGTGTTTTGTAAATTTTTGGGTGATTTTGGGGTATGTTTGGGAGGAAATAGTTTTTCTCAAAGGATTGGTAAAATTTAGAGAAATAAGAAATGTTGAAGATTTAGTGAAGTTTTAAAATTAGAATTTGTAGTTAATAATTAATAGACGGATACCAAGTTAGTCCACTAGCAACCTGGGGTGCTCTTGCGTGGGTATCGACTGTCTGTTGGTGTTCCAAAACTCATTTTTTTTCTCCTATCCCTTCTTAAAACCTCTTAAAATTTCATTAAAATTCAGGTAGACTCCCGCCTTAAGTGCGACCCACACCACAGTAACTGTATTTAATCATCTCTGATCTCATTCACTACTTTCACGGCTGGGGAGTTCAATTTACACTACTTCAGTTGCTGAGTATGTCAAAATCGATGTTATTCGCCTTACAGGTCTTACTGCTCAAGGCGTTCCAATTCTTTCTGTAAGATGTTAACAAAGTTCTCTAGTCCAGAAAGCCTCAGCCTACATTGGACTTGCATTCCTTCGCCATCCGCCCAAGTTAGTGACAAGTTAACGGCCTTGTCCTCTTTTATTATCACATTGCATGAAATTTATCACAGAAGTAGATCATAAAACTATGTCAGTCACGCTATACATTATCACTATTATTAATAATTAACAAAAATGAATAAATTTTTCACCGACCCCGATAACTCGAACCCCCGCTAACTCGAACTGATTTTCGTTTCCCTTCAGAGTTCGAGTTAGCGGGGTTCTACTGTAAATGGCCAGAAACAGTTGGAGGCGCCAATACAGTCGACTGTTCTTCAGCCAATCGATGACGATGAAATGTCAGATCCGGACAAAATTATTGCAATTGTTGAACGCAAGAAAATATTAAGCTTCCAAACCAAAACACGGGCACTATAAATGCTTGGCAGAAAATAAGTAAAAAAAATGCAAAATGAAGGTTTTAATCACGAGGCACCGTAAACGATAGTATTATTTTTAGCTGGAAAGTAAATCGATTACCGTGTTTCGTAATTTGCCATCTTTATAAATAGTCGTGAATTTCAAAGGACACACTTCTTAAACTCACAGGGCTTTTATTTCACTACACTTTTATTAATGTTCTGTGGTATGGCATATATGAGTTACAGTTTCGTTCTGTCATACAACTTACGTGGCAATTATATTCTGTCCGTCCCCAAGCCGCTTACTGCAACTTATGTTCTTTATACTGAACATTCATTTACAAGAAACGTTGCTGTAAAACTATGACATATTCGCTCCCTGATAATGTTCGGTGTAAATATTTACTTTATGTAAATTTTCTTTTTATCTTGTTATTTTTGCTCGAAGAAATTAGCTTCACGAGCTACACTTAATTAATATAGTTGATGTATGTGTGTATGTATGTTTATTCACTGACTACAGCTGATATTTCTTGTTCGTTATTTACAGATTCACTAACCCTAAAGAAGAAATTTAACCTTGCAAAGTTTCAAGCGTTCTTTCTTTATCGACGATTTTTAGTTAGCCTGCATAACAGGCGTTATTGGGGCGCTCAATCGGGTTTTAGGTCGCGAGCGCGCAGCGCGAGACACGCACGGGGAGGGAAAGTTATTTTTTTCTTTTCCCTCCCCGTGCGTGTCTCGCGCTTCGCGCTCGTGTCTCGCGCTACGCGCTCGTGCCCCAAAACCCGCTTGAGCGCCCCCAATAACGCCTGTTATGCAGGCTAATTTTTAGTTCACTGTTTATTTTAGTTTAGTTCGGGTACTTACTTGTTACTTGGTATCAGCTTGCGTCGTCTTTATTCTACACTGTAAATTCAATTCAGACCTTCCAACTCTCACGATTTGTTCGTGAGACTCACGATTTCAGGAGTCATCTCACGGTCTCACGATTTAACCTTGAAATCTCACGGTTTTCCACAATGAATTACAACCTCAATCAGATACAGTATTATAAAGGTGACAGGCCAGACACGACTCCCGCTAGTCGCAAAATGTACCGATAAAGAAGCCTTTAGAACTGAGCTTTCCCAAGAAGGTGTACGATGATGAACACAAATGAGCGCCACATAATTTAAAAGGTACTTGTTTGTCTAATTTGTGTTAATTAATGCTAAAAGAGTACTAATTATGGCAGTTTGAACACTGCTAGGTATTGTTAGCGTTCAGATTCCTTTGTTTTAAAACATTTTTGTAAATCTCACTATTCTCTATTTTCGAACTGCTCATAATACACCATGTTTGTTTGCCTATGGCAAGCCGAATGTAGCAATATTCAATTCGTCGATTTTTATATTCAATTTTGTATTCTGTATTCAACTATGTGTTTAATATTCAACTTTTATTTAACATTCAACTATTCATTTAACATTCAACTATTCATTTAACATTCAACTATTCATTTAACATTCAACTTTTCATTCAACAATTACATTCAACTTTTCAAAATAAATATCCACCACTACCCACCTACACTTAGGTGAATAGTTGTTTTAGTATATACTGAAACAGTGAGATAATATAACGAAAATGATGCTTTTTAACTCATTTATTCCTGTCAACGATTACAATTTTCGCGCGCAAATTGCTGGGAGGTGAATAGCACTTGCTATTCCGAGTTTCAGTAGCCAATCAGAGCGCGCCAACAATGCTATCCACTGTTTCAGTATATACTAAGTATATATATATCCGGCCGTGGCAAGTCAGGACCTGGTATTCCTTAAGGCAAACAGGAGAAGACTTACACAACCAGTGAACTGTCACGAATACTCCTTTAAACAAGTAAAATCACTCGCTGGTCAAGGAGTAATTTACATCAGACTGAAACATGCCTTTAGTCGTCCGCATCCTCACTTTACAGTCTCCCACCTGTTTCAGACTTAAAATACCGATTCAGTCCTTTGGAACCTGGTGAGGCTTCGACACTTTGGGGGTTCTTTTTTCCAAGAAATTGGTCTGAATCCGCCCGATAAAAAACCCTTGCAGCCCCATCAGAAACCGCTTTAGGTCCCTTAGCCCACTTGCAGAGATCAATCCAACTCTTATGTACTATGACATCGGCCCATATCAATATAATCTAAGATGTATTATCAGATATTAAACATTACTTGACACGGAAGCTACAACGTTTATTTGCTTTTAACTTTAACCGGCAATATTTGGGCTGCAAGGTATATTAAGCCTAGCTACGTGGTAACATTCGGACAAAACAAAACGAACAATGACTGATATCCAAGTTAAAAATTGAAAAATAGCGTACGTTGAAAGCGAGTATCTAGAATTACAACGCGGTCAAGCAAGCGAAATTAGTTATTTATCGATTGTTCCTGGAAAGCCCTTTTGGGGAGGACACAATAAAGTATGTGTGTATTTTGAAATAAAATTGCAAATATATTAAATACCTGCTAGAAAGTCGTTGAGCCAACACTGAAGAATTGATTCAGAGCGTCCTAAGAAAATGAAAAAGCCATAAAAAATGTTAAAAACAGTCTGTATTATGTTTGCCACTAAATCCGGTAAGCATACTTATCTTACTGTATCCAAAGATGTACTGAATTAAAATGAAGTGGGCAGTGAGTTTAAATAATTACACTAAGGAATTGAATTACGGGGAGCAGGGGTGGTGCAGTGGTGAGAGCACTCGCCTCCTACCAATGTGGCCCGGGTTAGGTTTCCGGTCCCGGTGTTACCGTAGAACATGCAACAATTCTCCGCATTGACAAAAATAATATAAGAAATAGAATGAAACGTTATCGCCTGTGTTTCTCCGTATTGACAAAATGATATAAGAAATAGAATAAAAAAGTTATCGCCTGTGTTTACCAACGTTCCTATTGAAGATTCATTCAGTTATCGCCTGTGTTTACTTATGACTCATTTTATTTGCCTTTGTCTTGTTTTAAGTTTTGTTAGCAATGTGCCTTTTTAGAATTATGTTCGTCAGTTAACAAAGATTTGCAACTTGTAATACAGAACAGTTTATGTTAAACTAGATCTTTAGTAAAAGTCAGTTCTCCTGTATAACTGTATTTATCTGCGAATAATAGAGCGAAGATTTTCGTTGTCTCTGGCAGTAGTCAGGGGGCAGTAGTTACATTAGTCTCTTTGTTGTAAAGTGTTTTGAATAGTCTCTCTGACTACAAATAGACCTTGCTTGTAATTGTTACTTTGATTTTTCAAACTCTGGCAGTAGTTACATTAGTCTCTTTCTTGTAAAGTGTTTTAAATAGTCTCTCTGACTACAAATAGACCTTGCTTGTAATTGTTACTTTGATTTTTCACGAGCTCAGATCATTTTCGCGGGGATTTGAGATTAAACTGTGTGGATCTAGTACGTTTACGTGTGATTCACTGCTGTCCGTTAGAAGTCCAGTTGAAGTTAGATCTTGGTGACTTGGTACCGACGAATCGTGACGAGTTCCCTTTTCCTGCACCAAGCGAGTGACTCAGAACTTTCCCCAGATAAGTCAGAACGTTTTCCCGCCAATTTCCCGTCGTCGTTCTAGTTTTCCAGTCAACGCCAACAGTGAGGTAAAATCTATCGTCACACCGGCATCATATGTGGGTTGAGTTTGTTGTTGGTTCTCTCCTTGCTCCGAGAGGTTTTTCTCCGAGTACTCCGGTTTTCCCCTCTCCTCAAAAAGTCGATGAGCGCAGCCGATGAGTTGTGAATCCGGCTCTGAGTTTTCTTTTGCTTTTCGTGTCACGTTAGCGCATGCAAATTTATTCACGCATATTTTAGTTTTTGTCGACGACTATATGGCTTTCAGCCATGAAATACATACCGCAAAATCTCTCCGTGTGTTGACTTGAGAAGCAAAAGAAAGAGCTACAACGTACAATTGCAAGTTTTCAAGACAGTGCAAGGCATTCATGGATGGATAGGACCGTTTGATATTGTGTTTTGATATCTTGTTCGCCGCCTATTCTTGTGGTATTTTGTTCCTGCAAGTTGTGTGTTTAATATAATTTGCAATTTCCTTAGCGACCGAGCTTTGAAGTGTCGGCTACTGAATGTAGTGAATGTAGTGTAGTCTTACTTTTTAACCCGTGAATACGCGCAAGCCGGTGCCGTATACCTGCCAAGTCTCACGCCTTGGGCGAGTCCAAAACTCCGAAACTTCGGAAAAGATCGGGTTGTCTTCGGGTTTGATCGGGTCGCCTTCGGAAATCCTGGCACTTCCACGAAAAACTTCTCACGCCCATCACTCGGAAAAAGGTTGGCAGGTAAACAAGCGTAGCGAACGGGTTATCGGTAACGGTGGCTAATTCACTCACTCAATCGGCTCCTTCCATCAGCTGTAAACTTAGTGACGTAATGCTTTGTTACGTTTCGTAAGAAGAACAACATGAATCCAGCGATAACCAATAACTTATTTGTTGTAAACGAATATAAACAACAATAAGCTTAAAGATGTTTCGCATTTGGAGTCTTTAATGCAACATCAAAATCGATCTAAAAGGATTTTTCAACCGAGACACGCGTTTTGATGCGTATCTATCTTGAAACAATAAAATTTAGTGTTATGAGTATGTGTTCCAGATAGTGTAGTGGTTTGGGTTTTTGGCTTAGTGCCGGGAGTGACAGTTGGGAGGCCCAATCGGGAGGCTCAAGTTGACCTCCTTTTTTTTCTTCGGACTGGACATTATAAAAGTGATGTACTGCTTTTATTTTGCGGTGGTCAAAAATCTTTGCGTTAAATTTAAAAAATATATATATCGAACCGTGATCTCCGGATTTCAAGTCCAGCGCCCTGACCACTCGACCACGCTGCCTCCCTCAAGTCTCTTGGGAACTACGAAGTTGTGCCAAAAAGTAAAATGTCGAAAATAATACCTCTCAATAACTTCGGGGTAGTCTGACACCCCTCGTTAAAACATATACAGTTGACTTACAAACAGTTCCTGTGATATTTTTTCCGGCTCAATACCCTACAAGATACCGCGATAATTCTAACGGTGGTCATTTTAGATTTTAGCACCCTAAGCGGTACCAATGTACAAATTTCAACACCAAAAAGGTACGACGAGCACCCCGTCATTCCTATATGGGACCCCCCCTCCCTCCCGACGTTTACGGTTACAGTCCAAAACTCCGAAGAAAGTACCCCTCTTGGTCAAGATCATGCTCTAGAGAAAACTTTAAGGAAATCAGCTTGCGAAATGCGCCTTTTGTTTTAACCACTCAGTTAAAAAAAACGTGTAGCAGACATAGCGTTTCACCTCTTCTTTCTATTTCAAGAGACAATATACCAGCCAAGCAGTTCTCAACAGCTTAACTAAGCATCGCTTATCAGCAAAAAAAAAGGCTTATCTATTAATAAACCAAAGCTGGTAGCGAACCAGTCTAGAATATTTAGATTTTATAATTTTGATGACCTGAGGAGAAAGCGAACAATTGGTAACATTATCATTATTATTGTTATTAATATATTCTGACTGGTGCGGGATGAAGGGATAGGACAAAAATTAAAGGGCACTCTCACTCAGTTACAAGTCAGTGTAATGCTGCAAGCAGTTGCGTCATCAAAAAATTGTTTTCTTTTATCACGTGTTTTAGAAATTCCTTTAACGGAATGTGACCTCCTTATAAGGCAATGTTTACGTCATAGATTTTGCCTCAAATGCAATTGACGGTGGAAATATTCATTGAGAATTGAAAAGAAAAATTTTATCGCCACTTGCGTTTCTGAACGGTACATTCTCCATAACTGGAAGTGTGAAGATCACTGATGGAAATTCCTCTCATAGATATTTCGCCTTTGATTGATGGTATGTATACAGTATGTTATCAAGACAGAATCTTTTCTCATTCTGTATCTCCTTTTTTTATCCGATATAATATTAGATACAATTTAAAGGAATTTAGCTATTAGCGTACCCGGGTAGTCGACTCTATCATTCGAGAGACTAAACTGATTGAAAACAAATACAACACAGTTAACGTTGGCGAACGGTGACGTCTTAATTGTTAAGATTCTCCCGATGTGAATACCGTTATATAGTTCTCGAAAGAAGAAAACAAACTGGCGCGATCGTCTGTGCCAGTCACAAAAATCACAATTATCCGATAGGATACAATTTAAAGGAATTTAGCTATTAGCGTACCCGGGTAGTCGACCCTAGCTTTCAAGAGACTGAACTGATTGAAAAAAATACAGCACAGTTAACGTAATTGGCGAACGATGACTTCTTTGTTAAGATTCTACCGATGTGGTACCGTTAGAGTTCTCGAAAGGAAAAAACGAAATGGTGAGATCGTCTGTGCCAGTCATAAAAATCGCATCAATATTTTTACAGCCGACACTATATTAAATATGTGATCGCTGTATTATTTACCGAACCCGAAATTTGTTATCATCATTCTCTCATCTTTTGGTCTCCACCAATAATTACGCCTTTGAGGTATATGCCCGCCGCAACAACGGGGAACGACAATGAACACTAACGCTCAATCATGGCGGAACAAAACACAAATTCATAACAGGGGATTTTTATTTGAAATTCATGTCATTTCAGGGGTGATCGTGCCAAAGATTTTGACTGACTAGAGTTTTTGAAAACGTTAACGTTTTTCTTATTTTGAAAGCAGAGATGAATAGAGCTCATTTTTCTTAAGCCATTTAAATTTTTTTGCTCATTTTGATAATCTGTCGGCACAAAATAAGAAATGGGTAAAAAGATTTAATTTTTCGTACAAAAAGGCTCTAACATACACGCATATTTGTATTGAGTTCGCGGTTACTGCATCCTAAAAACAGAGGTTTTCGATCTTCTTTTCGTTTTCATTGCGCAGTCTATTCGCGTTGGCTCGGGAAAAACACCAGCCAGTAGTGCGAAAAGACAACCGCGACCCGAGTCTGAAAAATGCAGACGACAAACGTCGCTAGTAGGTTACATTTACTGGTATTTATTTATTGATTTACTGATTTATTTGTTGATTGATTGAATGATTGATTTATTTAATCATATTTAAAGTCCATGCCACTATACATTTGACTAGATGCAGTTTCTTTGTTTCTCGTGGATCATTGTCGAAAAAGACGGAATTTATGCGTGCTTAGTGGACGATGAAGTTGCGCGGAAACTCGACCCGTATCTATTTTATCAAGCATTTATACCTTTTCCCTCTGAAGGAAGTATTCTCGCTTTAAATTTCGATATAATGATGACAAATTCTTAGTTATTTAAACTACAACAGAACTGGATACGCTTTCACTTTTAATTCTCATCCACTTAATTTCGCGGAAAAGGAAAAGGAAACTCTTACTTCTATACTAGACCATACGTACAATGACAATGTCTTTCGAAGAGAGAAAATATCGTTCCATTTCCTATTAATTTGTTCTCGGAAATTGTAATGGTTATATTCAAATTGTGTCATCCAATTCCGTCTGTATCATACTCGCGATTAACAAATCGGACTCCCGCAACGCGGTCGCCCGGCGGATTTTGTTATTAAGTAATAGACAGATTAAGTATCGCGTATATTTCTCGCGCAACCGGCAGGGATATAACTTTTGCCGTCTTCCGTTTGCCGTTTTTACGTAAAAGTGAGCAGTTTTTTGTTTGCAGTGAACATGTGAATTATTTTTGATTTTTCTAGTGCTTAAACGTGCTCTCTTGTCTTTGACTGCCTTCAAGGGACTGTTTGTTCTCCGTTTAAAAATTACAACGCAAACACTAGAAACATTGGAAAAACAGTAAAACTTCCCAATATCAAACTTGATTTCGCACGCCGTAGTTTTTATTGTTTATTTTTCAGGTGCATCGATTTTTAATTCGCTACCATTATTAATAATTTAAGAAACATTGACTCTTGAATATAAGGAAAGCGTTTGACGATTTTTACTTGTAAGGTTTCATTGAGTTTTTAATATTTTTTACTAGAGTTTTCTTATTTAGTTTGTAAGCGCTGGACGATTTTTACTTGGAAGGTTATTTTTGAGTTTTTAACTGTTTTTAACTAGAGTTTTCTTTTATGTATATCTCTTTTAGTTAGCAGCTGGACTTCGTTGATAACAGTATTAAAGTACTGAAGGGTTTTCCTGCATAAATATTCGATTATTATTATTATTATTATTATTGTTATTATTATTTGAACGTTCTCGCTATTATTATTATTTAACGATTCGAGGAAAGGTAAAGATAATCAACTGCAAGCTGGCGTGTGCCGTTTGCCTTAGAACGCGGTGCTTAATCTCTCTAATCACTCGTATGATTACAGACAGAATTGGACTCCACTCAGTCTTATTACCATTATATTTCTACTTCCAGGCACATGTGATGATATCAACCACGTTGTCCAACAAATCAAGATGGCGTATAAAGGGCTGTCGTGCTTTTACATCACTGGACACGGAATCGATCACGACTTACTGGAAAATCTCATGAAATGCGCAAATGAGTTTTTCAACATGCCAGCAGACAAGAAAACGACCATCAGCATGAAGAAAAGCTCTGCATATCGTGGTTACATTCAGCAAGGTACTTATGTTATGTTCGCATCAGCGCCGAAACAGGTTTAGTCTGATTACGAATGAACTACCTTTTACTCTAGTTAGAAAGTGTTCACGTCAGGCGGCGCATTGCTGATTGAAAATGTTGACTCTGAGCATGATTGAAACTAGTGCCCAGTGTTCCTCTGTGCCCAGTGTGCCCAGTGTTCCTCTTTGCCCAGTGTGCCCAATGTTCCTCTTTGCCCAGTGTGCCCAGTGTTCCTCTGTGCCCAGTGTGCCCATTGTTCCTCTTTGCCTAGTGTGCCCAGTGTTCCTCTTTGCCCAATGTGCCCATTGTTCCTCTTTGCCCAGTGTGCCCAGTGTTTCTCTTTGCCCAGTGTGCCCAGTGTTCCTCTGTGCCCACTCAGGCAAGTTAAGGCATGACTAAGGCGTTTCAAACAACCCCCCGCGACGAATTTAGAGATCCTTTAATATTGATCAATACAATTAACTTTACAGTTCGATGCTAATAGTAGGATTTACATCTGACTTGGTTAATCATATGAGAGTGTAAGTTAGCATCACGTGACAATGCGCTGTAAGTGACGTCACAAAATGCGTTTTCTAAAATGGGGAAAGGTTCTGCAATATAATTTTGAAAATATGTGCAAATAAATTGTCCAGTAGAGTATCAGTATCGTTATTCTGCCTTGTAAGGTGGTATCTGTAATTTGTATTAGAAGTTATTAAGCTATTTCTAAAGTCACGTGACCCATTTACCCTAATTACGTGATTGCTATTAAACTTGGACATGCGCACAAGGCTATTCCACGACCAGCACCTAAGATGCAAAAGATTGGTGCTCAAAAAGTTTTAATTTTATTTGATTTAATGTTCCCCATTTTACCCTGAAGATTTTAACCATTAACGTTCAATAAGAGGTCACGTGACTGATATTCAAATGTCACGAATGTTTCATATTATTTAGGCCGCTGAAACAATATTGCTTGCAAATTATTAGGAACATTGAACGACGACTTCCTTTTCAAATGAAACTATGCCAAATAAGCAGGTAAACCATGCCTTAACTTGCTTGAGCAGTGTGCCCAGTGTTCCTCTGTGCCCAGTGTGCCCAGTGTGCCCAGTGTGCCCAGTGTTCCTCTGTGCCCAGTGTGCTTAGTGTGCCCAGTGTTCCTCTGTGTCCAGTGTGCCCAGTGTGCCCAGTGTTCCTCTGTGCCCAGTGTGCTTAGTGTGCCTAGTGTTTCTCTTTGCCCAGTGTGCCCAGTGTGCCCAGTGTGCTTAGTGTGCCTAGTGTTCCTCTGTGTCCAGTGTGCCCAGTGTTCCTCTGTGCCCAGTGTGCCCAGTGTGCCCAGTGTGCCCAGTGTTCCTCTGTGCCCAGTGTGCTTAGTGTGCCTAGTGTTCCTCTGTGTCCAGTATGCCCAGTGTTCCTCTGTGTCCAGTGTGCCTCTGTGCCCAGGTGCCGAGTGTTCCTCTGTGCCCAGTGGCCCAGTGTTCCCCTGTGCCTAGTGTGCCCAGTGTGTTCCTCTGTGCCAGTGTGCCATACTCCTTTACTATTTGTAATGATTAACTATTTCAGTTCCCGGTATATGAGGAGCAACCCAACTAGCAACCCCCAGTTTCTTGTGCTTTTGCCTGCTCATGCTTACAGATACCACGCAGCATTGGACCTAGGTATCACGCAGCTCTATTGTTTTCAGGGCTAGGGTCCATTGTTGTGTTGTTTGTTCTATTGTTTTCTCAGCAAATCAGAGAAGACCTTGTAAGAGCTGCCCATGCTTACGCTTCAGTAAGCTTGCGTTGCGTGTAATTATAAACAAGCCTTAATGGAGGCATGTTTCTGAAAACGTGCATTCCTATGCGATTAACTAAA
The DNA here is from genome assembly GCA_024195265.1 of Dendrophyllia cribrosa. Classification (NCBI taxonomy): domain Eukaryota; kingdom Metazoa; phylum Cnidaria; class Anthozoa; order Scleractinia; family Dendrophylliidae; genus Dendrophyllia; species Dendrophyllia cribrosa. The sequence goes on along the minus strand of JAJLRJ010000008.1, from coordinate 3,821,586 downwards.
AAATTGCATTCTGCACAGTTGCTCTTTATTCCTGTTTTCCGCGCTAACGCGCAAACTCTTTAATGATGGCGATGTACGAGCCGATGAACTCACTAATTAACACGCTTTTTGCTATCTGAAATGAATGCTTCAATGAATCTAATTCCTTCGATCTGTTCCGATTGCCATTTCACTTTATCCAAACTACGACACTTTTTGGACAGTACTGATTAGTTCGTGTGGATGCAATCTGGATGATGTATCTTTGTGAATGCTCCTTTAGCAAATGTATATGTTTTGATTGCTGTTTCTTTGAAGGAATTTTAGCGCGGTCGAGCGACGACCCATTGCATTTACAAGCTTAAACGAATCAAATGCAGCGTTAAATGTTTCTAATGAATCTTTATTCATCATTTGCCTAGCGCACGATGTCTCTCCATTCAAGTCATGAACGTACTGGTTGCGTCTTAAGGAAGGAAAACTCACTAACGGTCGTCCCTCGACCGCGCTAAAATTCCTTCAAAGAAACAGCAATCAAAACATATATATTTGCTAAAGGAGCATTCACAAAGATACATCATCCAGATTGCATCCACACGAAGGAAAACTCGCTCAAGGTCGCCAATCGACCAAACAAAAATTCCTTCGAACTAAACCGCAACCATACCAAAAGGCTGTCTTTATACTTTACTGCATGACAAAAAGCTAAACTCTGAAGGGAGATCGCGCCATCTCTTAAAGCGCGAGCGTAGAAGCTGAGGACTTGGGGAATTTATTAAAACTTGAATTACAAAAACTCCAGGCCCGCATAATAGTTACTCCCCTTTGGAGATCTCTACGCTCAACGAAGCTAACGGATTTTACAGACTATCCAACAGCTATTTACGATCAACTATCGACGGTTGTTTTTCTTACATACAGAAAATATCCTGAAACTCTAAATGTTAGAGAATATTCATATTTTCCGCATGAAAAACGCTGTCAGAACTTCTGTCATTTTGCATAATTACACGGTCATGTACTGGTTGCGCCTAAAGGAAGGAAAACTCGCCAATATGGTCGCTGCTCGACCGCGCTAAATTGCCTTCAAACAAACAGCAATCAAAACATATTTGCTAAAGGAGCTTTCACAAAGATACGTCATCCAGACTGCATCCACACGAAGGAAAACTCACTAAAGGTCGCCAATCGACCAAACAAAATTTCCTTCGAACTAAACCGCAGTCATACCCAAAAGCTTTTTCTATGCATTACTGACAAAAAGCTAAACTCTGAAGTCAGATCGAAGACAAATTTCATTCGCCACCTGTAGTAGTTTACTAACTACAACCATTATAAGAATGAAACGTGTCCGGCGATCTTAAACTACCTTCTTTGAGTTTCTAGCTTACACCGAAGTTGATCAGTCTAAAGCGCGAGCGTAGAAGCTGAGGACTTGGGGACTTTATTAAAACTTGAATTACAAAAACTCCAGGCCCGCATAAGAGTTACTCCCTTTGGAGATTTCTACGCTCAACGAAGCTAACGGATTTTACAGACTATCCAACAGCTATTTCTGATCGACTACCGACGGTTGTTTTTCTCGCAAACAGAAAATATCCTGAAACTCTACTTGTTAGAGAATATTCATATTTTCCGCTTGAAAGACGCGGTCATAACTTCTGTCACTTTGCATAATTACAGCTTACTATACTGAACAGGTCATCCATGCGAAAATTCTCGCACATCCTTGGATCGAAAGGTCCAAGGTCTTTAGGGGTCTATTACTTGTGAACAAATCAGCTTCTTATTCTAATAGCCAATCAAATGACTGTTCCCTACTTTATATGCTATAAAAGCGCGAGCGTAGAAGCTGAGGACTTGGGGGACTTTATTAAAACTTTATAATAAAACTCGCGCGCCTTATGCAGATTATCCATGTAGAACTTTATAATTTGCAAGAAATCCTTTTGTTGCTTTCCTTCGTATTTGCTTTTGTTCGATATATTTCTTGAAATGGTACAAGTTGATGGAGAACGAGTGGTCTTTCTTTCAGATTGGGGAAAGGCATTTGTCAATTATACAACTACCTAAAACTTTTAATGCTGCTACAGGCACGTCACGGGTAGACGGTACAGCGCAAACATGCTAGCCGAGAATCGATTAGCAGTTTCTTTTGATCCCCTTTGAGTAATATCTAAATACTCTTCACTGTAGCTCCTCAATTTCGCATACCTTTCGAGTCGCACAACTTACCTTTGAATCGATTTGAATAACTAGTGTTGTAGCTGTCTTTACGACTTCAGTCTGAGCTGTTAGTAAACCGCACCCAAACTATATACCACTCGAACACGAACGTGGTAATCGATTCAGGGATGTCACTACCTAGCTTTTCTGAACCTCTGTTTTTATTGGTCCATCATATTGAATACCCTTTTTTGTTATTTATCCGGTAAGTTTTACTCGTGCCAAAAATAAATTGGATGCCCGCCGTCAGTATACAATTAAACTGCAGTCAATATCGCTAGTTGGTTTCTCGGGTTCATTGATTTTCTAAGAAATCTCTGTTGTGGGTCATAGCGTTTGACGTTAATATGTGATTATCATTCGGCATGCGGGTATAGTTGTGTAGAATGGACTTTGTTCTACATTTATTTACTTAGCCTGTTCGATTTTTTCCCTTTTTATCTCCTGTAAGTTAATGTTTAACTTACAGGAGTATAATGTGGTCTAACATGCATTTTTGTTAGCAACATTTTTGTTAGATACTATTAATAGACTTTTTAGTGAATCTGTGGGGACATTCTTGTTGCATTTTTCGGATTTTTGTTCAGTAGCACATTTTTGTTAGATACTATCAATAAGAAGAACACAAGAGTCGAGTAGCATATTTTTTGAAAGCGGTTTAGCTTGCGCACGTTTGTGGCCTGACAAAGCCATATATTCATACGCTGATTTAGTTAACTGAGATTTTAGAGAACGTTAGAAGAGAGAGCAATTTATTTGGCCGTATTTTATCAGAAATTCAAGCTCTCGTTAAAAACTCTTAATCTTCGGCCATTTCAACTTTTATTAACAGAAATACAATACACACTGCGGTTATAAACATGACAAAACAACGTATGTTGTAAAAAAACTTGATTAATGACTTGACGTTTCGTATGCTTCAACATACATCTTCAGAAGTGACGGTTGGATATAATACAATAAAATTTAAATGCTATGGAGAAAGACTGGAACCTAATTTAAAAGAAATGACAATAGTGAAAAAAAAAGATAATATACAGACCTATCTTAAAGTCTGCTAGAAAATATAAACATATATACAAGGCTAGTAAAGAAAATGTTTCTCACTACCCACATTTTCCATTTAAAGCTGGTTAGTGAGAAACTTTTAGAATTTGTTTAAAAATACCGTACTTGTCAAAAGATCCTGATATTTTCGTACAGTATATTTTGGCGACAACCTGTATTACAAGCCTCGATAATATTATTATTATCCATTTTGCTATTTATAGTCCCCTATTTTTCCGAGTTTGTTAATCTCAGTGCTTTAACAGGACAGTGAAATGGTTATAAATTATGACAATTTTTTGTCTGGTCCGTAAAACACTATTAGACTCGGCAGTCTAGTTGCTCAACGATGAAAATACTCTTTTGCCAACTTTAACTATTCATGACCATAAAACATACAGTAATTCATTATTTTAAAAGTAAACTGCAGAAGACCGCAAACGATAATGCTGCTAATGATACGTGGGATCTACGAGAGACCTAACCAGCCAAAAAAATGAATGAACAAAAACAATGAACTGCAAGGCTGATCTGACCACGTAAAAAAGAAAAAAAAAAGTAAAATTTGCGAGACATCATCACGATAGAAACCGATAAAGTAGGATCGTAACCGTGGACAATTGTTTCGTTGTTATTGCAACTCATCAGAACGGTGTAGCGATCTAAGTGTCGCCAGCAAGAAAGCCAACGCAAATAGATTGCACAATGACCCGTTCACAATATCAGGTTCCGTACTATGTACTCACTTGTCACCCGAAACACGCGTGCCACATCACGTGTTTCGGGGAACAAGGAGCCCACAGTGTATCGCAAAGATGTCTCGCAAATTGAAATGTAGATCGACAAAGCCGATCTGAACATTTAAACGCATGGGCAAAACCATGCTTTTTGAGCACAGCATATCGGATCTGAAAAGACCTACGGTCCCAAAATATATGGAAATAAAAGTAAACTGCAGAAGACCGCACACGATAATGCTGCTAATGATACGTGGGATCTACGAGAGACCTAACCAGCCACCCACTGAAGAGCTCGCCTCCTATTTCGAATTACGCTTCGATAAGTGATAAGAGATATACCGTTAGGTTTGACTGATCCCTTTGTTTCAGAGCAACGTTAAGGACAGAAGCCAATTTACAGCAAGTAAAACCTCTCGTATATGATGACTTCTCAATGAGCGGGCACCTTCAAATTGAATGTTGGCGGTTCCGCCCCTGGCAGTTTTGCTCTGTTAGAGTTCTTGAATAATGCTCATGAAAAAATTAGAAATTGTCTTAGTGTCAATTATTTTAATTTCCCTAAGTAAAAAGTAATTTATGGTGCACATTTTAAGATAATTTGAATGGATAGCGGCCAGAAAATGATTTGCTCCAGTTGGTTCTACTGTCATTAATTAGAGTTTGTTTAAAAATACCGTACTTGTCAAAAGATCCTGATATTTTTCTTGTTTTTAGATTATCTGCGAGTACAACTTTGTAACCCTTAAATTTTATTTACGTCGCGTTAGAAAGTAAATAATTGTATACATTTTAAGAATAATTATTTAAAACATGACAATCCAATTTTTCAAATTTAATCAACCACTTATTCTTAAGTTAGGATTGGAGATAAAATATTGTCAAGAAATAAAATCTAAATTCAATTTTTATTTTCTTTTTTCTGTCTTTCCTTGAATTGGCATAAAGATATGTTTTGATAAACATTTTTCCCCTCGCTTTTAATAGCGTAGTAACATAGTAGAAGACTCGAACAGCCCAATCCATGCATAATGATTGCTTACTGATGAGAAGGTTTTCATCACGACAACTTCCACAAAATTTTAACAACTAACCAGACGAAACTAACTGATTTACAAAAAGTTTACATCCTTTAATCAAAGTTCACCAGCAAAAATTATGCTTTTATCGGAGTTTGAATTGAAATCATCAGAACTTTTTTGCGACAAACTGTACTACAAGCCTCGATAATACATGGTTTTTCTTATCCATTTTGCTATTTATAGTCCCCTATTTTTCCGAGTTTGTTAATCTCAGTGCTTTAACAGGACAGTGAAATGGTTATAAATTATGACAATTTTTTGTATGGTCCGTAAAACACTATTAGACTCGGCAGTCTAGTTGCTCAACGATGAAAATACTCTTTTGCCAACTTTAACTATTCATGACCATAAAACATACAGTCATTCATTATTTTACCCACTGAAGAGCTCACCTCCTATTTCACTTGGCCTTTGTTTTAGACTGGCAACATTAAGGACACAAGCCAAATTACAGCAAGTGAAACCTCTCGTATATGATAACCTTCGCAATGAGCGGGCAACTTCAAATTCAAATTGAAAATGGGCGGTTCCGCCCCTTGTTGGTAGTTTTGCTATTTTAGAGTTTTTGAATAATGCTCATGAAAAACATTAGTAATTGTCTTAGTGTCGATTGTTTTAATTTCCCTAAGTAAACTGAAATTTATCGTGTACATTTTAATATAAATTGAATGTATAGCGGCCAGAAAATGATTTGTAACATAGGTAGTTCCGCTCCAATGAGATGGTTCTACTGTCATAAATTAGATTCTTATATTATTAAGGAATAAAATTTAAATTCATTTCTTATTTTCTTTTTTTCTGTCTATCCTTGAATCGGCATAAATATATGTTTTGATAAACATTTTTCCCCTCGCTTTTAGTAGCGCAGTAACACAGCAGAAGACTCGAACAGACCATGCATAATGATTGGTTACTGATGAGAAGGTTTTCATCACGACAACTTCCACAGAATTTTAACAACTAACCAGACGAAACTAACTGATTTACAAAAATTTTACATCCTTCAATCAAAGTTCACCAGCAAAAATTATGCTTTTATCGGAGTTTGAATTGAAATCATTAGAACTCTTTGGCGACAAACTGTTCTACAATAACACATGGTTTCTCTTATCCATTTTGCTATTTATAGTCCCCTATTTTTCCGAGTTTGTTAATCTCAGTGCTTTAACAGGACAGTAAAATGGTTATAAATTCTGACAATTTTTTGTCTGGTCCGTAAAACACTATTAGACTTGGAAGTTCAGTTGCTCAACGATGAAAATACTCTTTTGACAACTTTAACTATTCATGACCATGAAACATACAATCATTCGTTATTTTACCCACTGAAGAACTCACCTCCTATTTCAAACGCTTCAATAAGTGATAACAGATATACCGTTGGGCTGGACCTTTGTTTCAGAGCAACGTTAAGGACAGAATCCAAATTACAGCAAGTGAAACCTCTCGTATATGATAACCTTCGCAATGAGCGGGCAACTTCAAATTCAAATGGAAATTGGGCGGTTCCGCCCCTGGTAGTTTTGCTATTTTAGAGTTTTTGAATAATGCTCATGAAAAACATTAGTAATTGTCTTAGTGTCGGTTGTTTTAATTTCCCTAAGTAAACTGCAATTTATGATGCACATTTTAAGATAAATTGAATGGATAGCGGCAAGAAAATGCCGGATTTATAACATACATTTTTTATGTTCTTAATCTTGAACAGGGTGTTATATTTGGGCTGCACTCTTAATCAGAGTCACAAAGAAAGGTCTCTTGACTTAAACAGGGTAGCGAAATAAACGGATTTTTTTCTTTAACTGGTTCAAGGTTGGCAGGCCTTGGCGGCCTACCCCCACCCAGGAATTATAGAACCAGGCGTGAAACGTATTTTTATATTTACACTAACGTGAACAATGAATACGAGAAACAATTGAAACATCACAAGCCAGGGGGTCGATTTTATTGCTGTTTCACGAAGTAGACCGCAGTAAGCTTCGCATTAAATCTTTCCAAGAGAAAATAATCTCTTGATCTTTCTAATTACACATGAACGGAACAAAATAGAAGCTCGAATTGATTTCCTGTCGCATTATTTTATAATTTAATTTTACTTGTCAAGCCCTTCGGGATGAACGGCAATGCAGTGTTTAGCAAAGAGACGACATTTGCGGTAACGTGTTTCGTCTGGCTTAGATCGAAACTACCTCGTGAGGTTGTTTCAATAATCATGCTCAGAATAAAGTAACATGTTTCGATCATGATTCGCGCACTGTACCGCCTGATGTGAACACAGCATTAGTCAATTATTTAGCACAATTTTGACCACTGAATTAACTATCACCGGAACATTACCTTTTTAAGTAAAATTTTAAGCGACAAGCAGCAAGATATTTTCTTTATTTCAAGGTTCTGAAACGACAGCAAACAAAATAGACATCAAAGAAGGAATTTACTTTGGACCGGAATCCTCTGAAGACCCGGATGAAGCGGCCACTGATCCTATGATAGGAGCCAATCAATTCCCGGATGAGAAGGAGTTACCCGGATTTTCTGCGACTGTAAAAACGTACATGGAGAGGATGTCAGTGGTAGGGTAAGTTAACTATGTCCGTCATGGACACAGGTGTCCCGCAACGCTATTGTTAAGGCCCGTTTACACAGGCGATTTTTGTGCAATTTTTGTCGCACTTGTCGATGCAATTTTTGTCGCGCGCAAGTTGCATCTTCAAATCGCATGTGTAAACGGGCGGAGATTTCAGTGCGATTTGGGCGCGATTTGTCGCGCAATGTCGCAGAGGTTTCGAACATGTTCGAAACCTGATGCAAATTGGCGGCGATTTTTGGGAAATCGCAGCAAATATCGCAACCGAGTCGCACTGTAATCGCCGCCCGTTTACACATGCGACAAAAGTTGCATTGGAGAGCGCGACAAAAATCGCATCAAAAAATCTCATGTGTAAACGGGCCTTTAGAGGGCCTAGACGGGCGAGGGGAGGAGAGGGCGGGGGGGCTCTGCAAAACAGCTATTATAATAAATAGTACAATTTAAGGCCATGTAAAAGCTAACAGTAAAAAAATTCGCTGTAAGGGACGGACCATTATTTTTTGACGGGGGGGGGGGGGGAGTGTTTGAAAATTTTGAAATAAATTGTTTGCAGAGGCTATAAACTCTGAAATAAGTTCTATGCAAGCAAAAAATAAAGCAAAAAATTGTTTGCTGGAAGTATGGCAGTTGGACGGAGACACAAAATGTTTGCATGTGAAAATTTTCCAACCCTCCCCCTCCCCCCGTCAAAAAATAATGGTCCGTCCCTAACAATTGAAACATTTCAACGCTCCAGAATGTCAACATAACGACGTGTTTAGCAATTAACATTGCTCTTACTCTAAAAATGAGCTGTAAAGGACAACACTCCCAGAGTCAATTTGTGACTAAGATTTCAGTTTCGAATTGTTACTTAATATCTAACATAGTTCCTCTAATAAAAGATTTAATTCCCTCAAGAGCTGATCCAGGCTGCATTGTTACATTGCTTTTCCCTACTTAGGTATGCAATAATTAAAGGCCTGGCTCTCAGCCTTGAATTGAGCGACGATTTCTTCCACGACAAATTCAACCCACCCTTTGCTCTTCTGGCCTTGTGGCACTACCCACCCGTCCCCACCGAGTTAGACTCATGGGGGGTTGGGCCTCATACGGATTATGGTGTTTTGACGCTGCTGATGCAGGATGACGTAGGAGGGCTCCAGATTGAGACAAAGAGTGGGGATTGGATCGATGTTCCTCCCATTCCAGGTAAAGATAACAAACCTTAAAATGCAATCTCTTCCCCAGATCCGCTTGGCCTTCTTACCCACCGGAGCCTGTGAGCACGAGTCTGACCTAGGCCTTTGTCGATGTACTTGCACTTTTTTGCTGATATTTTCGTAAAATTGGGAGCATATGCTGGAGCATATGCTGAGTTTACAAACGGCACAATCAGACAAAAGCCTAACAGTTTACCATTCATTCTAAAAAGCGTGCAAGCTCCAAAGTGGACAAAAAATTTAAAATTTCGTCTTGCAAAGATTGAATCCTGTCACCCAAATTCAATGCGATTTTTCCGTAATGGAACACAAGAAACACAGGTGCGGTCATACCCTGTTGAAGAACGGCCGTACTGTTTGAAATTAATCGGTTAAAAAATATATTCCTTTACTGTACGATCAGCCTTTCATTTCATTTGTTACAGAAAACACAGTCCACCAACTCAACCAGACAAAAATACGTCCTTACTTTCTTATTGTCTTTCATATTGTTTCAGGGACATTTGTTGTCAACATCGGTGACGTTGTGGAGGCCTGGACCCGAGGACAGTTTCGCGCCACAATGCACCGCGTGAAAAACTCACCATCGAAGCACAGATTCTCCGCACCATTCTTTTTCCAGCCGCGACTCGATTGCGTCATTAAGTCTCTTGATGACGACATGTTCGCTGAGAGTGGCAATGAGACATGTGACACAAAACTGGCTCTTAACAGCCCGTTTACCTTTGGTGAATATTTGTTGAACAAGTTTGAGAAATCTTATGGTAAGAACTAGGAAACTCGCCAACCTCGTCTCCAGGCCTTCTCCGTGTTCAAAATGGCGCTGCCAAAATACTCCAAACGTCATGGAGTATTTTGTCACGTGACACACGATGAAATGTCTTCATTTCATTTGAACAACGATTTCAGATTGCTAGCAAACAAACATGGCTGTCAATCGCTGGAAATAATATCTGAAAACGCCGTTTCATCATGTGTCACGTGACAAAATACTCCACGATTCTTGGGGAAGAGTCTAGATTCCATAGCTCAGAAGGAGGTCGGACACCTTATTGATACTTATATAACGGAGTAACTGGTTGGCTTTCAGTTGGAGTTAGGGTTAGCAGTTTATATAGTTAAATTTAGGCCTAATCACCCCGAGAAGCTAAGTGGTACAGTGGTACGGTAGACTATGTAAGTCTAAGCCTAGCTGAGGTCACAGGTTCAATCTTGAATGGGGATTTTAGATTTTCTTTTTTACACTTAAAAATTATTGAAAATATAATTCTAAGTGTCGACATTACGTTATATAATTTTCAATAAGTGTCCGACCTCCTTCTGAGCTATAGAAGGTAGACTCTACCGATTCTTGGAGCATTTTGGCAGCATTGTCCAGGGTCTTCTCCGCCCGACCCGCCATTTTGAATTGAACAAAGCGGAGAAGGACCTGGAAACGAGGTTGACTCGTCACGGCTATGGGCGCGGTTTGGAATAGCCCTTATGCATGTTTACGTCAGACTAGCTAATTTCACCACCAAGCCTCGCTTTCGAAGTGTAAACCTGTGCCAATCCGTAGTTTTTCAATGTATTTTCAAAGGAGCAAAGTTGAAAAGAATACCTACTCAAAAAAAACTTGAACTTGTCAAAGGTTTGTAAGGAATTTTGTACAAATGAGGCTCGGTGGTGAATTTTGAGCTGGTGGCGTCATCACGCATAAGGCCTATTATATTCCGACTTTTTTGCGGGGGGGGGAGGGGGAAGGGGTAGTAGGCTCGATTTCCAGCGTTTTGTGCGCCCGCGTTGTGAGGAGGAACTGAAACCCGGTCTCCCTCAAACGGCTGAAAATTTAGCCAAAGGGTGCATTGGAGGAATAAAAAATATGTTGTTCTCATTAATTGCTAAGACTGCTAAGGATCGAAAAAAAAAAACAAAGTAAACGTATTGATTTCTTTCAATATTTTGGAAGAGATATTTTGATTTCTAAATACACATCCGGAATATGTGCCAATAAATCGTGTGTTTAGAGCATACATATAAACCCCTGTGAGGTTATTAACATTCAAGAATTTGTTTTTAGTCCAAAGCAAAGCCGGATAGAAGCTTTATGTAGGTTGACATGCATGGTTGTCAAGTTTGTTAAAACATTGCTTTCGTATCTGCAAAAGTTTAAATGAATTAAAAGCCTTACCCCTAATCTTCGCCTTTAAAAATAGATCATCATAAAAACGATCGAATTATTAAGACTAATCTTTCTTTACGGAGAGGGATGAGAAATAAGACGCTGACGTAAATTCATTGTATTTGTTGTTGTCGTTGTTGTTGTTGATGTGCATGCATTAGAATTCGGTATTCAACGGACCCTATATTTTTATTTTTAAAAGTTAAAGGGGCAGTGTCCCGAGCTTGCTTTATTATTTTGAAATAGGAATAAAAATGGCCAAAAGCGATGTACGTAAAGAAATGTTAACTAAAGCGACAAAATAGCGGCTAATTAATATACTAAAAATTCCACCAGAATGGCAATTTTGATTTATTGACCGCCTGTCACGAAATCAAATTTGATGAACTGTAATCCACTTCCATCCTTGTAATCCTGCACTTTTTCTCCAAACTACTGCCTCTGTTTTGCCCTATATAATATTTTTATCCACTTTTGTTGTATAGTGATGGCATTTGGCGTTCGTCGGGACACTATCCTTTTCACATCTTTATTTTATTTTTGCTCTATGCGATGAAGAATGACAAGTATCTAGGCGGGATTATGTTAAATAGTAAGAGTGATTGATAAGTACATTAGGTACATTCAAACCTTTTCCTTCTCCCCAGAGCCCCTCAGCCAGCTGCCAAAAATAAACATAGTAAACTCTTATCCGATACGAGCGCGTGGTGAAGTCAAGTGATCCGAGACTGGTTGTGCCTAAGGGCCTTGTCGCACTAGGGAAATTTTGATCAAATTTGTCTTTGTTTAAGATAAAAATCTGTCATTACATCAACTTTCCGAATGCGACCGGTGTTTCGCAAATTTGGTAAAAATTGGAAATTCCGGCTAAACTTCAAAGACGCCGTAGTGTATGGGTGGAGCATGCCGATTTTGAAAAAATCGAACAAAACAAAAGAAACCGCTCCGGAGGGACACACTTTTTGTGGAATATTTTTGTTTTGTTGCCATTATGCGTATGTTTTCGACAGCATGGACGGACAGTGCTACCCTAAAATGTTCTCAAATTTTTTAAACTTCCGTTTGCGGTTTCAAATTTATGGAAATTTTTGCAAGGGCTAATTTTTGTTTTTGACTGTAGTGCGACCAGGCCCCAATAGAGGACTTATTATTATCTGCCCGCGCCAAATACAGAGTTTGTATGGGAATCCAGTGTCAAAACATTTTAGTACATCTTAAATTTTCTAATATTTGTAAAGTATAAACTTATGATACTTCGACTGGGTATTGACAAACTGAAATGTATGGAAAACAAAAATATTAATTGCATGCTTCAGCTAACACAGCTACATTCCTCGAATGTGGTGAGTAAAATCTTCTTCCTGTTATTGTGAGGATTCCATTCACAAATATTAGAAAATTTACATTTTACCGAAATTGTTTGCCCCTGGATTCTCATATAAACATTGTATTTAGCGGCACTGTGTTTTGCCCTGATTACCCATGATTCCCCTACAAAGTGCGAAGTCCTCTGTTGCAAGAACAACATGATTAAATGCTTCGGTCCCACTGCACTTCGTGACTAAGCTCGTACTATTTTACATAAACTCGCCAAGGCATGCAATACAGTTACTTAAACTTTTCAAAAAGTAAATGCACGAATGTACTCTGTGTAAATCTTTTTTCTCTTTTCGGCCAGCTGTAGTATTCAATAAATCACGCTATATCGCATTGCTTAACAGTTGTATTATCTTGAAATAATGTAGACTTACTATAATATATATTAGCCCCAGAACAAAGTTTATCACATCAAGTTTTGGAGGGAGTCTGTTACTCGGGTTTCTCGAGACAAAACTGCTATATTCTCTTTATTATTCGTCACCACAAGGCCGTCTTTTTACTGATAGTTTCATGATTCATTCAAGCCTATCACATGTCGATAAATGATCAGCTATTAATATTGATAGTTGAAAATTTTACCGCAAAAACGCTTTTAAACAAGAGAAAAAGAAACAGCTTGGTTAACATTTAATTCAGTCCGGCAGCAGCATTTTAAAATCAGCTTTAAATTCGAACAACCGTACCCTGACTACATAAAATGAGGTATGACTCCAAGAGGAACACAGTCCAAGATTGTTACATGCAGTACCTGGCCGAAAGGGATCCACTTAAGCCTGCATAGCTGGCGGGTTTTTTGCGCGTGATGCTGAATTCTCGCGGCTTCACCGCTCGCGAATTCAGTATCGTGCGCAAAAAAACCGCCAGCTACGCAGGCTAGATCCACTTTTGCTCTACTCAGACGAACTACTGAAAAATCAGTTAACCCGTCAGCATATTTACTTTATTAGTGATATACATGTTTCGCTTTCTTTTTATATTATATTTACCATAACATAGCTCAACTGATAAAACTCTTCTTACATTATTCTTACCCCAGTATTTCACTCGATTGATATAATATAACTTAAAAGCTATGCACGCTGCGTAGACAGTCGAGATTCAACTTCCGCCTTACGGGACTCCTCGCAATAATGGCCATCCCGTTATTACAGACAATCCCATAGACTCCAATGAATCTGGGCAGATTGAAACTCAACGAGAGTGCACGAGAGTTACCGAGAGTACACGAGAATTACCGACAGTGCACGAGAGTTACCGAGGACAGTGCACGAGAGTTACCGGCACGGGTTTAGGTAATTCCCTGCGTATATTAGCGCTTCTCGCCGAGCACCCCCACAATGAGTGAACTATTTCCATCAGCGCTGTATCAGCATCGTGTAACGAAATTCTAAATAAGGGATCTTTAGATCGGAGCACGAGTACGAGAATTGAGCACGATTACGACTTTTGTATTTCGCACCAGACACGCTACCAGAGCCTTGGTTCCTTCCAGTTGCCAAACATTTAAGAAGAAGGTCATATGAATACGACTGATGAGAGACTGAAGAACACGCGCTAGATTACGTCATAAGGTCGTGAGACGTGGTGAAATAAACCATGGAATGGTGTCATAAGTGAGATCCGAATCCTACCTCCGTTCGTCAAATCAAATCAAGGTTAGCCAATGATCTATGGTCAATGTTGATGCTACTTAAGCTGTTTTTGTTTTATACTCCTGACCGATTCTTTACAGAGGATATGTCAAGACCTGTGACGTCATAAGGTCATGTGACGTTGCTGAATAAACCACTGCATTACTCGAATTCAATCTTATACTCGTACTCCGATCTAAAGGTCCCTATTATTTATAACGACCTGCGACTGCAGGCGCATCTTTACCGCGCCACAGTAACGATCGAGCGTGCTCAGTATTGGTACTAAACATCACGTCTCTACCGTGTCACGACCGTAAAAGCAATCATATTTTGCTTGCGAGCTAACAGATTTCAAATATAGATGTATTTCTCTGGCGCCACTATAACGAGTGAGCCCTGCGTGGAGCTAGTAACCGTATTACGATCGTACAATGACTGTCACAATCGCAGCAACGCCGGGCCAACGTCGTTCCCGAGGGAGGATCCCGGGAACGAGGTGGAGTCACGCGCACAATGATAAAAGTTTAAAGCTTTCACAAAATTATTTTAACGGAAATGTCTCTTAGTCGTATTAAGAAATCAGAGTAATTTTACGCTGTTGACGTAGCCATTCAGCTTTAGTCGTGCAAATACCTCTAACTGGTTAAAACAAATACAGTCGAACCTCTACGTTCATGATCAAGCATCTCTCGTAAGCGACCACCTCTCATAAGCGACCACTTTTACATAACACCTATTTTTTTCCAGTCAAATCATCAGTAGTTGAAACCTCTCGTAAGCGACTGCGACCACTTTCAACGCTGGCGATTTAAATTTTTCGTTTATTTTCTCTACACCAGCTCCCAAATAAATGTCAGGCCAGTTTCATCAGCTGAAATGAAGTTTCTTCCCGCGAAGCAACAAGTAAGGATTGGACCCTCGTGTTGGTTTGCTCTGCAAAAAATATAGCTAAATCAGAGTGGTCCGAGAATGCGAGAAAGTTCGAATAACCGAAGAGGTTACAGTACTGCGTTTCATTTGGTTTCTTGGCCAGTAATAGTCCATAGCAAAAAAAACCTCCCCGCCTCCCCTTCAAATCTCAAGTCCAAAACACCAACGTCATGCCCGGGGGGGGGGGGGGGGTACTCCCTATAATGGGCTATACGGGGATGCTCCGCGCAGAAGGGGTACGTTTTTTAGGCTGGAGGTATATGAAAGGGTAGGGATTTCGCGAGTTGAAGTATATGAAAGAGTAGGGATTTCACGAAGTATAGGAAACGTAGGGAAAACACGAGTTGAAGTATAAAAAAAGGGTAGGTAAAACTTCCATTTAAGTTTTATAAAAAAAAAAAGCCTTTCAAAATATATCAAACAGACCCACGTAAAGGCTATAGGCTGTTTGCGCACTTTGTGTGGCCGCTTGCTAGTCAATATCACTCCTCAATCCATCACAATCAAACCGAAAGACACTGTGTGTAAACAGTAGACGTTGTTCCCATCATTATGGTATTTTTTCCCATGTGTCAGGACCAAGACTGAGGCACTGAGCCGAGCATGCGCGGTCGCTTACCTGGTGTTGGGCCAGGTAGTCCAACCGTGTTGTTCAACGTTCCATACGTTGAATGTGCCGTCTTTCGCGCCACCCACAATGTACCTCCCATCCGGGATAAACGAAATGACCTGCATTGAGAACAAAAAAAGCCGCAATAAGTCAATTTTGTTATATAGCTGGAGTTTTTCTCAGTACAACGCACGCGTTCATTGGTTAATTCATGGTCACATGACATTTAGAACAAACTAACTGTCCCGGCTGGTATATCGTGTTTTCATGATTATGGCCAGGAGCCTTCTTTAAACTTGTTTTGTTATATAGACCCTATTCATAAATGGCGGCCGGTTTATTATTCTTTTATCTGATTCATGCTAATCAGCCCAACTAGCCCCGTTAGCATGTGCAAAATTAAAAAGAATTTTTGCTCTAGAATGAGGCTAGTTGGGCTGATTAGCATGAATATAAAAGAATAAATAAATCGGCCGCTATTTATGAATAGGGTCTATAGCCGGAGTTTTTCTCAATACAGCGCGCGCATTGATTGGTTGATTCATGGTCACATTACATCTAACAAACAAACTGTTCTCCGCCAATTGTCCTAAGCGGGCAACATTTGCGAAAGCGGGCAACAATTTTGACGTCAGAGGGTGAAATTGCAATGTTGCCCGCTAGCGCACGTGATCAGACCGTGACTCTGACAAAAGGTGGCACGATTATGGTGCGATTGATGTTTACCTCGAGTGCTCGGCGCGTTTTTCAAACTGTGTTGTGTTTTTTTTGTTTTGCTATATAACAAATTTTGTTTCCCGAGAATCTCGATGTTTCCAGAGAAGAAGTCGAGGAAAACATCGAGATTCTCGGGAAACAAAATTCACTGTTTTCCTCGGGACCAGTCATTAAGTGTTTATTATTATCTTGAAAAGGGAAGAAAAAATTGCCAAAAGTGATAAAAGCAAACGAGAAATATTTACTAAAGAGACGAAATAACAGGCTAAAAAGTCAAATTTTCACAAGAAGACAATTACAAGTTTGATTTCTTGACCGCCTGTTACGTAATCCACATCCGGCCATCCTTGCAACCCTGCACATGAACACTTTGGAAATATCTACAACCCAACGGACAATAGACCCTATTCATAAATGGCGGCCGATTTATTTATTCTTTTATATTCATGCTAATCAGCCCAACTAGCCTCATTTTAAAGCAAAAAATTTTTGAATTTTGCACATGCTAACGAGGCTAGTTGGGCTGATTAGCATGAATATAAAAGAATAATAAACCGGCCGCCATTTATGAATAGGGTCTATACAAAGGCGTCGGATCCTTGTGATCCAGCAAATTTTATATGACTGGGATTACAAGTCTATTGAATATTTCGTCAGGCACGGCCTGATTTCTTCAGGGAATACAAGAAAAACGTGAATTGTAACGTTTTTCTTGTGGTCATTTTATTCCTTAAAGAATTAAGTCAGGCTATTGGATAAAATATACTTATAATCCTAGTTGTACAGCAAGCCTTGCTTTATTAGCTAATCCTGCACGGTCTCCAAAATACTGCTTTAGAGTCTTTTTATCCAATAAAGCTGTTTATTTGGTGGCATAGTTTTGTTATTTCGGCTGGACAGTGTCCTATTAGGCCATACCTTAAGTTCTTTGTCATTACTTCTCATATCCACGCTGTTCTTAGCTTTAAATGGACAGCCATGCATGCTCCACAGTGTGACTCTGTTGCCAGCCAAAGACACGAAGGCAGCAGGGTCTACTGGCGAGAATACTACGCTCTTTACAGACACGCCCTTTAGAAGTCCGTCGACCTCGGTCAGTTTACAGACGCAACCCCAGTTGTTTTTCTTACTCCACGCGCGAATAGTCGTGTCGTCTGAGCCTGTCAGGGCGATCTCACCATCAGGAGAAAACGTAACTACATTCACTGCAGCGGTGTGCCCGGTGAGTTGAGTAATTTCGTGCCCGGGGACAAATTCCCCGACCCCAGGACGTATCTTGTATATACGAGCGGTTTTATCGAGGGACGCAGAAGCGAGAGATTTGCCATCTTTTGAGAAAGCGCAGAATAGGACAGCATCCGAGTGGAGCTCTGGAAAGGAAACATTAGCAGTAAGAAACAAACTTTAAGGTATGGGTGTGTGTGTCTAGGAACCGTGCTGTTGAAGCCATGTAAAACGTTCGTTTCCTCCTGCATCTGTCGGGATTGGTTGCGCCAGGAGTGAATATGCTCCTGGTTTCGGAGATGAAGCTATATATATGACCGTGATTTCCAGTTTTCTATGTCTAATTCATCATATTAGGAAGCTTTTACATGGACTCGGTTTTTGCTTTACACCTTTTCAAGTTCTCAAACTGTATACGATTTCAAAGTATTTATACGCAGAACCTATTTTATTGTCTCGTTGATTATTAAACAGGATGGTGAAAAATGAAAAAAAAAAACATAGTTTTGATCGAATTTAAAACGAATATTTTCAATACCACGCGGTTGCAACTATCTTTTTCAAACAACTGTTTCTTTTTTTACCGACCGTACCGTCACGGTCTTCAAAGCGCTGTTTTAAAAAATCGACACAGACTAGTCTCCAATGGCGCCTTTTAAAAAATACAACAGCGTCCATGTAAAGATTGTCCAACTGATTGCTTTCATGTAAATGATATTTTTCATTAATTCTTTGAATCTTATCAAGTTATCTCATTCAAAATAAGAAAAAAAATGACGTTCATGCAGCGTTATATGCGGTCATTGTAAGGTGTGTTTAAAATATGATTTTGTTGTTGCATCTTTCCAACTGCATTTTTCTATCCATTATGGTCATTCTATGTTCTTAATTTTATATTCCTCTATTTCGCATTTAAGGTAATTCAGCTAAGTATAGTACCAACTCGATAGCTTAACTTTAAGCGCGAATACGTACAGTTTCATGTATTTTTTAAATGGCAGACTAAATTTTAAAACTCAACTCTTCTTGCGCGATAGCGATGCAGCTGGTGATAAAGGCGAAAATGTCAAAACTGGGTGTATGACTTGGTTTTAAAACAGTTGTATATCAAAAATTTATCTTCGCTGCTTTTTTAGTTTTAAAGTTTTGTAAAAATTAAACCACGAAAACTTCTGAATCATCACAATCATCATATTTTGTGGCGTGCCTGTAAATTAGCTGGTGCGCCCTGCAGGACGCACCGATACCATAGCTAAGTGTAGCGACCACGTTACATAAATTGTCTATTGTCTATTGTCCAACCATTCTCTTAGATATGCAAATTTTATACTCTTCCGAATTTGCGTTCAAGTTATTAATATTCATTTGGGCAGGTGCTTCTTGTTTGAAAAAAGATTTCTTATTATTATTAAAATACAAGCGATAAAAGAACCATACAAAATTGTATTCTTTCTGATAATGAAATTTCTTATTTTTGTCGCGCTTAAAGCCAAGTGCTTGGATGTCAAAATTGCCAGTAGTAAATAGACATTCAAAATGGTGTAAATCGGAAGAAAACATGTACGCTTAATTTACATCGGGAAACCGAAATTATATAAAATAATAATAGCTACTACAACGGGAGAAAAATTGTTGAATAGGAGTGAAACAATATAAATCAAGCTACGCGCAGAAATTATAAAATCTGTTTCTTACCATGTCTTTCAATTATTTTTTGCGACGAATGTTGAATTTTGTGGTTCCATGTTGCACCCTTTTTCGTATTTTATATAACAAATCTGTCGCCATGCGTTACTTTTATTTTAATGTGTTTTAGCTATTAACATCGATACTACGCACGACGCACTGAATATGAACTTTATTTTAATAACACGAGGTTTAATTTACGGACTACACCCATGCGTGTGTGTTGCAAAATAAATTTGACCGATAAAAAAAGCAGGCGTCGGTAAACGAAAATTATTTCTTACGACAATTCTTACGGCTCGAAAGTAAAAGTTTTCAAGGATAGCAAAATAAATATTCGAAAGAAAATTTATATTAAGAATATTAATTTAAAGTCGCGAGCTTACCTAAACGAGAAGCACGTCTTCCATTATCGTGGTTCCACAATATGACTTTCTTATCGCGGGAAGACGAAGCTAAAATCGACCCAAAGGAACAGAAGGAACAAGATGTTACCTCTGCAGAGTGGCCGCTCAGAGTTCTTAGAATCTCTCCGGTGGCTATCGTCCAGAGGTTGATTTTTCCATCTTTTGAACATGTAGCAAGTATTTTCTCTTTCGGATCAACGGTACAGTACAGCACTGCAGATTTTTCTTGTCCTTGACTGAGGCGACGAAACATTCGCTTTTCATACTGGAAAGCACCGCTGTTATTTATGGCAGACATATCTGTAAATGGTGTAAATCTTTCTCCTGAAAAACAACAAATTCCAGAAAATATATCCTAGTCAGATTTGATATATCTCGATGGTCCAAGCAAACGATTTCGACGCTTTTTTGTTCATGATCTCAATGTTTGTGGCGGTTCCAGCCAAGCTGGCAAAGTTGTTTGCATTCAGCTGTCTCCTTATGTCACTTTATACAATTTTATGCAAATTTATATTGTGAGTTAAGCTTTTATTATCTCGTCGTTACACGCGCCAATTTTCTCGCGACAGACGCGCGAACATAACTGGTGGACATGCGCGTTGTCACGGTACCGTTTCGTGACGAAAACAAAGCAATAGATATCATGAAATACAGCGATTTTTTTTATTTTTAAAGCTTTTTATAAAAAATAATTTATTTATAAACACATGCGTTAAAATCTCTATTTTTTATCTGGTTGCGTTGAAGGTGCAAAGGGTTTTCTGTAATGGAAATTTTCAGCTTTGTTAATCCAGAGCCCAATTATTCAAACTGAATCGACGCTTGCGGCATGAAATAAATAATCTAATAATCACTTTCATGTTGTTAATTGTGTACATAAATGAAATAAATTGTAACACGAGTCGAAATTAGAACAACCTATTCTCTCAGTTATTTCCAGCAAAAAGCAGCCAACAACAGACACGGCCGCGGTAAACATTTAGCAGTGCAGTGTTTCATGTCGAAAATCGATCAAACGCATATCAAAGTTGTAGCTCTTGAGACAAAGCAACCCTTCAGTTCTTGCTGTTTTATGTTACATACTGTTAGGCCTTGCGAGTTTTCATAAATGTTAATGTTAAAAAACAGGACAGTCATACCTCTGTAAATGAAAAACGGAGAAGTAGACTGAACGCCGCTTCACCAGGCAGTATAAAATTGTAATTGGGCATACCATCCAGATCGCACTAGTTTATCGCTCATTAACAAGCCACAACAGCCTGCCATCAATCCTTGTGTAAATATTTTCCTTTTGTAGCACAGATTTTACTGTGATACACGCGTCAATCAAGCCGGCATTAAATTTCTTTTCAAGAAATATCGTTTGATAACAGGGTCAACATTCTGACTTGTTGCACTCCGGGGTTGCACTGCACGCACGTAAAGTCTAATGAGACTAGTGATATCTTATTAATTTTGGGGTGATGTATCAGGCAGTTTTCCGCTGTTCCAACTTTGCCGGCGGTGAATGTATCTGTCCATTTGAACAGCGTTTCTGATTCATATATTAACTTTCCTTGCTGGCCCATGTAAACACATTTATGTATCGTCTTGTTGTGGTTGTGTAAAAGCTTCGTTTTTTGTCCGTTTTGATAATGTATAATTATGTAAGCAGTATGCATTGTTAGTTATTTCCCTCGCCCTCTTTAACCAAGAAACTTATGTCTGTGTTACTCGGCTAATCAAAGCCTTGTTTGCTGCTAACAAAGATTTGTTGAAAAATAAAAGTCGGCTACAGCAATTTCATGGGCAAAACTTATTTAAGACTCTTCTACCGTCTAAAAGGTCAAGCAAGGATTAAAGATAAATGTCACTTCCAGTAATGTACTTAACAATAACTGACACAAGGGCGGGCCTTTGTCGTGTCACTCTATTTTTATAAGAACGTCTTTAAAATTTTTGACTTTAATTGAGTGACAAGGACTGAAATGTTGTTATGTTCTCTAATTTTAACTTGTAATCGCGTTCGAAGAACGAAATTCTAATTTCGTGATGGTTTCCCTGTGCTTTGCATGCAGTAAAATTTGTATAGGTAATCATACGGTTTTCTCGTTCAATTTGGGATTAATTTGCACTTGTGAGTTTTTCAAAAAGCTCAAATTGCACTCGCCGCTTTACTTATTAATAATTATACATGAAAAAAAATTGCATCCATTTTTGTTTGGAAATTTTTTTTTTTTTTTTTGCAAAAATTTTTTTTTGGAATTTTTTTTTTCGATTTGTAATTTGCACTGGTGTTACACTTTTTGCACTGGTGTTACACGTTTTGCACTGGTGTTACACTTGAACTGCACTGCTCTTCGCCAATCAGAATCGAGTAATTTTTTCATGTATATTATTAGAGATTTTATTGCATGCAAGGCACAGGGAAACCAACACGAAATTAGAATTGCGTTCTTCGAACGCAATAAAGTGTTCTTATGAAAACTGGGCCCGCAAGGTCTTCCAATTTTCTAATTGTTACAAATATTTGCTTTTTAAAATTGGGCGACCCTCAACATCGATCAAATTCAAGCATTTTGGGCACAGTTGGGGACTGCATATGTAAATTTTGAACAAATTATTACAGTTTATTTTATTCTTAGTTGGCTATCGAAAACGTAAGAGGACAAAATAAAGATGTTCTTAATAAAATTTCAGCCTGGGTTTGTTCTAAGGCCGTTGTCAAAATTTTAGGACGGAATAATAAGAATGAAGATCAAGCAAAGAGCCCGGCTGTTTTTTCGCTTTTTTCTCCTCTTCTGATTTTTTCTCGCGTCTCCGGTTGAGCAAGCGAGTGACTGAGAACGGAGCCCGGGCGGGGGGGAGGTACTTCCGTCAATTTAGGATAGGTGTATACCGCGAAGTTTCTTAAACCCTGACCCCATTGAAGGCTAGAAAAATCGAAAATTGACACCCTATTTCAGGGGAAAATGTATTGAACTAATCCTAACCACGGCATATATCTATCCCCCCTTCCCCCCCGACCCCCGCCTAGGGGGACGGAGAAGCATCGTTAGTGCTGCACAGTGCTTCCTGTCAGTTCACACATGAATTTTAATTTTAATAATTCAGTTTGTTGATGACGTGAAGGTTTAAATCTGTATTAAATTTTGTTAATCCGGACTACTTTTTGACTTTAACATGCGAGGCTGATCAGACAGCAAATTCGTTCGATTTATTTTAATAATATTGTTATTATCATTACTAGCCGTTTCTAGTTTTCAACCGTTACTTGTTCATTAGCCTATCATGTGTCAGTATTTTATCTTAGCCCCCTTTTAAATATTGTAACCGTTTGTTTCCTTCTTCACTTAGCTTTCTTAGCCCCTGATGAAGGTTAGTTTTGTCTAACCGAAATATCGGGCAAATATTATTAAAATAAATCGAACGAATTTGCTGTCTGATCAGCCTTGCATGTTAAAGTTTTTTATTTAGTTCATTGCTGATCCTGATCTGCACAAAGATCCAGCTACATTTTGCTACTGTTTGTTCAAGTGGTCCTTGCATTTTTACGGAAGTCATTGGAACTACTTTTTGACAGCTAGCAAGTACATTTCTTTTTTGTGAACTGTTATTTGTTCTCTCATGTAAATTATATCAATAACCGCAATTTACAAGTCAAATAGTTGTTAGCTTTAGAAGATATGGGCAATTTATTGTTATTAACTAGAAGTTGCTAAGAAATCAAGTGCTGCGAGGTGAGTCATGAAATAATAATAACAATAATAATAATAATAATAATAATAATAATAATAAGTGGTTGTTGGTGCGCTTGGTACAGTGAAGAAGGGTATGGTAGAAAACATCAACAAAGTATCAGAGAGAGCTACTATGACAGAGATTCAAAAGATCTGCATGCTGGGATCTGCACGAATCCTCAGAAAGGTGCTCAGTGTATGAACAGAATGATGATTGACTTGAGTGACTGACGCTCTAGGTGCATGGTTTGCGCTCGGCTGATGCACAAAAAGAACACCAGCAAAGACTGTGATAAAAGAGAGAATAATAATAATAATAATAACTAGTAGTAATCATAGATTATGGTGCGTCTCCTTATCCCGTGGCACCGCGTCTTAGCCTAGTACCTCAGTTTCATGAATTAATTCAGCCACTGTTGAAAAGAGCTATGTCGCGAGATATGTCACGCAGGCAATAACGTCGGGCCGTCATCAAACAAATTCACGCTATCGCCGTGGAATCGGGCAAAATCCTGCCGTGCTGTGTACTCCGAAAGGTCTCAGATTTTTCCGACATATAAATAGTATATTTGTCTTGATTTCATTTCGGTTATTTCTCCGATTCTGAAATCATACTCCTCAGTACATGTACCAATACCGGAACCGGAAATGAGAAATTTCGACGTTTAAGTCACGCAACATTCAACGTGAAATTTCGCAAGATTTTTCGGATAAAATTACAACTACCAATTGCAAGTAAGACACAAGACTGTTGAATATAATTCCTTTATTAGCTAGACAAATTTTAGTCACAAAAATGCGAAATCTTTAGTCGCAAATGTGCCCGATACAGGCGCAATTTCGAGCACTGTAAAGTTAAATTATCTGCGTTCGCCTGGCGCGGCCAGTCAGTGAATTATTGCTACAAGACATAAGCGAATTGCACCGTACCGTAGAACATCGCGAAGAACGACGTCGGTATTTAGGTGAAAGCTTCCCAAATCAGGCAGAGAACCACAGCAAAATCAAGATAGAACATTCAAAACATACCAGAACGGCAGCGAGGAAAATCTGTAAATTCTTGCTTGATTCCAAAGAGACCCAACAACTTACTTGGTCCGGAGAAGAACCTTCGTCCAATTTTTCCACCGCGTACTTTTACTAGGCCTTGAAATATTGAGCCGTACGATTCCAAAATCGGGAAAATATCCGAAACTAAATCAAGACAAATAGATTATTCACATGTGACATTTCGGAGGATGATGCCTGATTTCCACGCGATGCTGGATACTATTGTGACGTTTCAAAATGGCGCAGATTTGGTACCGACACTTTTCTCGATTCGTTCCGCTTAGCCGACAAGATTAGGAAGCGTCTCCTTCGTCGACGCAATAATAATAATGACAATAACAATTTAAGCCCGGAAACTTTGTTGCATATTGAGTGAAAGTAATTGGCCATTTGCACGATGGCGTCATTTTACTACAACTACCAGAATCCTTCAGTTTTTAAAAAAATTTGGCATGATAAATCTGAATTCAAACTGAAGTAGAAAATTAAAGTATCAAAACTGAATCGGTGAATACTAATCTTGTTTCTGAATTATACTTGGTTATAAATTATGGTTGGAGATTTGTGTCTGACAAATCAAGTTTATTCGTGGGTCGCGTGTGCTAAAAGCTGCAAATTTATGTAACTGATGAAAATAATGCAAATTTACTTACCTTTCACGGCCGCGCTAACATCAACTGCAAAACTGCTCGATCGACGTAACAAACGATAATGCAATAATTTACCCATTTAGGGGTGTTGGGCTATATAGCGAAAAACAACTGTCTTAGCGCGCTAAAACGAGAATTTAATGTCGTCAAATTGCGTCTGCAAATTACAAACTAAAGTTTAAAAATGTAAAAATTCACATTTTACAAGTTAAAGAACGAAATGGCACTCAAAAATTGCTCAAACACATCTTGGTTAACGAGCGCGATACATGATTTCGTCTAAATGAAGTCGACACATTTGCGGGTGTGAACAGCCGTGCACAGAAACTCGAAAATATTCATCGTTCTCTCTCAAAATGACAATTTTTTTCGCCATATGATCGCGACATTAATTCGCTATTTCAGCGCGCGCTAATGCGGTTGTTTTTCGCTAATCGAGCGCGAACCAATCTCGTTCCCAGAGGCCGCGTTCCTTTTGGTCAGCACCAAGGTTGTCACGAATATAGCCTCTGCGCATGCTTAGCGCATGCACGCACGCGCACAAGCGCATGCGTAGGCACATGCGCACCATGAACCGGAAGCACAAAATCGTGCTTCCGGTTATGGATTGTCCCAGAGTCCGTGAACGTTCGGTCTCCGCTGACCTGAAACGCGCGGGCTCTGGAGACGAGATTGAGAACAGGCAGAGACCATGTGGACTGCGCACGCACAATTTGGCAACTACTTCCGCTGATCCTACATACTGCTGCTACTCAAAATCATCGCCAACGAAAAAAGCGCCCAGACCCCACACGGTCAGTCACAAATAGTGTTGCTCCTCGCTAAGGCTCGCAGCAATAATAAGAACCAATAAGTATTAAAACATTTTCAATGTGAGAAAACATTTTCATTTTGATTCGCGATTTTGGAAATTTTTATTTTGATAATAAAATTCCTATAAATGATCATGTTCAAAAGTTGAGTTGTTCATTAAATCCTAGAGAAAATCTTAACTGATATTTCACGCATTTCCACCGAGTTGCTGCTTTTTATTTTACTCTAAAGCCGAGCTCACATTAGCGTCATAACGACATCGACATAAGAACATGGACATAACGACGTAAAGAAAAGATCGGTTATTTTCCTTATATATGTCATATGTTATT
The DNA here is from genome assembly GCA_024195265.1 of Dendrophyllia cribrosa. Classification (NCBI taxonomy): domain Eukaryota; kingdom Metazoa; phylum Cnidaria; class Anthozoa; order Scleractinia; family Dendrophylliidae; genus Dendrophyllia; species Dendrophyllia cribrosa. The sequence continues at coordinate 3,795,410 of JAJLRJ010000008.1, read as the reverse complement.
TATATGCTTCCATTATGTCGTTATGTTGTGTTGTTCACACTGGTGACATAAATCATCGATATAAGGCTATAAGCTGTGTTTTACATTTGCGTGACACAACCTACACGAACGCCCCTAGCGGCCGGGAGCGGTGAGAGGCGGACAACCCGCCCCTGCGAAATCCCTGAAAGAAGGCCGCGTGACAGTCCAAAAATAAAACCAAACGATGGCTCGATACCATCACTCTTTGCTTGACAGCTAACCTTTGTGACCTTTCAATGTTATGTTTTATTTTCCAATTTATCGGTGTGCATAATCTTTTCTAATTTATTTCTTCAAGTGCCAGTGCATTTTAATTGTTAAATCTCCGGAATTTCTCGAGATTGTTCTCGATCGATTACGTCTCATGATATCTGTGATCTGTAGAACATGGAATTCATATCATGTGCTTGACATAGTACTCCTACTCTAATATGCATTCCATAAAAGTGAAGCGAAGCATAGAGCGACACGAAATACGAAATCAACAACAAGGAAATTTATATTTATCAGTATCTCGATTTTACTGAAGTACAGCTTTAACGCCGGATAATCATAGTAAAATAAACTTTAAACGAGGCGATTAACTAAAATGCATTCTCTTATTCATCAAAGCAGTCGGCAGTTAATGATATTTGGCTATCATCGCTAGCTACATGGGTAATTGTATGTTAAATTAGCGTATTTATAGTTGTAATTTCAAGGCGGAATCCCGCGACAATTTGTTAGTGTTGAAAGAGAATCGTGAAATCACACACGAAAGGGTTAAAGCAAACTATTCATAAACTAAACTGTACTCACTTTCCGAGTCTGTTCTTTCTAATTCAGCAGCTTTTCTTCTTGCCCACCAACCCTTCATGGTAAACACAGATCTTGATAATTGCGGAATATTTTCTTGTGTTTGACGGAAACAGAAAAGACGATACACTTCTTCTCTATGAATATGAAGAATTTTTCTCATGAAATGAAAATATCTTCCAAGCTTTTCAAAATTCTGAAAAACAGTCCGATACAGTGTCGACGTGGTTTACAGCGGCAAGCTCGACGTACGCGAAAAGTTACACAAGCGTGTCTAACTGAGACAAATATTTATATAATTGTTCATTTTCCGCCTGGGTGTTTCCGACTGTCACGCCTTACTAACACTCTGATGAAAGCTCTGTAAGTTCAAAATTCACTGCTTATTACGCAGACAGCAATATTTTAGACTGTATTGCAGGAAGTTACCAATGAAGGTAAGCCGTGCGTCGGAATGCAACCGACTCCGGCGGACTACTGTACAACAACGAAACACTTATCCTTAGTAATACAATTGACAATTGTCGCTATCAGATGATGGTGATAATGATGATGATGACGACGACGATGATGATGATGATGACGATGATGATGATGATGACGCTAACGTTGACGTCAATGATAATGACGATGATAGCAGATGATGATGATGATGATGATGATGATGATGATGACGTCCTAGTTAGGCCTCGGTATGGTCTAACTAGGACGAAACAGCTGTCCATACATGACTGCCACTACCAGGGTGATATGGTTGTGCGCATGCGTAAGGTATTGGCTATCACCATACCGAGGGGTTGGTGTGGTTTGCTTATTTTGTTTACTTACCTTCGCATTCATCACATCATCAATGTTCCTTTATCTCCTTAGGGGAGAATAGGGTTTCACATTACTACCCCTTTATTTGTCCTCGTTAATTAAGGGTTATAATTTTGCAGCATTTTCTAGCCTGTTCCAGGCGTTCAGATAGTGGGGAAAGCGCGAATTGTTGGGGAAGGCGCGAAGAATAAGCGAGCGAAAAAAATGCGGGGAGCCTCCTCTCCCCAGTCTCCTCGCATTTTTTCGCTCGCTTTTCTTCGCGCCTTCCCCAACTATTCGCGCTTTCCCCACTATCTGAACGCCTGGAACAGGCTAAGCATTTTCCCACTTCGTGAAAGTTCTTTTGCCTCTCCATTTACATGCAAGTTAACCTCTCGGTCACATTCGCGCTAGAACCTTGCTTGCTTGACCAATTTTTGTTTACCTAGCAAATTCCTAGCTCGTTACAGGTGTGACCGACCTAGCGCGGCACTGCTTGCTTGCTTGAAAAAGAAGGCGGAGTAGCTTAATCTTCAAAAGATCCGCAGCTAACCTTAAGAGCACTCAGAAGTGCTCTTGAGCTGTGCTTGGTAAACAAATTTAATTGGTTTTGTTCGAATTGACCAATAAGCAGTATTTTTGACATCTTGACCTTTTTGGTTGACAAGAAGTTTCAGTCGAGCGTCACGCGTGAGTTTTGGCTTTCGTTTTCGTAGAGAAAAAGTTTTTTCACCTTGCATTTCATTTGAGAATGTCAAAAACACCGTCGCCTTATGACCATACCAGTTCATTGCCAATTTGGGTTTAGCGAACTTCCAATTTTTACTAATTATACAGGTACTTATCCACCGCCGCCGGCGCCGCATGACACGTTTCCTCGACCATTCGTCGAAGGTTTTGTACCGAACTCAGTTTTCTATACATTCCACTATGGCTACTGTTCCACGTACAGTTTCATCCAAAGCCGAGAAAGTGACAAAAATGCACTTTCCCCGTTAGTTGCAACGAGTGAAGCGAATACGTCGTAAAGGTTTCAGGCGAGAGATTTATCAGTCACAAGGCGGAGAAGAAAGTACAGTCTTCTCCTTCGACGTATACAGCTATTTCAATTAACGTTGTCGGATGAAAAAGGCGAAAAGCCAATACCGCGAGGTAGTATGGGATTTTTATTCAATGGCTTTTAACCCAAACCCATACTACCTTGCGGTCTTGGCTTTAAGCTTTCATCCGACAACGTTTATTGAAATAGCTGTAGCCCTGAATCTTCTTAGACGTGAATACGCGCAATTGATGTAACATAAAATCGAAAACCAAAAGCACCAGATGGCCATCCATTGCGTTTAACAGGCAACTCAAGCAAGCGGTGGATTTACAATGTGACCACGATGCACTTGCTTAAGTTTCTAGCACTTGCTCCGGCTTGCTTGACTGACGTCATAAGCAAGCATGCTTGACAGTGATCTCAAGTGCGAATGTGACCGAGTAGTCCGCACATGCACGCATGCACGGATTGTTGTTTATTTGAGCCTGCAAACTTACAATCAGCGCTAAACCAATGGCAACCGAAACAAACATGGCGGACAAGAGGACGTCTGTAAAATGTTAGATATTAAAGAAGTTGAACTGATTTGAAACGTGACTTGGTGAACAATATTTGCCATTCAACAAGATGTCTTCAACTGGGGCTATTCTATGTGATTGCACAGAGGTTTATAACATTCTTAATCAGGTTTGTTTGGTTCTGATCTTAGGACTTTTCCTACACTTGCGTTGGTTACTGTGTATTTCATCAGGTTGGTAAATGAACTCTACACTTTGAAAAACGTAGATTATACGACGATATTATTTTTTAATTGTGTAGATTTTTGTTTATTTGCCCGGAAATAATCAAATACAGACTTAATTTATTAGTTTATAATTTCTAATATTATAGACAATTTCATACACGAGGGCCTAGATACTAGATGGGGGGTCTACACATATACAAAACTGCTTACATTAACCTTCCCTCCTCCCCTAGACTTCCGGCAACCAGTGTTCTGCCCCACTTTACAGTCAGTTTACTTTTTACCCTGCTAGCAGCCCCCCTTAAAAAACTTCCAATCTTTGTAGTGGAACTTCTAGTAAGGTATTGTCATTTATTTCAGTGTTTGTAATAGACCAATTTGGCTAACGCCTTGTTGTACCCAATTCAAACCTTCTGGGAATAAGATTCTTTGTTCACAATATTTCCACATAATTTCCATGTTAATGCTTCATTGATATGGAAATATGACGAACAAAGAGTTCTAATCCCAAAAGGTTTGAATTGGGTACAACAATGCGTTAGCCGAATTTGTCTATTGATGGCCGGGGTTTTTGTTAAGGTTTGCAATAGCAGACAGAAAATTTTGAATAACAGGGACTATTAAATGGTGGCTACGTCAACCTTTTTTTGGCACGCAGTTCCAATAGCCCTTTTCACGGTTAACCTTTCTCATTTGCATCACAATAAAATTCAACATGATTGCGAGGCAATTTCGGGCAGAAACTACAAAATTGCCCGAAATTGCCTTGCAACCACGTTGACTTTTATTGAAATGCAAATGAGAAAGGTTAACCATGAAAAGGGTTATTCAGGGTGGTTGTTATGTCATGAGCTGACGTCCGATCTCATTCTCGTAAAAAATGTAAAGCGCAACTGATTATATTCATATAGAGGTTTGCGCTATATAAATGTAAATTATTATTATTATTATTATTGATATCTCCCTTGCACAGGGAAGTCTGGGGGGGGGCACCCCTAGAAAACTTTTTTGTATTAAATAAATTTGGAGGTCCAAAGTGTGCATTTTAGGCTGTTTCTGACCAATTTGGGTCTTTGTTTTAACTGCTATGAAAGAGGCATTAGTAACTCTAAAACATGCAAATATAATTTAGGTAATCTACTTTATTTATGGAGCTCTTACTGGTGTTACATCTCTTACTAGTGTTACAACTGTTTTCATTTTCAATCAGAAAAATAGTCTGATTCAGTTTTATTTTACTTGTAATAAAAATCAAACAGCCCATTAACTTTAGCAGTTTTTTATTTAAATATCTTAGCACATTTTCCTTAAAAAAATTAGCCGGGATAATAATAATTTTTTTTAAAAAAATTTATCGATCAAACTTTTATTAATAATAATAATAATTATAATAATAATCAAATATTTATGCAGGATAACCCTTCAGTGCTATAGTACTGTTATCAATGGGGTCCTGCTAACTAAAAAAAATATACATAAAAGGGAAATTGTGAACAAATCATTTTAATCATTTACAAACTAAATAAGTAAACTCTAGTTAAAATAGCCGAGGTCCCAGTGTCCTGGCTCTAGCAAAAACCCTGATGCAACTAAGAAATGTTCTTGTCCAGCAGAAAAACCACACATGTTATCTAAATGTTAAAGATAAACTTGTCTGAATCAAATCATTTGATTCAGACAAGTAAATCTTTAACATTTATTTGTATTAGACATGCCAGGGTTTTATTGGCACACCCTGAAAAGGTAAAGGATCGAAATTCACTAAGGACAAGGTGAAATTCACTTACAACATTCACTAATACAAATGTACACAAATTTATGATTTCACATGAGTTATATATTTATTATTACAAGGTGTGTACAGTCATGAATATACATGTAAATCATACTCAAATGACATACTGTTGTCATTCGTAATGCCTTTTATAGCCTGGTTTTGTAGAAATTTATCCTAGCTTATCTTTGAAATCTTTTACAATGATTGTCTGAGATAAATTATTTATTCTATTTTCTGATCTTGGGTAGGCTGGGCAGTATCCAAGGCTGAGTGATCCTAATTATCTACTTCTTCTAGGTAAGAAGTCTGTCTTTTAGTTTGGACATATTTAACCCTAATTTAACTTCCAAGATCAATTGAGTGTCAAAAGTCAAAATTATTCAAGAAAAATCCAAAATTTGATTTTGGAAAATGCAAAAGTACTGCTGAGGAGGTTTTATTTGAATGGTCACACCATAGGATTTCATCAATCCACAGACTCAAAAGTTAGAACTACACTACATGTCTTTATAACAGACTCAGGAAGTGGAAGGGTGAAAGTCACTAATACTGCTACAAAGTAGTAAGAGACCTAAAAATTATTAGTACGTACAAAAAAATAACAATTTAACATAACAATTTAACATAACATAACAATTTAACAATTTAATTTAACATAACAATTTAACATAAGAGAGGTTCAAAATTTTTATAGATGTTAATACCGCTGCTTATTTTTTGCATACAAATACTTAAGATTTATTGAGCTTATAATATCTGTGTCTCGAATGCAATATATAATACTTATAAAATTCATTAATAATTCATAAGGAAAGTACAAAAGAAATGAAAATTTAATGAAGGTTTGTAAACCCCAATACAAATCAACTGAGTTGATGAATTATTAAACAGTAGCATTAACTTTTGATACAGACAACTGCTCAGCTAATTAAGTATGCATTAACTTTTCATACAGATCTCTACTCATTGTTTCATTTCATAAGTACGATAAAATATTCGCGTCCGATCTGTATGGGCGTTTACAATGGCGAGCCGAAGGCGAGCCATTGTAAATGCCCATACAGATCTCCCGCTCATATTTTATCTACTACTTAAACTTGCAACTTTTACTAATAAGGTTAAGAAGTTATCTTTTATGTACTATATATGTTGTCAGTCCAGTTTAATGTACACTACTAGTCAAAGCAATGACAGTTTTCACTAAAATTATTTTTAGATCAGCAGCTGATCAATATATGTGTTGTAGGTTAAAATTATTTCAAACTAGGTTTATATTTTTTATTTTGCTTTTTCCCAGATTCATTAACATAATCTCAGACAAAGGAAAATAAAAATTAACCTAGTTTGAAATAATTTTAACCTAAAATAGTTTTAACCTACAACATTTTCATGTAAAGTCAGGATGCATCTATATTATGTAATATTTAATAATTGTGTTTGCAGATACAAGGGAACGCCATGATTACAATGAAAGCCATGTTGTAACTGCCAAATTTGCTCCAAGGGTAGGTGATCAATGCATGAAGTTTAGTTTCATTGTTTATTTCAATTATAAGCAGTTTTCAATCGAGTGTTGTAAAACCGAAACCAAAGTAATTACTCTGACCAATCACAACGAACGCAGACAATCCAATGAACCAATCAGAAGCAAATACATGTCGCCAGCGCCAAGCGCAGGAAAACCCGTGTAAGCAAGTCACAATTGGTTTTGGTTTTACTTCTGATTGGTTGAGAAAGTGGCATGAGATTTTTTAGCCAACCACAAAGCGAAGCAATGCAAAACCATAAAGCAAAATTATTGCAAAAATACTGTCAAAACTCAATTGAAAACTGCTATAAAAGTCAACTGTTAATAATTTTATATATGTTGTTTTATTTTTGTACAGAATGACATTGGTGCATTCACTGTCCCCCATGACGCTGAACTGGAAACAAAGGAACATGTTATTATTTATGACAGTGGCACCAGTTCACTAAAGGACAAAAGTGAGTTTAATAAGTTACTCTATTTTATTTGTGCATTCAAGGCTGTATCCTAAGAAAAATTCCAAGACCCAACAAAGCTCAGAAATTAGGAGCCTACAGCGACATGCCAGGTGCCCTACTAATAGCGCTGGGTGTCAGGCTCTGTCTCCAGCCATGGGTCAGTCTCTATGCACCCACAATTCTCCCCACCTGTGGAGAATTGGTGGTCACATCAAGAATTACCCACGGCTGGAGACTGAGCAGGTTGTAAGAGGATTTAGTTTCGATTTGAGACTGTCAACTTTCATTTGACCAATACTGCATCAGCAACTGATTGCCTAATTTTCTTAAGATCACCAACCTATTCTTTTCTGGATGGTAATTTGACAAGGATTTCTGATAAACAAATACATAATATGGTTACATTGCAAACAGAAATCAACACAACTGAGGAAATAAGTTTAGCCAGAAATTGATCCTGGGTCTCAAGGTTACTGGTTGGATGCCTTATAACCATTCAACCGATGAACCAACCAGGCTGACAATGCAGCTTTTATACAGCCTTATAGTGGGTGTTTCTTGGTGTTGCGGAAGCCATTGTTGGTTAGCTTTTGTGTTGTGGTGTGGGTATTGTTCAGTGTCTTTTGAATCTTTTGTTTTACATCATTTGGTGATCACACCATCCGCAACACCAAGAAACTACCCTTATAGTGGCTAACTCCAAGGAGACATTTCAACACATTTAAATCGATTGATCAATTGATTGATGTAAATTTATTTCAATTCTATTTCAGATAGCCTTGCCCTGTCATGTGCCAAGTTGATGTGGGAAATGGGAAGCAAGAATTCTGTTAAAATTATAAAAGGTCACTAATAAGCGTTTTAATTATCAATCGATCACTTTCATTCTCTTGTTCAGTATAACAAGTAAATAAGTTTTTAATTCACTGTGACCCTTAAGAAAACAATACAGCTTTTAGTGGCAGACTTAACTTAACATGGTAAAAAATGCAGCAAAAAGTACAGTGTAAGGCATAATTTATTGTATTGTATATAAATACTTGTCCAATACTCTGACAAATTTATGCATAGCATTGTACTGTAATACATTGTGCTGTATTGTGCCGTTCTAGTATGTATTGTTAAACTATTGTTATGGTCATATAATACAATACAATGCTATGCATAAATTTGTCCAAGTATTGGAGAACCCTCGTATTGTAAGGCCTTGAGTATAACAATATGTACTTATTCACTAAGTGGGAGGGCCGGTTGGGAAAATATTTGGCTTAAGGTCATGGCGTACGGACCGAACGCAGCGAGGTCCATGCACCATGACCACGCACGCGAGAGCCAAATATTTTCCCAGCCCGACCTAACTTAGTCAATGAGTATTTTATCATATGACCAATTTGGAGACAAAATTACTTGAAATTTTAACGCATGAGGCCGTCTGCTTTTGTAGTAGGGCCGTACGGCTTTTTCCGGCCCCGCTCACACAAATGCGTACGGCCCTCATACCAGACTTTCATCGATGGTTTTGCAAAGAAAAGGTTCGCAGGGCCGTACTGGTCATATGATAATATGGTTTATGAATTGATATACTTTCCAAACATTGAAGAACAAGCTGAGTAGATCGCTGTTGTTTACAAACTTGTTCCTACAGATTGCGGTAATGGCGAGATTGTTCAACTTCGATCCACTTAAAACAAAGATCACAAACTTTTCTGAGGATATCAAGTCTATATCGTATTTCAGAAATGATTACTTTTAGGCATTTTCACAAAAAATTGTGCTGTTTCATTGATCACTCTGTGTCAAGTGGTTAAACTTTGAACCAGCTTTCATTCAGCTTCACCGCGAAACATTGCGACACAACGAAAAAATTTTGCGCCATTTTTGTCCAATCGTGATCAATAATTTTTCTCTTATCGTTTTTTCCTTTTTTTCTTTCTTTTTCCTTTTTTTATCTAATAGTTCATGCATCTTTTCTCCCAAAAGCACGAAATTGCAAGCAGGTGGTCATTTTCACTTTCCTTCAAAATGCAAAATTTACCTCCATCACTGGATATACAATGTACGTCATTTAGACCTAACGTATATCTGGAGCTTTATGACCTTAATTGGGTAGTATATCAATGTGTTGAATTATAATCTGTCAATGCCAATTTTTTGCATGTGTTCAGGAGGTTATGAGGAATTTTCAGCAATGTACCCATTTCTTCGCACACAGAAGATCATCTACATGCCAAGGGTAAGCTTGTACATTGTACCTTTTTGGTACTAATTTTCGCGTCGCTTTAATTTCGCGATTTTCGTGATTTAAAAAAAATCGCGAACTTAAAGCGACGCGAAAAAAAATTCCCGCGAACTTTAATGTCACGAAATTTAATACCCTCCTATATTTCTTGTTTTCTCAATTTAATGAAGAAACACATGTCTACGTACATGTATTGTGTATAACGTGTAAAAGCTCTATGGCATGCCTACAGATGATAAACAACAGTTTAACAGTCAAATTTCACTATCTGTGTTACTTTGAACCTCTTCATCTGTACTGCTATCGTCATATAGTTTGGTTTTGTTATGAGTTGATGATTTTCAGCAATAAGAAGTGTAAAATAATAAAATTCTCGAAATAAAATGTTTTTTTTTTCATTTTCGCGAAAATTAGTTCCCTAAGAAAATAATTTTGCACCCAAATCGCGAAAATAAAGACCCGCGAAATATGCCGACCTTTTTTTCGCGAAATTAAGTGCCCGCGAAAATTAGTACCAATAAGGTAGAAGGGAATGATTTACTAAGCTGCTTCTTTTAAATGTATCACACCTTTCTATAATTATTGTTTTCATTGTTATGACCAGCATCATTGTTGTTGTCAAACCCTTTTAGTCAGTATCCTGTCAAAACAACTAACACAGAAAAACTGCACAATTGTTCTTTGTGGAAGTCAACATAATTTATTGCAATGAATTGCAAATTCTAAAACAACATGTCATATTCTGTCATATCTTTTCGGCTCCATACCTTAATAGTTACCCAATAATTCTAACGATTAAGTCATTTTAAACTTAAGTACCTGGTACCAATCTACAAATTTTTACCCTTAAAACTGTTACAACAAGCATCCCCATCACTTTTACATGGGAGTCCCCTCCCCCTCCCGGAAAGTACTTACATTGTGTTGTTCCAGAAAATATCCATATCCCACCCCTCCCATGGAAGGTTTTTTGGTTTGATCCCCCCCCCCACCCTCCCCTCTGGAAATTCCAATTCAACTTCATGCTTTCCTTTAAAAATTTTGGCTTTTCAGACCCCCCCCCCCCCCCTCCTCGGAAGTGGGTATGTATACTTCCTGGAACTGCACATATTTTAGAGCACCTCCAACAAATAGTATTTCAGTTGTATAACTCACCATTCACACCATTTGAACATACAAATATATATTTATAGAATGGTTGTCATATTTATTGAGTGTGGAAGGTAATTCACATTTGCTTTAATTTTGCATTACTTCACTGGTTAAAAAACTTGTGCCACTTTTTCAAATATTTTTATCAAACAGAGGTAAACCAAAACCAATGAATGAATCATTTCCTGGCCATGTTCCATGTTAGCTGATTGATTCTTTAGATTGCCGTTTCTGTTGTAATTAGTCACATGCATGATTACATTGGTTTTGGTTTTACAGCATGCAGAAATGAAAACTACTCTATCAGTTAATGCATTATGATAACCAAAGCTAATTCCTTGTTAACAGGAGTTGGATGCGATCAATACCTACCCACTGGAGATCATTCCAAGTTTCCTGTATGTGGCAACATTCCAACAGTCCCAGGACAAGGGAATTATCAAGGATCTCAAAGTCAAGGCAAATGTGATTGTTGCAAAAGAGAATGATGCAGTGTAGGTCACTTTAACACACAGCATAAGTATGAAAATTTTCATTATCTGATTATCCATTTGGCAAGAATCCATAAAATTGTAAGTGTGTCTGGGGGAGAGGAGGGTGGTGAACTTGCCACTTCTGTGCCCTCTAGTCCCAATACCCACCCCTTTCGCTTTCTTGGTGGTTCCCTACCTCATTGCCAGGGTCTATCTTCTTCCACTGTTCTTCTTATCCCCTGGAGCAAGAGAGATAGGGGAAGAGGCCGGTAGCTGGCCAGGAAGAAGAGTAACACACTTTTCACAATATTGTTATTTTTTCCTTTTCTTTTTTTTTTTCACCCAGTTCCCTTTTAGCTTTTTAGAGAAACCATTCACTACTAATATTTTGTTTGTGTACATGTACATGTATGTAGGTTCCCTCCAGAAAGCACAACACTTGGTCGAGAGGAAAAAAGAGTCAAGCAAGTTCTAACTGTACCAGTTGATGACAAGGCTGATGAAGATCTGTACTCACACCTAGCAGACATTGTTAATTTCATTGGTAAGAAAACTGACGGTTGGGGCATTACAGGAGTCAATGGGTTAATGCCTATGGCTCAACAGGTCTAACACACTTTAAAATAGATTTGGGGCATTTTTCTTGTTCCCTTTAACAGTCTGTTATATAAGCTTATTAAATGCAGCACAAAGCAAACACACATTTCACTCTTTCAATCGCCAATTGATGAGCTTGGGGAAGGTGCCTTTGCAGCAGTAGAGCCATACCTGATATGAGCAGGCAGTAGGTATCCATGACAACCCTGAGAGTGGCAACAATGCAGCACCGTCACACTGATAATATCAGTGGAGATACTTACCGAACCCAAATACTTACGGTCCTTACGTAACCAACTGCGAAGAGGGAGGGATGGGAGCCAAAGCATACCACAAGCATGTTAGGAGTTCAATGCAAACTGCACGTCCACACACGACCCACATGCATAAAACCTCTGAAAAGCCCCGTATGCAACCCAATGCGCATGACCACCATGAAAGCCACTGACCTGCATAGGCTTGAGTCTAACTTAGCCTAAATTTTTAATAACCACATAAAAAAATTTTCACTTTATTTGTAGATGATCATCAAACTAAAGATGGCCGAACAGTTCTGCTGAGTTCTTCACTAGGAATAAGTCGCAGTGTGACGGTAGCCATAGCTTATTATATGTGGAATAAAAAGGTCTCCTTGAAGGTGAGTACAACTATTCAAGCTACACTCTTTTTTACTCTTTTTAGGGGAGACCACCCCTTCCCCTTACTGGGCCTTATCTTGGCCAATAAATAAGGCAGGCCCGGCCAAAGGCCAAACTCTGGGCTCCCTCCCCCCAACCTACCCTTATTGGGCAATAAATAAGACAGAGGCCTTCATGTAAGAACTTGCTAAGAATATACCTAGGGATCAAAAAATTTGGTTTGTTTAGCAATAAATTCTTGCAATACACCTTCCCTTCCACATTTCAAGGGGAATTAAAAAATTCAGTCTCCAAAATACATGGCTTTATTTTTCGTGAGATTATATTGTAACCTGTTGGATTGTGAATAGTTCATTTTATTTTTCAGGATGCATTCAACCACGTGAAGAAATGCAGAGAAAACATGCAACCGACAAGGGGATTTATTGAACAGTTGTCACGTTGGGAAGAAAAGATGTTTGGTTCAATTGTTACTGACATTAGTGAACCAGAATATTAACCCGGAAAATGAACTTTTTGAACGTGAAACTGAATTGTATATTTGTAAAAGTGACTTTAAGCAGTGTTCTACAGTGCTTTGTAAATAAAATTTATTGACTACGTACGAAGCCTTCGGTTGGCTATTAAAAAAAATAGTTGGCGTAGTTTTCGTTCTCAACTATTATAAATCAGGATTATATCAAAACAAATGTGGCCTTACACGCATGGCACTCGCTGCGCGTTTTCCCGCCCTGGGAAACGGTTGCACATTGTTTGTGCGAATAATATTATCTCCATCAGTGGCGTAGCCAGCCTATAGGCCCGTAGGCCCGGGCCTACAAATTTTTCAGCCCACTTGTGGAAATGAAAAATTCAAATCCATTCTCTTTTCTCAAATATTAGGATTACGGTGCTGTCAAGATACGCATAAAATCACCAGAAAGTGAAGGATAAAGCATTTTAAAGGGTCAATATCTAAAAAATTTCCAGGGGGTATGCCCCCGGACCCCCTAAAAGCGGCCCTTGCGGGCCGGATAGCCAGGCCTACAACTCTTCTAAAAGCTGGCTACGACCCTGTCCATTTTTTGTTGTACGTTCTCCTATGTTCATTGTGGTAGCCAGCTGATGCGATTACTTTAGTTTCGTTTGACGGCACTTGTTAGAAAACTACCCTTCCTTTATATCATTGACTAATGTGTGATGTGCGGTCATGTGTGTATTCGCAGTGACAATCAAAACGTGATACGCGTGGTGTGGAGTTTTTTCTTCCTATTGATCAATCACGGCTCTCAGCTTTTGTAAATAAACGTCACCATTTGCAGTCGTGCTTTTTTTTTTTTACTGGACAAAACGAACGCGCGTGTTTACTTTTTGCCCATGCACTAGATATGGCCGAGTAAAAAAGGGACTCCTCTTAGAAAATACAGGGAAAACAGAATTGAAGGAAAAAGGTCTCGAGTGAGTATAATAAATGTCCATAATTAACTATTAGGGAAGTGGTCATAACAAGTATACTCGACGAGGACCCACCTTGTGTAGGGGGGTTATGCAAGATACCACCTACCTGACTAGGCCGTAGGCGATATCACGCCTAGGCAGTAAAACATAACGGAAACAGTAAATGTACATACAGATTTTGATAATTTCATAAATTTATTTATTTTCGAATTACATACCATAAAAAGTAGTTCTTTGTGATCCACTGTTCAATCGGCAAACCGGCTGAGCACGTAACAACGCCGAAAAACTCATAAAAGAACATTGCCTTCCCCGTGAAATGTCACTAAATCGTTCGTGACCTTGATGAATGCTTCCAGCAACAAATAAGTTTGAATTTGGCATGATACATGAGCAAATAGAAACACTTACGTTGAAATCAGTGAAATCGAAGAATAGAAGCGAGCACGTGCTATAGGGAAGATATCGATGACGTCACCAATTGTTATTAATGTGCCAACCAGAGCCTTATTGGCTGCCGAAACAAAGGGTTCTTTTGTTCCAGTGGCTGGCACATTTGAATAACAAAAAGAATGTTTGTAAACAGATATCATCCCTATATGAACGGCGAAAGACGCTTTTAGAGGCAGGCGCATCTAAGTTATGATGACACCGCTGGACGGACGCTTGCAATGCTCAAAATCATCGTGACAAACAAAAATCGAGACTGCCGCATAACATAAGGCACTGGGAGCCCAAGGAATCACCCTCAAACCAAAGATTAGTGTGCTACTCGCCTGGGGGCTCGCAGCAATAATTCAACACATTTATAACAAAGCACAGTTTGAAGAAAAAATATCGAGGCCGGTCCGTCATTTTTGCATTCTCTTGTCAAAATGCGAAATTTACATCCATCGTTGGATATACGTTATGTAGACATAGCGTATATTGATAACTTTTTGACCATCATTGGGCAGTGTATCAATGTGTTGAATTATAAATGGGAATATACGCGTTTTCAGCGGCAGCTTTTTTTTTCCGACGAATAATTTTTTGGATAAATATGAAAGAAAGACGGTAGATGTTATTCTTGGTAAAGAAATGAGAAAGATGTTATGTTCATCATGTCATGAGCGTGGGACAAAAACATAGAGTCGCCGACAGGATTCGAACCTATGACCTTCCACACAACGGATGCTCCGAACCACTGCCTACGAGAGACTCGTGGCGAGCTAGGCCGTATAAAAGGTGCGTCTTTTAATAATCCAAAGAGGACTATGATTCTACACTATAGAGCAGTTTTCAATTGAGTGTCGTAAAACCAAAGTAATTACTCTGACCAATCACATGGGTTTTAATATTTCATCAATGGACTCCAAATGCACATCGGGGGGGGGGGGGGGGGGGGGGGGGGGGGGGGAGAAAAGGATAAAGTCCTCCGCTCCCCCAAACCCCATACCCGAAACCCCGAACCCGAGCCCGAGAGCTTGCTCGCAGGCTACTATCTTGATTTCTTTGCATTGGAACTAGGGCGCAAGTCTCATGCACTGGTCAGCGGAATTACCGGAAGATGGACATGGAAGGACGGACGGACGCAAGGAGTGAAAATTTGCATATTGTTCCCGTCTGCTTTGACTATAATTTTATAAAACGAAACTGAATGCCAAGAGTGGCACTAGGGCAGTAGCCGATAACTGAATACGGCAAGTGGGCGGCTGATTTATTTAACGGCCAACATTTCGTCTAACAGTTAGCCTTCCTCAGGGCCATGGCTATATTAAAGGAATATACTAGTTTGATAAAATATTAACTTTGATAAAGTATAGTGAATCTAATTCATGCAGTGATTTGCAATTGATATATCTTCTCAAACTGTTCACTAAATGCGAAGAAAACGAAGGAATAAAATCGCCCAAATCTATGCAAAATTTCATGCGCATGCCAAACCTTCTTCACGGTAGTGATTTCTTTTGTATTTTCAAAAACTCATTGCGTCGACGAAGGAGACGCTTCCTAATCTTGTCGGCTAAGCGGAACGAATCGAGAAATGTGTCGGTACCAAATCTGCGCCATTTTGAAACGTCACAATAGTATCCAGCATTCTTAGCGCGTCGTCTAGGCTAAGCGGAACGAATCGAGAAAAGTGTCGGTACCAAATCTGCGCCATTTTGAAACGTCACAATAGTATCCAGCATCGCGTGGAAATCAGGCATCATCCTGGGGAGCTGGGGTTCCGAAATGTCACATGTGAATAATCTATTTGTCTTGATTTAGTTTCGGATATTTTCCCGATTTTGGAATCGTACGGCTCAATATTTCAATGCCTAGTAAAAGTACGCAGTGGAAAAATTGGACGAAGGTTCTTCTCCGGACCAAGTAAGTTGTTGGGTCTCTTTGGAATCAAGCAAGAAGTTACAGATTTTCCTCGCTGCCGTTCTGGTATGTTTTGAATGTTCTATCTTGATTTTGTTGTGGTTCTCTGCCTGATTTGGGAAGCTTTCACCTAAATACCGACGTCGTTCTTCGCGATGTTCTACGGTACGGTGCAATGCGCTTATGTCTTGTAGCAATAATTCACTGACCGGCCGCGCTAGGCGAATGCAGATTAACTTTACAGTGCTCGAAATTGCGCCTGTATCGGGCGCATTTGCGACTAAAGATTTCGCAATTTTGTAACTAAAATTTTTCTAGCTAATAAAGGAATTATATTCAACAGTCTTGTGTCTTACTTGCAACTGGTAGTTGTAATTTTATCCGAAAAATCCTGCGAAATTCACGTTGAATGTTGTGTGACTTAATCGTCGGTGTCCAATAAGTTTATCACGGGAGCACTTTTTCAGGCTTTTCTCAGAAATTTCTCATTTCCGGTTCCGGTATTAGTACATGTACTGAGGAGTATGATTTCAGAATCGGAGAAATAACCGAAATGAAATCAAGACAAATATACCATTTATATGTCGTAAAAATCTGAGACCTTTCGGAGTACACAGCACGGCAGGATTTTGCCCGATCCCACGGCGATATCGTGAATTTGTTTGATGTCGGCCCGACGTTTATCTCGCGACAAATCCCTTTTAAACAGTGGCTGAATTAATTCATGAAACTAAGGTACTAGGTCAAGACGAGGTGCCACGGGATAAGGAGACGCACTATAATCTATGATTACTACTAGTTAATAATTCATAAGCATATCAGCCTATCACACGAGGTAAATATATCACGTGGATGAGCCTTTACACCTGGTGTGCGCCCGCTCGTTCCGGCGAATCGACAAATAATTCAACTGAATCAGATTGCGTAATTTGACGTCTGACCTTACCATACCAGGCAACTCCATAAGAGGTTTTTGGTGGGCTTATATCCGGGGAGACTTCTAAGCGGCATAAAGAAAAACGGTTCCGAATGAGCTGGCAAGGAAAAAGCTGAGACTAACACACACCATTATCAAAATGCGTTTTCAATTTCCTAAGCTTCAACGTTACAATAAATCGATAATTCGTTTCAATATTGTTCTGCACTCTACATAACTTATACTTTCCTAATTCTCTATTTGAAGCTGTACACTGTTCCGTGAAAGTGTCACAGGCTAGTCTGATAAACGAAGTTTTCAGATAATAAATTGCCTGAGCTTTTGTTTAGACCGAAAAAAATGGCCGCAATCAAGGTGGTCGCCGTTTTTGTTGTTGTCACTTTACCAGAAGTTTTTCCAAAATTGCAGGCAACCAACCCAGGAAAAGCTTATTAGAGGGTCCCCTATTCCTTTTACATATCAAACTCTTGTCATACTTCCGTGAAACGTGACTGAGACTTTTATGTAATCGCGATTTGCGATTTTTAATCTTAGCTTTTTAGTGATTTGATAAATGTGCGTCTTATATAAAAAGTGTATAAACAAATTTCGACTTGGAAACCATAAATTACGTGTAGAAACTGGCAGATATACCGTCCTGAAGACCCTAGCCTGTGAACAGGCTTCTTTTTGGGGAATTATCGGCGAGCGAAGCGAGCCGAGCGCGGACTGCCGCCCCTTCCCTCTTCCCCAGTCTGCGCTCGGCTCGCTTCGCTCGCCGATTTTAACCTAACCCAATTCCCCAAAAAGAAGCCTGTTCACAGGTAAATCTTAGAACCTGTTCTTTCTGCCATTTAGATGAGGTTGAAAATGAATCTCACTTTCTTTTCTCCTGCACCTTTAATGAAAAAAATACGCAAGAATATTTTTCACGAAATAAATAAAAAATACAATCACTTCAACACGTCCAAAAATATTCTGTTTCTTTTTAACAGTGTTGATCCCTTTGTTTGTCGATCAACTGCTGCTTTTGTTTTTGAATGCATGACTTGTATTGCTGTTTTTTCATCAATCTATTTATTTTAATTTAGTTAATTTTAGGTAATACCATGTATACAAATGGGAATACCGAAATAAAACTGTAGTCGTTGTTTCATCAGGATGGAGAGTAAGATTTCCTCGGCTTTTGCGTGAACGTGACTTATTCGTGACGCGTGAAAGGTCCGATGCGATGTTTTTACTGAGTTGAATTTCTTTCCCCGAAAACACAATATACTGAAGTAAAATCATTGCTGGTCCGTAAATTAAAATTCACACCTCTCATCGTGGATCGGTTCAGTCTTATAATATAAATGTTTTAAAGTTGAACGGTGTTGAATGAATGTGATCTATTTTTATTTCTCCTGTTTCTGCACTCTCCCCTCCCCCGCGCTTCAACCTTGAGCCCTGGGATCGAGAATGGCAAGGGCCTGGAAACAAAGGCATGCGCACTTTTCATTCTCTTCCCTCGGCTTGAATACTGTGAAGATCGGCGAAGCTTTCCACACATTTTACAACATTCAAGATGCTTTCAAGAACCGCATTTCGTTTAAGGGGAGCCAGTAAAACAATAAGGAGCTTTTCCGTGGCTTCTCAGGTATATATATAACTAGAAATACGTCGTCTCGCAGAACCTCGCGAAGCTCGGGGGAGGATGCACTGCAAAATTTCAGCAATGTGGGAGGGAGATGGAATTTCTGATTTGACTGGAGAGGTTGAGTTGCATGCTGGCAATGGCCCGAAATTTAAAGTTGAGACATTTTCGTTCCTAGTCGCTTCCATTTAACTTGTACTTAGTACCCTGTCTTCCTAAAATAAAATAAATAGGAGCTGGTACTGGTCAGGTTTTGAGCTGTGGGTCGCTGTAACTGCTATGGGACTGGGTATCAAAAGATCCTCAGGCCCTTCCCTCCCCCCGCCCCCCAAACCTATCTTCATTAATTTTTGTCAGAAGAAAAATTGGTCTGAAAGTGGATTTATAGTACTGTTGTGGACATGGGTTGTGGACATGGGTCGAGGACAATATGCAGTGCATGTGTTCTGTTTATTTTGATTGGGTGAGAGTTTGTTTATCAGGAATACAGCTAACTCCCGCTGTCTCGATTAAATTCCATTTTTGAAGCTTGTGAGTGCTATCTCTCAAATTAACCTGTTCCCTTTAGATACTGCTGATGTTTTTGTTCTATATACTGGGTATCAAATAATTGCTAACCCAATTCACTATTCGCTTGAATGGTTGAGATCGCAGGAGTTTACTGTTGCTGAAGAGTGATGTTGCACAAAAAAATAACAACTCAATGGTGGTACAGTTGTAGTAAAAATAATAATTTAATCTTACTCAAAAAGAGCAATGAGACTACAGTAACATAGAATAGTAAAACCTCCTAACATACCATAGATGAGCATAGATAATAGTAATTAAATGTAGCATTGTCATATGCATACATGTACAATGTTATGTAATTTAAGCTTATATCAAGTTTCTTAGTGACAATTTCAATAAACATCAATTTACAGTATGAACTTAGAGAATAGTTTCCAGTGTTTGAGTACTAATATATTATTTTGAAAACAGGTCCTCTTATCATCTACCTGTCAATTTTTAGGTACTTTAAATCTTGTTTTTTGCAAAAGGTAAATTAAAGAATAAGCTTAATTTATAGAGGGTTGTACGTATATAAGCTTAAAAGGCTTACTTGCCTGTAAATGTAGGTTGTTTGAATTGAAGAGCATTGGAGAGCGAATTAAAGTGTGGTGATTTGAGCTAGATTTCTTAATCGTTCTTCTTCTCTGAGCCTTTCTTGTAATCTGTGTTTGCTTTTCCCTACCGTATGAAAGATATTCGTCACGAGTATTTAGCTGATCGTGCAATTCTTGCCGCCTCTCGTTGCATCTATAAACAAATCATTTTGTCCAACACTTTCAGTCGGTGTCGCCTCTTCGGATCGGTTTCGTTCAGAAGGCGTTCAAGGCGTTTGAACCTACTCAAACGGTGTGCCTAGGCTGTTCGAAGTCTTTGCAAACGATGCTCACGTTGTTTCTTCGATGCTCGATCGCGGTGAATTTCAAGTCGCCGTTCTCGCTCCAGCGGAGTTTCGGTGGTTAATTGTCTCGGGCAAGGATTTCCAGCCACTTTTTGAAGCCAGTGTTGTTGTTGTTTCTCATTTGCATCAGAAATTGGTCGTGTTTCACCGACGATGAGTAAGGATAAACTTGTCAGCCCGGCCGCCATGAATAAACATGAAAGCGTGCCATTGTCAGCGGTCCCGATTTTTGTTGCCAGGCAACTGCCGGACACC
The DNA here is from genome assembly GCA_024195265.1 of Dendrophyllia cribrosa. Taxonomy (NCBI): domain Eukaryota; kingdom Metazoa; phylum Cnidaria; class Anthozoa; order Scleractinia; family Dendrophylliidae; genus Dendrophyllia; species Dendrophyllia cribrosa. Next base: position 3,775,104 of record JAJLRJ010000008.1, on the reverse strand, counting down.
ATCAAGTATATAAATATATATATATATATATATAAAAAGATATTAAAAAGTTGACACTGGCTAAAAATGTTGTTTTTGGACGTTTCGGCAACTACTGTTGCCTTCTTCAGCAAGAGATAAAAATGCAAATGTCTAACAGCGTCCTGATGGTATAAGATACATGCAAATATTAAATCGCACCTCGAAAGAATATTTTGAGGTGAAAACAAAAGTCTCTAGAGCATTCTTAATTATTTCTACAAATTCTTAATGTTATTATAAACATTTGGAAGCGCTATGTGTTCGTTTATAGCGTTCGTGTTACGCACGGAATGCCAAGCTTCAAGAATTAGTCTTTGTCGCCATGCCGATGATCTGTCAACAATTCACCTCAAAATATTCTTTCGAGGTGCGATTTAATATTTGCATGTATCTTATACCATCAGGACGCCGTTAGACATTTGCATTTTTATCTCTTGCTGAAGAAGGCAACAGTAGTTGCCGAAACGTCCAAAAACAACATTTTTAGCCAGTGTCAACTTTTTAATATCTTTTTATTTTTAACATGCCTGGCTACACACCAAACATTTTTATATATATATATATATATATATATATATATATACATATACATATACATATAAATATATTTTTCGTTCGAATTCGCGCGGCTCAGCTCCCGAGGGCCGACAAATTTATAAACCTCGCTTCGCGAGGAATCATTCTTGACGAGTTTCAATATTATACACTGATGCATGTCAACATCAACACGCGAAAACCGGCACAAATGTGCACTGTGCTTTTTCCGAACTGCTGCATGTGTAATGGATTTCTTTCTCTTGTATTTCGTTTGCAGCAACAGCAGAAAGTTGCTGTCCTTGGTGCTGCTGGTGGGATTGGTCAGCCCATGTCACTGTTAATGAAACAATCACCGGCCATCAGCCATTTGGCCTTGTACGATATCGTCAACACCCCTGGTAGGTGATCGACATTAATAACTTATAGAAGCTTAAGCTTATTAGACTAGAGCTGTTTTCAAATACGTATTGTAAAACCAAAACCAAATTAATCACCCTGGCAATCACAACCAACCAATCCGATTAGAAGAAAATACAGGTAGCCAGCCCCAAGCTTGGAAAAATGTGCACGAGTATTAAAATCATGATTGGTTTTGGTATTACTTCTGATTGGTTGATTAAGTCCTGGCAACTTGCCTGGTTTGGCGAGAATGATTTAATAAATATATGATCAATGTTGAAATGTTGTCATTGTTTTCGGTTACATTTGTTTATCACTGGGATGAAAACACGCACATTTAGATGTTTTGACAAAGGTTACCCCTTCTATACAAATGTTGCGAGCTTGTGTCTGATTAACGTTTGTTGTTTATCATCAAACTTTGTAAAACAAACAAAGTTTTCTTTGTATGATGGTGTGTTGAGGAGGGGGGAGGGGGAATAAGACATCTGTTTATGGTTGAGTGAACATAAGTCCAGGCCAGTGAGTACATTTTGAGGATCACTTGCCCAGATGGTTAGTGCCCCAAAAATTCAGTTTCCAAACCTGCTTTAAAGAAATAAAATTAACCTTAAAGATACAATCTGATCTCTATTAAAAGGAATCTGAGTGATAAAACTGTGTGTTGCAGGTTAAAAATGTAGTTGTTATATAAGTATATGAATAATGTGAGTTTTTAACCTTGAGGATATTTTTATTTGTTTATTTTAGGTGTTGTAGCTGATATCAGCCATATTTGCACACCTGCTAAAGTAAGCAACATAGCCTGCGTAGCTGGCCGTATAGTCCACTGGCAATGGTGGCATAAGCAGTCAGAAGAACTGCCTGCTGGAGAACTGGATTTTTTAATAGAACGTACAGCGGTGTACAAGAAATTTGGATTGGCTGAGAGCTGTGAACATGTCAATCAAATGTTAGATGATCTGTTGCATTTCTCTCAAGGGAGCCTAATCTCACCTTTATTTCATGAACAAATGATCAATAAGTTTCCAATGATAGCTTTGTCTCTGAATAGCTGGTTTAATTTGAACAAAAAGGCGAGAAAAGTGGCGGCTTCCAAAAACCCATAGTTTTTCTACCAGACGGTACTTCTCATAGCTTACGTTGTGTGTTGCCAAAGTTTTGCCATCACCCGGGGACTTTACCACCAGCTATGCAGGCAAGTAATACTTCAGCGTACTGTGAGATGAGTGCAGGATTTGAAACTGATCATTTTGATTATTTATATTTTTACGAAAGGTAACAAGTCACCAAGGACCTGATGACCTCAAGGATGCACTTGAAGGCTGTGCAGCTGTTGTTATTCCTGCTGGTGTCCCCAGAAAGCCAGGTATGTTGCAGTATAATACGGCTTGGTATTTGTACAAGTCCTTTTTTGGTTTTTAAAAGACTAATGTTTTCCCAAGTGCATGGTCAGAAGAGTGTACAGTAATAACGTGTCATATTTGCACTATGAAATATAATTAAGTACAGTACAGTATATCAACTCTTACAGAATGTGTTAAAGGCATTCTGAAAGATTGTCCCTATAAAACGATCCCTTACAAACCTACATATGACATTTACAGAGAACAGACCACAACACCAGGAACTCCATGTATGATGCCTTTCATTCACTTCTATTATGACATGTACCGTTAGTTTAAAAGGGCCTTTTTTATTAACTATTTTTTTGCATGATAATTAATTTAAGGATTAACTAGCTATTCCTAAAGTTAAACTTTATCATTTGAGTTTGTGGATGAAACCCTAAAGCTATTACACAGTTAGCATTTACAATGGAATGTGCCTTACTGTGGCAACCCAACAATTTTTTAAGAGTCGCATGTAGCCAGTTATAGCATGAGGTCTTGATTGATGGTCACACCTTCTTGAAATGTTTTTCCTGTGTTGATAAACATGTTGGATGCTTTGCATTTCAACAAAAACTTCTGGGAGGTACTCAAAGTGATCTAGTCTGACATCCACTTACATTCATTATGAAGAATGGATTTTAGCATATGCAAAAGTAAATCGATTTTTTGTGAAGTCTATGGATTGCAGCAATAACAAATTGATTTTAGTTGCAGCAAGGAATAAAAGTTTGGCTATTTTAAAAGCATTGGAAAGGTCCTGGGGTCATCTTTCTTTTTCTCAAAGATATTACCTCTTAATTCGAGCTACTCTGTTTATTTGAGCCAAAATAGAGTTTATGTATGTGTTGTGGTTCAAATTTTTCTTTGGTTTAAAATTTTTTAAACCAGTTTGATTTTTGTTTTCCTTTGTCTCAGAATATGTTAATGAATCTGAGACAAAGGAAAACAAAATTTTTTTTTTTTTTTTTTTTTTTTTTTTTTTTTAAATAAGGTTTTATTACTACATATACTACTTACAATACGATACTTAAACTACTTACAATATGATACTTACACTACTTACAATACGATACTTACACTACTTACAATACGATACTTACACTACTTACAATATGATACTTACACTACTTACAATACGATACTTACACTACTTACAATACGATATTTACACTACTTACAATACGATACTTACACTACTTACAATATGATACTTACACTACTTACAATACGATATTTACACTACTTACAATACGATACTTGCGCTACTTACAATACGATACTTTTTTTTAATGCAACGTCTTTTTTATTAATATTTCCACATACATGCGTAGTGTTACATACATTTAATGCAATACTTATAATTAACATAACATAATTTAATGAACACTCAGTTATAAGTGAAATAGTAAATATATATATATATATATAGAAAGAGCACATACAGAGAACTAAAAGCTATCCACTTCAAGTACGTTATACATTGCTTTGCCACAATACTACAATGGTAATTATGTCGTCTCATTTTGTGAGGGGTTTTTCTTAAAGCGAGACCACTTCTTTTGAAAGGAGTTTATGGTGTTGTTGTCAAACGCAATTTGTTTTTCAAGTTCCATAGAGTTCTTAAGTAATTGTATATATACCTGCAGCTCAGGTAAGGTATTCCCAAGTTTGCATGTGTATATATAATGTCTAGCTAAGGAAAACAAAAATTAAACTGGTTTGAAAATTTTCAAACCAAAGAAAAATTTGAACCACAACATATGTATGTATGTATGTATGTAACCTTCCTATTATGCCAACATATACTCAAAGTACTAATATGTAATCTGAGGTAAAAAGGGAGAAGGGACAACTTCAGTTACATCTGCAAATGACCACAAATAAAGGGGGTTACAATGTGATGTGCCTTACCACAAGCACCTAACAAACTTTTTTACAAGTTAAAATAGTTGAACAAAAAAGTTCAAAAAACTGTGTGGCACTTGTGACACAATAAATAATGGAAAATGTTAATGTAGAAAAGTGCTGAAAATTTGAAAGTTTTCAGACTTTTCGGGCTTAGCCCTTCTTCAGTGAAATGTCAATTTTAAACAGTTGATGGTTCTGTTCTTGTATAACACGCCATTTAAACAGTGCGCACGCCTTAAATTAACTGGAAGTCAGTATTAAGTCCACGCGGCTGACTCGTACCAAGCTTGAAAATTAGCCGCATCTCATGTCTCTTTCTTGCTTGCTTGTGCCGCAGAGCTTCACGCCACGCATTTCAGCGTCATGCAGAAAGTGGCCGTTTGCATTGAAAATTAGCCGCATCTCATGTCTCTTTCTTGCTTGCTTGTGCCGCAGAGCTTCACACCACGCATTTCAGCGTCATGCAGAAAGTGGCCGTTTGCATTGAAATGTTGTGCAACGGGGAAACCAGGCAAGTTTTTTTCAATGCTGCGGAGGTGTTCGCCAAAGCGTTCCCTAAGAGCACGCCCAGTTTCACCAATGTAAACTGCAGAGCAGCGACAACAGGAGATGCAGTAAATGATATTTGATGTCTCGCAAGTGAATCCACAGTTATGAAAATAATTACAGTTTTGAAAATAATTACAAGAGTTAGCTGGTGATATCATGGAAGCTTGTAAAAAAAATTGTTAGGTGTTCACGGTAAGGCGCATCGCAGTGTAAAACCTTTGCATGGAGATGTGCCCATAAAACAAATTCACGCCATCTGATTGGCTTACTTCTAATCATTGACTGTTACTTTCTTAGGAATGACTCGTGATGATCTTTTTAACACTAATGCCTCAATCGTGCAGACTCTGACAGAAGCTTGTGCCAAGTAAGTATTTTCTTTTTCACCTTTAATCTGGATTTTGTTCATCGGAACGTTTTTGTCATTGTCAATAGAGTAGCCTGATTAATGTTGATATACTTTTTTATGTAGGTTTTGCCCTAAGGCCATAATTTGTATCATTTCAAATCCTGTAAGTATATCTTTGATTCAATGTATGATAATGAATGAATGAATGAATGAATTTTAGCGTCGAGAAGATACACTAAATGCAACACGAGTGGGTAACTCAACAACATATATTTCATTTCACCATCGAAGGGAAAATATTACAGCGACAGAAGTTCACGTGTTCTCACAATTTTGTAACCCCCCTCTAAGGGAGTTCTATGATGTAATCTAAATGCCACACAACAAAGTCACAAGTCTTAGGACGCCACAGAATGAATGCACTTTACATGTATGCATGTATGAGAATGAGACTGAATGTTAGCTTTATTAATCCATCCGCCTTCTTCACCAGTCCAAATGGGCTGCAATTTCATGTATTTTTGTAATGTTGTGGTTCAAATTTTTCTTTGGTTTAATTTTTTTAAACCAGTTCAATTTTTGTTTTCTTTTGTGTCACATTATGATAATTTTTAAACCAAAGAAAAATTTAAACCACAACACATACAACACATACAAAAAAGTATGTCCAAGGAAGTTCAGTTCATTCACCTTCAACTCAACAACCTCTTAGTAACAAGTTTTTTATCATTATTCAATCCATGTATGCTCGTGTGATTGCCAAACCTTCTTGAAGATAACTCCAAAACATTTCTTTGAATAAATATATATCCATGTGTTACATTTAGAACTTTGTAGTACAGTATAAATCTGCATATAAGAACCTACTTTTTTTCCAAGTCAACCTGAAAATGACTGATGTGGGCTGTTTAGGTTCTTTGATGCGACAATAAATAAAATAATTTTTATTGATTTTATAATTTTGAAAATTAAAAATTGTATTTTAACCTTTTTAGGAATATTGTCATCACTATAGTGTCTGTAATAAAGAGGTTAAGTTATTTTCTGTGGCTGAAATTTATTACCTGTTCTCCATAGTACAGAGAGTCCATATTATAGAGGTTACAGTAGTTTTAGTGAAAATATATGAAGATTTTGCTGGGACCAAATAAAGTGTCCGTAATAGAGAGGTGTTCGCATTAGGGCCAATTTACATGGTACAACTTTGTCACATGCGACATGCTTATGCCAAGCTTACGACACAAATTGTTTCATCTAACTAAACTCAAGTCATATGTTGTAAGCATGGCGTAAAAGTGTTGCAATGCAACAAAGTTGTTTGAAAATTAATGTGATTTTATATTAATAAAATAAATTTGATTAAAATGTGCAGGTGATGTACAATGTTTTGCTTTTCTCTGACTTTTCACAGGTGAATTCCACTGTTCCAATTGCATGTGAAGTTTTCAAGAAAGCAGGAGTTTTTGATCCCGCAAAGTAAGCTTATAAGTCAGAGAGGTTAATTTAAAGTAGCAACATTTAGTCAATAGATAGGAATTCATCCATTTCGCAGAGACATGTGTTTAATGTAAATGATCATTTTTGCTAAAGAATGACGAGAAGATAAAACAAGAACAACGTGGTGTGAAAACTAGTACCAGGCCCCTATCGGGTATATAGGACTTAGTGTCCAGTCCTTATCTTATTATTGCAATTCTTCTATAATCAACAAGCTTTGAACCGGGTTGCATGCACTACGCCTTTAGGGCTTTATTGTACATGCATGCCTGTGTGTTGCTATTATTAATACAGTAATGTTTATGTATAAACTTCAAAAACTCATTAAAAATTCATGACAAGAACACAAAGGATATCACTACCACGAGGAAGGTTTGAATATCCAGCTCTAATTTGCATAGATTTTGGTGCTTTCATTCTTCGTTTTCAGTGATTAGTTTGAGAAGCTAAACCGAACACTTAAAAGAGAGTTCCATCAGTCAGGGCTCGAGACTAACGGTAGCCAACTAGCCAAAGTCTAGTACAAATTTAGTTTTGGCTAGTGGAATTTTGCTTTCGGCTAGTAAAGAGTACTAATTGGGGACACTTTACAGATCGAATTGGAATTTGGAAGTGTTGGTTTTTGAGGAGAGGGAAAAACCGGAGTACCCGGAGAGAAACCTCTTGGAGCAAGGATGAGAACCAACAACAAACTCAACCCACATGACGCTGGGGCCAGCGTTACACATGTTATTGTCTCCACCGTCCAATCCCCAGCCCCACCCCCTGTACTATTCTGGCTTGTGAATTCAAACCTGTCACTAGCCACTTGGCTAGTGAGCTGAAAAGTTAGTCTCAAACTCTGATCAGGTATTCAAACACCTCAAAGTGGTTAAAAAAAAAACTCGGCTGCGCCTCATATTTCAACCCACTTCTCGGTCTTTGGATATCCTGGTGAAACATTCTTCCTCATGTTTGATATATTACTAAGTCTTACTAAGTTAAAAACAAGGATTTCTCCAACCGCAAAAAAAATCATATCTCGACACATGTGAAGATAGCAATTGAAGGGCCGAGAGCATAACAGACCTATGTGACATTTTAGGCCTTTTTTTATTTTGTCTCACTCAGATTTGTCCATTTTTGGCATGTGAACTAGAAATTAGTTGCAAAACATTGTTCAGAATTTTTTTCTGTTGTTTTTTCTATCGTTTTAGAGAAATACCGTATGCAAAAAAAATCAAAGACTCCTTTTGTAACGCAATATTGCAATAAGCTTCTGTTTTCACACTGACACGGTTCAATACTTTTTTAAAATAAAACATAAGAATTTTTGACGAACGCAAAAAAAAGTAAATAACTTTCATAATGTCCAGTTTGAAAAAAGAAAGGATGCTGAGCATGAATCGAACCTGGAGCCGTCCGAGCGCAAATCCCGGACCCAAACCACAAGACCACCAAGGAACACATGCTCAGTTTAGACTAAGTTTTATTATTTAAAGGTAGATGCGCATCAAAACACATATCTCGATTTGAAAATCCTTTTAGATCGATTTTTATGTTGCATTTAAGACTCCAAATGCGAAACATCTTTCGGCCGGCCAGCAAGAACTCACTTTGAGCTGCCCAAAGCTGTATTTCAAGTGCCTGACGACGCACAGCGGACCCATCTACCACTGTCGCAAAGCATGTCGGGAAATCCTACGACAAAATCGAAATGGAGTTCCTGCCCGAAAATTATTGCGAAATACTATAAGTCTAAAAGCACTAAGGATATCGGGCATTTCGACCACGGCACAGGATGGGAAATGGCCCACAGCTCTCAACACTGCCCCTTTTCCGATCCGAAGTGATTCCAGACTTTCCCGCCAGCTCGTCTTGCCCACCAAGGTCCGTTTTTCACCTCGAGCGCTAAATGGCGCTTCAGACACAAGGAAGGACAAGAAACACAACTCGTTTCTTTGAGAGGTGCTAGAGACTTAAGGATTTCCGGACACACGCTTCAGAGGTGATGTGTTGCCGTAGTGAGCTCACGATAGATAAGCGAGCCAGGCGTGCGTAAATAACGGTATTTTCGTTCAGGTTGTTGGCACTGGTCAGCAGTATTGCAGTTGCGAATTCTCACGGCCAAACTGCTTTAAAATGGCTTCAAAATTGCGCTCTGAATGTACAGTCAAAGCACTGGAGGGCCAGAACTCTGCTTTTTTCAGGTGAAATTGGTCAAATTCCTTAGGGTTAGTGCAAATTCGACAAGGGTTTATGATATTGTTCATTGTACGATAAAATGAGGCAAATCTGAGCGAGAAAAAATAAAAAAGGCCTAAAATGTCACATAGGTCTGTTATGCTCTCGGCCCTTCAATTTTATCTTCACCTAGCTACAATGTTTGCCCTCATTAAATGTCAAACAGGCCAGAAGGTGTTGGTCTACTATCGAAACATCTTCATATTTTCCTCAAAAATCTTCAGACAACTTCGGAAAATTTTGGGAAGTGATCAGAAACGTTTGTACAACTGTCAGACAATATTCAGAGAATTTTCGAAAATCTTCAGAAAATCTTAGAAAAATGAAAACTTCATAATAATTGGAGTCGTTTATATACTAAACAAAATAATACATGGGTGCTTGGAGATATGAAATTTCTCTTCTTGTGTTTAACTTGATATCTCACTTGCTTATTGTGTTCACTTGTGAGATTATCTTCTTTATCAGTAATCTTATGTTGATATTTTTATTGTTGATTATTCCTAGAATCCTAGGTGTCACTACGCTGGATATTGTGAGAGCAAATACATTTGTTGCAGAAAGTAAGGTAAATTGCAGAAAGTTATTTGTAACTTGTATTTAAGCCTTTCAAGGCAAGTTTCCTCAAATCTCCTTTTCTCCATGGCCAAATCTTTTATTGGCCAAATAAAGTCTGGTGACTATAGTTGCCTTTAGCCACTTATAGGTAAGGAAGTCGCCTGTGGGGCAAAAGGGTTAAGCCTGCAAAGCCAAACTCTATTTTTTATGCACAGTCAAATTTTGTTTACCATATTTTTTGAATCCCTATCAAATTCACAGCCATTGAATAATCAAAAGAGAATTTCTATGTTAGAGTCCTCTGGGAAGAGAATGTTTGTTCAGATTATTCACTGACAGTTATTTAAGAATATAACAAAAAATTATTCGTGTCTGCCAGATTTTTGATTGAGGCCACTCAGGAGGAGTTACTAAGTTTGCTATGGGAATAGTAAACACGACCCAGTGCATTGTTGAGTTATGTTAACACGAGAGAAGTGCTTAGCCGCAGGCAAGTGCTTCTTGCACTTCTCAAGCATTTTTTTAAATTCCCAAGTGGTTTTATAACTCAACAATGCACATGAGGGAAGTTTACTATTCCCTTTATAAAATGTCCTATGATTTGTGCATGCTCATGCTGGTGATTCACATGTGATGTAATGCACATTGTTTATAGAGATATAATGAATTTGATCTGACCAATCATAGTGCGTGCACTTCTTTGAACATTAATAATAAATTGAACTGAATACATTGGGTATAATATTCAAGTAAATACAATGTTATAAGTGATAATTGTTATTGATGTTATTGTTTCTAGGGCCTGAATGTGGATGATGTTAATGTTCCTGTAATTGGGGGTCACTCTGGTATTACAATTCTGCCTCTCCTGTCACAGGTAATGTTTTGAACATAGATAAAACTTGTCACTGATAGATGAACTTGGGGGACAGGTGCCACATGGTGGCTCACACGGCCAGAGCTTAAAGGGGCATTGTCACGCAGATTCTGCGGTGTTTTGATCAAAATACACCAAATAGCTGACAAGGTACCTTTGCTGAAACATAAAATTGTTCTTAGAACACCAAGAAGAAAATATCAAGTGATTTATTCAAGGAAGAACAAACGATGATACGTTTTTCCGCAATTTTTCCACGACACTTGGTTGAAAAAATTGGCCGATTTTTACAAGTTACAATCTGTTTCCATCCTAGCCATCCGCAGTCAAACATAACAAATACTTGTTTCTGTGCACTGGTAGAGTATTTGTTAACAAAATTGGACCATTATTTGTAGGTTTCCATTGAAATAAAAATGTTTTTTGGCTTTTCAAAGTGATACTAAAAATAGGCGACATAGCCCCTTTAACCGAATCTGTAATGTAAAGCAACTAGGATCAGAGCATTGCTAGTTCTCCTTGAATAGGATACTAATCCATCACAAACATGCATATACTAGCGCATAAAATCTAAAAATCATCTTTGTTGTTCATTGCAATTATTATATCTTTTGTGTTCAAGTGTAAGCCTAAAGCTTCATTTACTGATGATGAGGTTGACAAACTTACTGATCGCATCCAGAATGCTGGCACTGAAGTTGTGAATGCTAAAGCAGGATCTGTAAGTTTTTGTTAAGATTCTTTATATTTTAATGATGATGTTTGTAACGAAGCCTTCTTAGAGAGCAGTTTAAAATATCAGTATGAGTTCCAATGATTATTTTCCGTGTGGGAGCCTGTTGCAGAAATCCACACTTAAAGCTGGTTAATTCTCATGGTATACCTGAACTCAATATTAAAGATAAGTTTAGAGTAAAATGAAACAAAAGGGTGTTGTTCCAGAAAATATCCATACCCACCAAGGTTTTTGGTTTGGCCCCACCCCACCCCTCTGGAAATGCAAGTTTGGTTTCATACTTTCCTTTAAATACTTTGGCTTTTGAGACACCCTTGGACCCGTTAAAAATTCCAATGACCTTCCATGGAGGGAGTGTGGATATTTTCTCGGTACTACTATTACCCTACCTGATTAGCTAAATAATGTATTGGAAGAGCACCAGAATGCAGAGCATGAGGGAACAAGTTCAAATCCCAGCCAGACAACCAGCTAGGGTCTTTAAAAAACTGGCAAGATCATGCTGGCTGTGCTTTGCACCTTGTTTCAGTTCAGAAGATTACATCATTGGCCTTGTGACCTTGTCTCCACACACTAAAATAGTAGCTAAATAAAATAATGCCTGGTGATGTGGTCTGTCCTTTTCAAAGGTATTGATGGTACCCGGTGTTGCATGGTCTGACCTTTCCATTGGGGATTGATTTCAATTGGGACGGAAGTCATAAACTGAACTATGCTAAAGCCTGGCAGCCATACGACAGTATTTTTTCTATTGTCCTGTAAAACCATGAACAAATTACATAACCACAGACCCATTTTATTAAGACCCTGACCTTATTATTTTTACTAAGTAGCACACCCACACGAAATAAATACTGACCCATATTCTTCAGTCACAGTCAGGCTGTGACAATAAAACTGCCAAGTATAGACACACAGGATTGGTCTACTCTTCACAAAGTAGCAGGGGACTTGATCTCTAAAAAAGACAATTAATTCTGTTTTATGTCTGCAGTCATTTATGTGCATGATGATATTCACCATCTAAAAATTAAAACAATGTTAAATAATTATTTTCTCGATACATTAGATTCTGAGTGACATAACTGTAGTAATATTCTTGTGTTATTATTTCTTCAGGGATCTGCAACACTTTCAATGGCATATGCTGGAACAAAGTTTATTACATCAGTGAGTATATATTTTACTGCTGGGCCCGGTTGTTCAAAAGGTGGATAGCGCTAGTCTTAACAAAATCCATTTTGTTATCCGCTGGATAGTGATTTATCCGGTGGATAGCGCTATCCACCTTTTGAACAACCGGGGCCTGGTGTATATGTTGTGGTTCAATTTTTGGCAGTGGTAGATTTTTTTCCAAACCAGAACAATTTTTTTTAACCAGTTCAAAATAATTATTTTTAAACCAGTTCAAATCACTACACCACACAGGCTAACCACTACACCACCACACAGGCTAACCACTACAGCACCACACAGGCTAACCACTACAGCACCACACAGGCTAACCACTACAACACCACACAGGCTGACCACTACACCACCACACAGGCTAACCACAACACCACCACACAGGCTAACCACTACACCACCACACAGGTTCACCACTACACCACCACACAGGCTGACCACTACACCACCACACAGGCTAACCACTACACCACCACACAGGCTTACCACTACACCACCACACAGGCTGACCACTACACCATCACACAGGCTCCCCACTACACCATCACACAGGCTGACCACTACACCATCTCACCTCCACACCATTGATGAGTAATTGCCCACAAAAGTTTGTTTGATGATCATGTGCTGATATTTTGTTTTAATCAGGTCCTTGATGCTATAAATGGGAAGAAAGGTATGGTAGAGTGTGCGTTTGTCCAGTCAGATGTCTGTGGAACTGGTTACTTTGCTTCCCCTGTTGAGCTAGGGGTAAGTGTCATCTCTTATGTGATTCCAGAAAATATCCTTGCCTTTCCCCCCCCCCCCCCCCCCCCCCCCCCCCTTCCCCCCACTCCCAATTGAAGGTTATTCGAAATTCCCAGGGGGCAGGGTGATCTCAAAAACCAAAGTTTTTTAAGAAAAGCATGAAGCTAAACTGGAATTTCCAGAGGGGTGGGGTCAACCAAAAAAAACCTTCTTTAGGTGGAGGGGTATGGGTATTTTTTGAAACAGCACATTGCTAAAAGGGGTTAAGGACAAACGTGGTCACATAATCATGCAACTTTTGAGGCACTTTTTTTTGTTTATTCTGTTGCATTATATTTTAATGACACTAGGTTATTAACGTTGTTTTCACATTCTGTCGTAAGGAGACACTCAATTTGAAACCCGCTGTATCCCTGGATTAGTGTTAACCGGCTTTTGAACAAACTTGAGATTGCTGTTGAGATGCTAAAGTAAAAATGATGCTAAATGAAACTTTAGGCCGTTAACTGTTTATATATTTATTTGATTCTTTGGTTTTCTCCTTTTATAAGCCAAACGGTGTGAAAACCAACTTAGGGATTGGAAAGCTGTCTGCATATGAACAAAAGAAACTTGAAGAGGTGTGTATAACGTGATTTGACGTTATCGACTGTTAAAGTAGCTTACATTCAAGGGTAGTGGAACTAAAACCAAAGTAATTATACTGACCAATCACAACAGTCACAGACAGCTCAATAAACCAATCAGAGCTCGAAGCGAATGGTGTAGCCGGCGCCAAGCGCGGGAAAAAGTGCATGGGGCTTTTGGGCAGGTGGTATACAAAAACCAAAGCGATTGATATGCTACGGTTGTACGGTCTCCTAGTTGCCTTTTACCCTACATGGTATTTCAAACTGAAAAGGCAAAAACCTAGAATTAAAAAAGTTATATCGATTAGTATAGATTGGTCGTAAGAAACCAAGCATCAACTCGTCCATTGCACACCTCGGATGTCTAACTAGTCAAACGTGTAGTCAGTCGCTCTTTGATATTTTGTTTGGTTTTAACTTTATTTTGTGGAGTGGAGTGCAGTGAAGGAAAACGTATATCAACTTTATCCACACCTGGAGAAAATCAGCTTTCACATTGACGCGATATTGCTTTTTTGTGGCAGTTTCTTTTAGTTGCGAAAGTTCTAGTCACCAGTGATGCAAAACAAAAGATTTAAAGACACTGAATAATACCCACAACAACTAGTTTACCATCAATAGTTTGCGCAACACCAAAAAACTTCCTCTGTTTGTTATTTTCAGGTGATTCCCGAGCTTAAGAAGAATATTAAGAAGGGCGAAGAGTTTGTGTTTGGAAAGTGATTGAATTGTGTGTGCTCTGCATCGTGTAACAGAAGTTACCACTACTTGTTATATTGTATAAATTCTACTATGCAGTGCTGGTAACTCTGTAGTCGAGAAATGTTCAAACTCAGGAGTGAAAAGTAAAAGCTACTGTTTTAGTACGTTTGCCTGGGCTTTCTTTATCTGTCATTTAAAGGAAGGGTTTCAGGGTTCGGCGCATGTGCAAGCTATGACGTAACCCATTTAATTTCATTGTTTAGACCAATCGGAAGCGAGTAGATAAATCTGGCGGGAAATTTGCCCGTGAAAATGTCGCGGTCATTCAGCTGATTGAATGGATGATTATGCATACCCATGTGCGCCATGAAAGCCACCAGGGCCGGGTTGTTCAAAGCGCGGTTAAGCTAACCCAGGGTTAGCATCGATTTTGATTCCAGTTAAATAATAAATCAATGGAGATTTTTCCAAAATATGTTTTCCCTTTAGTTTCGTTTCTGGCTTGTCTTTGCATGTAACTTATAATTAGCTTTTGAAAACACTTCCAACAAGAGAAATTAAATCATCGGTTAAGTTTTAATCCTGGGTTAGCGTTAACCGTCTTTCGAACAACCGGGTCCAGTGGGTAGAATAAATCCTCGGGTCAAAGGTTTTATTCAGTGTTGACTTTGTCGGTGTAATCCGTTGAAATTTGCTGTGAATTTTGGTCATCCTTCGCTTTGTTTGGACTAATTATAGTATGTGATTATGGAAGTAAATGTGAGTGGTTTTTTAACCGATAAAATTGGTAAGAAAGCGAATAAAGCATTTTAATCTGTGCACATTCGCCGAACTGTGAAACCATCCCTTTAAGGTCGCGGGGGGATACCTGGCCATGAATAAATTCATAAGGCAAAATTTTGGCAGAGGTGTCACTTTGTAAAACGTTATATCGTGAACGTTTGAAAGCCGATTTCACTAAAATTTAACAGAGATATTGGCGTTAATGGAAGTGCATAAGGATCGTTTTTTATTGAAGGGATCGCGCTTTGCGGCAATGCTATAAGCCACTAAAGTTACTTTTTTTAAAAACGTGGTTTTGTGTCCAAGTTTGCTCCTCGAGAAGAACACAGAGCAAGTTGATTTCACCACTCACTGACCCGTCAAAACGTCTATTGTGTCATATCTGACTCCGATTTTTTTTATTTCAACTTTAATTAAAAGTTATTAGCTTTTAAAGGAGTAAAATTGTCCATGTTAGAATTTGAAACCTCGTATCTTCCCTTTGAAAGCCTATTTAAAAATTTTGAGTCAGATATGACAATCTATAATACACCTAGTTTACCTCCCTGCAGTGTCAACTCATGAAATTCTCTATCCGCGCTGAATTCTTGGACACAAAATTGCTTGTTTTTACGCTTCCGAAGGCTTCCCGAGCAAACACGAATGCAAAAAATATATATTTATGGTAATTTTGCTAATTTTAATCCACGGGCTATTGTCAACGCTTCATGCAGAAAGAACAATGCGTTGAAAAAAAGTGTATTTTACCAGAAAGCGCTTTGCAGTTGCAATTATTGATGCAGAAAAATTACAGAGCCTGTTCGTGAATATTTCGCGCATTTTTGGTATCAGCCGTCGCACTTCGTGCATACTATTTTCATAAATGCATACTGATGAGCGGAACCTGTTCTCCGCGACCTTAAGTTGAAGGGACAGCGTCCCGGCCGAAATATCATGTTTTCATGATTTTTGACCTGGAGCTTGCTTTACGCTTGACCAAGCTTGTTTATTATCTTGAATTAGGAAGACTAATCGCCAACAATGATGAACGCAAAGAAATATGAAATAAAAAGACAAAACAACGATTAAAAAAAACTCAAAATTCCACCAGAATGCAAACTTTGATTTCTTAACCGCCTGTAACGAAATTAAATTGATGAACTGTAATCCACTTCCATCCTTGTAATCCTACACTTTTTCTCCAAACAACAGCCTCTGTTTTGCCCCATAGAATCTTTAAATCCAATTTAGTTGTATATTTGGCGATATAACATGGAAATTGAGTAAACACAATTTCGGCGGAACAGTTTCCATTTAAAATTCGCTCTGGCAAAGGGCTGACGCTTGAATCATCTATTCCTTTACGGTGGTTAATTTATTTAATAAACCGCACAGCTGATATGTTTTACTCACCCCTACCCTCTCCTCTCTATGGTGTTTTTCTAGTGGCTTATTTCGACGGAGTAACTATTAAGTAATGCTCCACATAATAACTATAGTAAACTTCATTGCTCTGCGGCATTGGCTCTTTCCCACATAGAATATCTTTGGTTTCAAGAATAGAGGAGGAGCTCAGTGATTGTTAATAATTATATTTCATTATAAAAGTAAAGAAAATCCATTTGCGTCAAATAAATGTTTGAAAATGTTCGTGCTTAACCAATCAGAATAGCAGAAGACAATAGCTAATAATTTTGCTTCTTTGGTAAAGTTCCCTAAATACAAAATCCTTTAAAACTTGCATGTTGTGCAATTGGGTCTCAAATTACTTGAAACCTTAAAAAAAGTAGACAAAATGCACCTTGAACCTTAACGTTTTAGCAGTTTTTGAGTATAGGCCAATGAGATCACTAGCAGGGTGTCAAGTTCCCATTTTTTCCTATTTTTGGCCTGCTTCCTATTTTGTCCTATTTTTCCCTATTTTTTTAGGGTTTAGTTGGTGCAACTGAAATTTTTATGCCAGTTTGAATGATTTTCGGACTGAAAACTCATTCCCAAGACTCTCTCAGTGTTTTTGGTAGCATACAAATGATTCTGGGGGTTTCATTTGCATGCATGTTCAGCTGCCATGTGAGGTAAGTAATTTAATCCAATTCCATCCGCTTTGTTTTAAAAAATAGTTCAGTGTTTCTCAATGCCATCTCATATAAGACTGTTGTACCTTTGCTTTTGGAGCAATACATGTACATAAATGTGGAAATTTAAAATACTTTTATTCCATTCATGTTTTGTGATGGCGTTCCAAGTATTCACAGAATGAAACAAATTTGTGTTGATACTAAGTTTTTAACCTATTTATGGCCCAACTGAGGACAAGACAAGTTTAGATGCAAGAACAGGCACAAATTAAACAAACTTTACATTATAAAAAAATAAAGTTCTGCATTTCTTAACGAAAGCTAAAAATCAACTTCTCTTGAGCATGCATTAAGGTTTTCAGGTCAGTTGCAAGATTCATGAAGAGATTTGACAACAAGTCACCTTTTTAAGTGGGTTAAATTTGACCAAAACGTTTCTGAGTAGTAGATCCTACGCTTTCTGTTGAGAGAATGGAAATAAGGGGTGCAATTAATATGTGTTACACTCTCTGTGTGTTTCCTTTCCCAGTCCGATCGTCATTGTACATGTATCAACAAACCATTACATGCCCGCTGGACACAAAATTTAATTTTTTGTGGCTTTTTATGTTGATGCAAATGGTCAGACAGTTGGTGAGTGGTGCAGGAAGGGCACAGATGGTTTCCATGCCTACTGCCGCTTCTGTGATACTGATATATATGGTATGGTAGGTCTGTGCACTGTAAAGGAGGCAGTCAGGTAAATTGTGATCCAGTGAATGGTCAACCCGAGAACATTTCAGTCACAAAAAAGTTAAAACGATCTGTACGATCAGCTCATGCTGCGTTTAAAGCAAGACTCGAGACAGAAAAACGAGAAGACGAGAAGAAGAGAGAGGCAGCTGAACAAAAGAAGAAGAAAGCCGAAAGAATACAAAAAGCTAAAGAGATAACCAAATCCAGACAGTCCCTTGAATAGAGCGAAGACACTAATGAAAGAGGAAGAAATAGTAAGAGCAGACTTGAAGGCAGCTGATGAATTACAAAGTGATGCAACATCAAACTACATGATGCCCTCTCAGCAACAACTGTAAATAATCAGAGCTTAGATGTAGCTACAATGATGCTTGACACTGCTAAGACCAAACAAGACCATGCAATAAAAAGTTTGGAGAAAATCAGTAGAAAAATAATTTGCTTACTGGTAGACAGCACAAACCGCTAGATAAGGCCATATGTCATCAACAGCAAGTGCGGCCAAGAAAAAAAGCAAAGCTAACTTAAAGGTTACCCAATTTGCTAAGAGAGCAAAAACATAATGAGCGCATGTCTTCTTGTTGGCTTTGTTGTACATTACTTTTATTGGCTCTATTTTACATTTGGTGACAGTTAACTTTAATATAGTTTGTTAAGAACTTTTTTACCTTAATGAAAGTCATCTTGCGAGGCAGGTTATTTGTTTTTTAGTTTGTTGTTGTTGTTGTTGTTGTTGTAAGATAAGTTCTGCTTTGCTTACAGAGCAACATTGAGAGCATCCGCAGAGCATCCATTGTAAGGATCAGAGACTGCTAGCTGTCCCTTTTTAGTCAATCGAGCGGGCGAGCTAATCACGAAAACAAGCTCGGTGAGACTGGAGCGAGCGAACGAGCCAAGGGGAAACTGGGGGAGTTCGTTCGCTCGCCGCTCGGTTGATCACGGATCATGTAATTTCTGACATCTGAGTGACGTAGGAGCGAACTAGTCAGAAATTATTATTCTGACGGCACGATATAGAGGTTTGCGTGTCGTCATGGGACATCTCGGGACTATTTAAGGGTTTGGCGGGAGATATTTGTCATTCTACGTCGGTCAGTCTTCTCGAACGTTGCCTTTTTTCGTTCAAGTTTTTATTTATGTTACGTTGGGAAATGAAATGTTACACAAGTATCAAGTAATGTTATCAGTTTTAGTACCTTTGCCCCCGAGGTCCAGTGCCACTGCATCGTTATAGGGGGGTATACGTTTCCACATTTTTTTTTGGCCACATCTAAAGGGTGGTTTTTTAGTGGTTTTTCGTAGCTGGCGTGGCACAATTTTCTGAACTTTTGAAACATAATGTAAGTGAAATGTAATTTAAAAGGGTCAGGAGAATAGACAGAATATGTTATTAAGATACATTCATCAGATGACTGACTGACTCATCCTAAATAAACTATTTCACATTGAATGTCTCGTGTTAGTGGAGTCAGAATGCGAATTTGCTCGCCCGCTCGACTATCCAGATCGGCGATGTAGCAGCTCTCGTAAAGTCTCACACCATTGGTTCGATACCCTTCGAGAGAACAATAGAACAAACAACACAACAATGGACCCTAGCCCTAAAAACAATAGCAGATTTTTTTTTACAAGGCCAATAAAAATAGATGCTTCTGAGAGCTGCTACACCAGACAGGGACTGCTAGCAGTCTATGGTAAGGAAGGTAGAGAAACAAAATGATGAAAACGTTTTAATGTTACTCCCGTTGTTTATTTAATTGAACATCTGCTACAACGCTGCACACAACACACAAGTCCTAGCTTCGCTCTGACGAAGGGCTAGCGCTCCAAAAGTCGGTTTGTGAATCTCTTTACGGTGGCTAATTTATTTTATCACTCCTGTGTGATAATACCAAATTTTTAAGTTTTGTTTTTGAATGTATTAAGTACAGGGATTGTGTTGCGAAATTTACAAATTTTTGCACTTCTTATTTATGATGCCAATAAACTCACAGCCCAGAACCAGCTTGCGGATTGAATTTTAAAGTGCACCAAACCCAAAATTGTTTTTTCGCTTAATCAACTCTATGTACATTGAAAAGTTGAATAGTTAAATATTTCTTGTTTTTAACGTTGCGTTAGTGAATTATAGAGGTTTGAATTTACAAAATATTAATAAGATGACGTCAAGTCAAGACTCGTTTATTATACAACTACTTGTTTCCACCTCCAAGTAATATTTTTTTACAAATCAATTGATTATTAACAGTTTTTATTTAGTATTTCGTAAATTGATTATCCTTAAGCTGTGAACTGCGTATTGTAAATTGAAGTAGAAATAATGGTAAAGTCTTGATTTGACGTCATCTAATTAGCCGTTTGCAATATAGAGTGTTTGCACATGACGTCATAAAAATTCAAAAATCTAAAGTATACATCCTACAAAACTGTTTCTAACATGGTATGTGGATACCAGTGTTATAATCTTTCACAAAAGATTTCAGGTTTTAACGATTTTTTGCTTCCGATTTATAAAGGTTTTAAATGTGTCATGCAATTCGTCACGTTATTTCAAATACGCTGTGAAAATAAACAAAATTGAACCAGTTGAAAGTTATTTTTGAATTATACATGCTTAAAAGCCGATTTAATGGCACTTATAGTGAATACAATATTTTGTGATGAGATTTTTCGTGTGATTAAGACTTTGAATTTTTGGCCGCCATGTTGGTGTCCCCAAGTGTGGCACCAAGATGGCCGCTCCATACATTTCTTACTAAAAATGTCTAATACTCGTTCGCCTATAATTCTTGAAGGAAATGCTCTTGCCTTTGCTCTACAGATCTTGGCCCAGATCTGTAGTTTTAAACTCTCTACAATTCCATAAACATTTGGGAATCCAAAACTGTTGTTTAATGCTTCTGAATTTTGATATGACGTCAGTGAAAACACTCTATAACTCAGTAACGCGACGTTTAAAACAAGAAATATTTCACTATTCGACTTTTCAACGTAGATTGAGTTGATTAAAAGAAAAAAAATTGGGGGCTACAACGGTGCACTTTAATGAAATTGTAAGAGTTTTAAAGAAGGGATAGAAAAAGAAATTATTTTTAAAACACCAAAAAAAACAGTTGATACCACGCAAGATGACTCCAGGTTGATGGCGGACTGTTTTGGTGTCCATCTACTAATTTTCATACAGCTGTTTCGAGAAAGGTTGTCGGAAAAGGGGAAAAAGTACACGCGATAATCCCGAAAATTAATTTACTTTTTCTTATTTTTCTAAATTTTACAAATCTCTCCCCACCCTCCCCCCCCCCCCCCCCCCCCCCCCCCCCCTTTCTTCTCCTCTCACACACTCTTAGAAATCGTCAAAAATCACAAAACATCACACACAACATTCATCTTCAAACCTATGATGGCATTTTTGGATTGCTTGAAACGTTAACGAGATAATTCCATAAAACCAATCTCAAGAAGCGAAAAAAAGACATTTAGGTGCGTTGAGGGCATTCAAGGAATTCCCAAAGCGATTTGCGTGATAGTGAATTTAACATTAAACGAAAAGTAGCTGCAGTCAGTACCAAGAAATAATCTAGCAGAACTGTAAAGAAACACGCGAGCTGAAGCAGGGCGCAAATTAACACGCGAGAGGAAACGAAAAACTAATCATGTACACCTATTTAGTTATCCGCAGAGGTGTTCTTTCGCATACATGACCTATCAACATATATTTCTTCCAGTAAAATTTCTGTCAAATAAATGAATTAATTTTTATCTCAGGAATGAACTTCACGCGCGACAGGAAACAAAAAATATCCTATCCCCTCCCCGCAAGAAGCGGAAATGCTCCTCTTTCTAGTGAGGCGCGATAATACGCAAGCGCAACTTTGTGCGATTTCCTTTTCAAAATGGACGTTGACGGTGTTGAGAAGAAAAGAGATTTGAATTGCTGAGCTTTTGTGATGAAACAAGGTTTCCCCGAGGTTAAATTCACAAAGAAATTAACCTTTTTCCAAGGAAATTTCTGCTCTAGTTTCGACAAGCATCGACGCTGAGTTCCTAGATGGAGGTTGGCGAATTGTCAGCAGAAGATGATGTCGTTACAAAAGGGTTGTCTTATGAAGGTAAGTCTTACTCTTTTTGTCTAATAGGCTCAGAAATCCGGGAAAATAAGATAATGATAATGATATTTTTCCTTTGACTTAATTTTGCAAAATGCGCAGAAAGTTTAGGTTTCGTGTCGCTTTTATGGAAAACATTTTGCTGTAAACACTACAACTTTGCTTTGAAGTGCGGGCGAATTGTCGTATCAAATTTTGTCATGCTTCCATAAATAGCAGGGCCTATTGAGTTATGGTTAATTTTAACTTTGCTTTTTGAATTTTAGGAAAAACTGGCAAAACTAATGAAGTCCTGGCTATGTCGAGGAAAGAAGACGAGGAGGGGATAGTGGCAAACAAGCCACGTGTTACGTACTCGAAGGTGACAAGTTGTGTACTGAACAACGCGAAATATTGTTAAAGCTTAAGCTTATAGTTTTGGAAATAAGATTGTTTCTTGTACCTTGAAAAACATACCCCACACCCGATCCCATAAATATATATGGATTATGTCGTGATATCGGCGTATTAAACTGTACACTTCTTATGCTTTATAATAAACGCGGATTTAAACGATAATGTTTATGAAGCATGCCAATGCAAATTTGTTTTATTCACGTACATGAACAACATTGCTTCATTGAAGCTTCATTGCACTCGTGTTTATTAATTTTGAGCTGAATTTGATTTTTTTTTTAATTACAGGAGGATTTACTCAACTTGAGAGAGTCTCCAGCATCGAAACTATGGCCTCCTGCTCTTTCTGATGAACATGTCAGGTATGATAAAGTTATTTTTGTAATGCCGAAATGCTACTGTTGTGAATACGTTCATAATGAAGATGACCTATTAAACTAACAATATAAATATGTATAATGAAGAAATTTGTTTATAATTCTCTTACTCGAGATTTGATGAATGGTTTGATTTTTTTTCATCTACACACCAATTAGTTCTAATTTTTGCCATCGCCTAGCCCATTACATTAGCATAAAATTGATTTAAAGGGTTTTGTTTACCATTTCTTTACCATTTTTTCCAAAGGTATAATATAAGATGTTTGAACTATGAGCACCCGTCCCAGTATAACCATAACTAAAATACAGTTAAATGAACCTCCCGTAAGAGACCACCATTTTTGTTTTATTGGACTTGTATTATAACACATTAGTCAATTTGTCTGCAGAAGCATCGAAATATGTGCGAGTGGTTGCTTACCAGAGGTTAAAAACAACAGAAAAATTCAAATCATCAGTGTTGTAAGTGGTTGTGGTCTCTTATGAGAGGTGGTCGCTTTATAAGAGGCTTTGACCATAGTGATTTGGTTGGAAGAAATTTGGTATTTTGGAAAATGGTCGCTTACGAGAGGTTTCTACAATAGTGATTTGGTTGGAAGAAATTTGGTATTTTGGAAAGTGGTCGCTTACGAGAGGTGGCCGCACATAGAGGTTTGACTGTAGCACATATATGCAGTGTAGTCCCTTGAATCTTGTGCTTTTAAAACATTCAGTTAGTTTGATTGAGGTCTTCTTGTTTCTAATTGGCCACACATCTTTCTCCCTTTCTTAAAAGTTTTGTTTAAAGAGGTTTTATATTAAAATGATTATATTCCAACTACTGTTTGCTAGACATGGAATATGGGATCCAGAGGCTTGGCACCAGTCCTATGCAAGTGAAAAAAGATGTGCATCCCCAGGAGAGGAGCTCAAAAAGCAATTTGTGTAAGTAAACTGATGATCCTGTTTAGATCTTGCTGTAAATCCTCTATGAAGCCCCCCCCCCCCCCCCCCCCCCCCCTTTTTTTATCTGTGAATACGCCAAGCTTAATGAATGGGTTATCGGTAATGGTGGCAAATTCACTCACTCGCTTGCTCACTCAATCAGCTGTAAACTTTTCTTGGTAATTCCTCTTACCAGGCTTTCATGGCAAATGCATAGCCGGAATATATGTATAAAAGGGGACATTTTGAAAGCATGGCTCCGATGTTTTGCATTTGAAGTTCTTTGATGGAACATTAAAAAAATCTGCGAAATACAAATGGATTTTTGAAGCAAGAAATTTATTAAGCCCCACCCCTCTCTCCCTCCCTCTTATTCACTGCTATGTCACTGTGATGGGTGCCTGTTTCCCTGGCATGGGGGTCATGGCTGGGTTGCCAGGGTTTGCCAGCCAAGGGGGCCAGTTCTCTATCTAGGAGCTGGCTGCCAAAAGGGGAAGCTCCTGGATGTCCCAGGCACCCAACATCCAGCTAGCAATACTGTTGTTAACTTACAGTATATTGTCAACAATTTCTAACTTGGGTTAACTTAAGATCAAAAAGTAAAGCTATTGATTATCACTGTAATTATGTGCTTTTTAGGATTGAGGATGGTATAGTGCTGAGCCCCCAGCGTCAAAGCTTTGGTCAAGGCTGTCACATACCTCAGAGTGCTCCAGAAAGACATCTTCTACAGGAAAGAGGAAAAAGTGGATTAAGTAGAACAACTGATCGTGAGAGAGAAGGAAGAAGCAGGCTGACTGGACGAGTGGGCCGGGGCAGAACCTTGGATTATAAAGAACGCACGCCTCTGCAAGAGAGAAACAAGGTGCAACTTTGCTGTGATTTGTTGTTGTAGGTTATTGGAGTGTTAAATATACAGCTATTTCAATTTAGGTTGTTGGATGAGAGCTTCAAGCGTACGCAACGAGACCACAAGTTACTATGGGTAGTTGTAAATTGGTCTTAGCTTAGTTTGCAATTTTTGCGTTTGTTAGTGCGATGAGTGAGGTGGATGTTAGCACCATAAATGTTTGCCTTCGCTGTATGGATGAGGCATTTTAATTTGCTTTGGTAAATTTATCGTATTCATAAAAATCCCAAAGTACCTTGCGGTCTCGTTGCGTACGCTTGAAGCTCTCATCCGACAACCTAAATTGAAATAGCTGTATTCAGTTGGTGCATTGAATTTGGGTAATAACATTGCATCATCATGCTCAAGTTTGTAAGATACATCTAGAGACTTTTTGTTTTATACATCTATAAATGTACAAACTGTATTTTTATTTATTATTGCAGGCCTCTCTTTTCCTAAGAATAAATTGCTATCCTCTGACTGTTTGTAATTGAAGGGCTGAGAGCATAACCAACCTATGTCGAATTTTAGTCCTTTTTAATTTTTTCTCGCTCAGATTTGCCTCATTTTATCATACAGTGAATAATATCACAAACCCTTGTCAAATTTGCACTAACCCTAAGGAATTTGACTAATTTCACCTGAAAAAAAAAACAGTTCTGACCCTCCAGTGCTTTGACCGTACATTCAGAGCGCAATTTCGGCGCCATTTCAAAGCAGATTGGCCGTAAGAATATGCGACCGCAATACTCCTGACCAGTGCCAACAACCTAAACGAAGATACTGTTATTTACGCATGCCTGACTCGCTTAGCTATTGTGAGCTCACTACGATAACACATCGCCTGTAGCATGTGTATAAGCCAACATGTTTAAGGCCCGTCTGGTGATTGAAAATCCTCAAGTCTCTAGCACCTCTCAAAGAAACGAGTCGTGTTTCTTGTTGTATCTTGTGTCTAAAGCACCATTTAGCACTCAAGGTGAAAAATGGACCTTAGTGGACAAGACAAGCCGGCAGGAAAGTCTCATGGAATCACTTCAGATCAGAAAAGGGGCAGCGTTGTGAGTTGTGGGCCATTTGCCATCCCGTGCCGTGGTTGAAATGCCCGATAACCGAAGTGCTTCCAGATTTTCGGGCGGGAAGTTCCATTTCGGTTTTAACGTAGGATTTCCAGACATGCTTTGCAACAGTGGCAGATGGGTCTGCTGTGCGTGGTTGGGCACTTGAAATACAGCTTTGGGCAGCTCGAAGTGAGTTCTTGCTGGCTGGCCGAAAAATGTTTTGCATTTGGAGTCTTTAATGCAACATTAAAATCGATCTAAAAGTATTTTCAAATCGAGATACGCATTTTGATGCATATCTACCTTTAAATAACAAAATTTAGTCTTAATTGAGCATGTGTTCCTCAGTGGTCTCGTGGGTTAGTGCCGGGATTTGCACTCAGCAGGCGCCGGGTTCAATTCACGCTCAGCACCCTTTTTCTTCTTTATTTTTTTTCAAACTGTACATTATGAAAGTGATTTACTTTTTTTTGTGTTCGTCAAAAATTATTGCGTTTATATTGCGTTACTTGTTAGCATTTCTTATTCACGGGTTGGCTCTTAGTAGCCTTTGATTTTTTTTTACATACATTATTTCTCGAAAAAGATGGAAACAACAACAGAAAAAATTCTAAACAATGTTTTGCAACTAATTTGTAGTTCACATGCCAAAAATGGACTAATCTGAGGGAGAAAAATAAAAAAGGCCTAAAATTCTACATGGGCTGGTTATGCTCTCAGCCCTTCAATTAACTTGGAATATGCTTCCATTTTATATATTCTGTTCTTTTTGCACTAAACATGAACACAAACATAGCATCCCATAAGTTTTAACAGGATTTTAAACATTTTAGGATTCTGATGAGCCATCAGGGAAATATACAGGAACAAGAGATTGGGAAAGAGAAGAAAAAACTGATAGAGACAGAGGTTATGGCAAAGACAAAGAACGAGGGTTAAGAGAAAGAGAAAAGGAACGGAAAAGAAGCAGAGAAGAACCTGTGCGAGGCCGAAATATCCAAGGTACCCCAAGTGCAATTTGTTGCCTGGGTCTATCAATGTGGTCTTAACCACTTGATCAACATGTCTAATTCTTGGGTGTTTTCAGTAACAATGTCAATCATTCTCATTAGGAGAGTGATCTTTCCATCTTGGAAACTTGGGGTCGATTTCTTGCAAACAAGGTCTAAATCCTAGCCAATATCTATCTATAATTTCAAACATCTTTGAACAAAGGTTAGCTGTTGGCTAACATTTAGATCTTGTTTCTTTTTTTTAAGAAATCAACCTTGAAGATTGACAAAGTATTTCACTTTTAAGAAATCTGTGTTTATTCTGATAAGAATTAGGAATGTAGTCATTTGTTTTAACACGGCAATTTAAGCAACAGGAGTTCCTAGACAATTACACTATTCAACCCTTAGAAACACGATCCAAACAAAACAAAAGATAGTTTAATTGATGAATGATATTTATTTGCAGTCAGAAAAAGGCAAGCTAGGGCAGCCAATGAAGAACCTGAGTGGTTTACATTCGGTCCATCAAGTCAGTTTGAAACCATGGAACTTAAGGGATTTGATGATGTGGAAGATCCTAAGAAAGGTGTGTACATGAATGACATGCACTTATTGACTAAGTGAGAAATCCGGATGGTAAAAAATTTGGCTCCAGGTCATGGTGTACGGACCATGTGTCATGACCGAGATCCAAATATTTTATCATCCGGCCTGACCTAACTCAGTAAATATTTAATCATTATTATGACCAATTTGGAGACAAAATTGTTTCATATTTGAACAGGCAAAGCTGTGTGCCTTTTAGTAGGAGTGGCATTTTCCTTTCCCGGCCCCGCACATGCTAATGCACACGTTCACAGGGCTGTATGGGTAAATGATAAATGCCTTTATTGAAGTGTCAATCGCACATAGCAGTACAGAACCACTAAATGGATCCGACACTGAAATAAAAAAAAATTATATCTAGAATTTGGAAATTATTGAATGTTAATTGTGTACAATGTTCTGTGAACTGTAGCAATGAAGTCATGTTCAAACAGATGTGTCGGGAACTACTGCCAATATCAGTCAGAGATAGTCAGACTGTAGTAATGTTACTGAAAAGATCTAATATTTGTTGAATGTTTCCTTTAATAATAATAACGAACCTTTCATTTTGTTTAACACTAACAGTAATAATTACTGTTAGTAATAATTACTGTTAATTATTGTCTTAAAGGGAATCTCTACTCTTAAAAGAAACTGACGTTGAATTGTTGGAAATATTCTCTTAAAATTGCTCCGAGAAACATGGTAATAAAAATGTTTCAGTGTCACCAATGTTTCAATTGTTGCATACAAAAGAATGTTGATTCTTAAAGTGCACCTAACCCCAAAATTTTTTCGCTTAATCAACTCAATGTATGTTGAAAAGTTGAATAGTTAAATATTTATTGCGTTGCGTTAACTTAGTGAATTATAGAGGTTTGAATTTACAATTGAAAATGTTAATAAGATGACCTCAAATCAACACTCGTGTTTATTATACAACTACTTGTTTCCACCTCCAAGTAATATTTTTTTTTACAAATCAATATTATTGACTATTAACAGTTTTTATTTAGTATTTCTTAAATTGATTATCCTTAAGCTGTGAACTGCGTATTGTAAATTGAAGTAGAAATAATGGTAAAGTCTTGATTTGACGTCATCTAATTAGCATTTTGTAAATTCAAATCTCTATAACTCACTAACGTGACATTAAAAACAAGAAATATTTCACTATTCGACTTTTCAACGTACATTGAGTTGATCAAAAGAAAAAAAATTGGAGGTTAGGTGCACATTAAAAATAGCAACAACAACATGACGTCATAAAAATTCAAAATTGCGGCACACAGGAAATTTAAAAGTAAAAATGGGCAATATTCATATTCAAATTTTTGGAAACTAAAAATTTCTTTCTGCTTGTTAAAAAAAATAATTAACTTAAAGTGTCTATGAAATGAAATTTATTTTTTGATGTATCGAAAGTTTCACCTTTTTAGACCTTGGAATAAAAGGTTTAAAGTGTTAGGGACGATGCGAAATGCTTATTTTATGGTCCCAAAGTTAGGTTGTTGGCGCTTAAAAGTGGCTCCAATTTGTGCGCGGCCAAAACCAGTGTCCTATTACACTGTGTTGTTTACTATTTGCAAAATACTACCTATATTATCAGAAATTGTACTATAAAGACTGTAATATCACTGAATTTGTGGTAAAGTTGGAACAGAAACTTCTTATTGAGAGTCGTCTTAAAAGAAACGTTCTTGTGTGAAATGCTTAACTTCTGCCTTATAATATATAATATGTCTTGTAAGTAATTATTGTATATTTTTATCTAATGGTTTTGTGTTTCGACCGCTCTATTATTTTATTTTTTTTATTATTTTTTATTACTTTATTCCTTGTTAGTAGTATTTCCTCCTTTTTATTTTATGTGTTAAAAAACGTAATGTAGTATGACTTATGTAAGGATTAAAAAAAAATTTAAAAAAATAAAAAAATAAATAAAAAAAATAAAATAAAATAAAAATTACACTGTGACGTAAATAGTTGTACAAACTGCTGCGGGAATATAGAGAACAAGAGAGCTGACAAGAGACGTCGCTAGAGGTGGACCAATATTATGTGGCGAGCGGCCTCAAACATACGAGATATTAGAATTCTTCGATAACAGAGGGTGTAACAAAGCTTTATTTTGATCCAGAGGAAAATAGGCCGGCGAAATACACGAAATTTGTTTGCCGACATCGGAAAGGGTACATCAAGCGATGTTGTTTTCAATGAAAGCGCTTATTGTTAAGATTAAGATTATTTTGCAAAAGAAAATAACATTCTGGCCGGTGAGGCCGTTTAATCAAGCAAAATTTTCCCAATCCATATCCTGTTTGGAAGTTCCTTTAAGCCTCGGCTCGACTGGAGAGCTGTCGAAGTCAGTGAGGCCTACAAAACTATACTGACTCGATCAGCACTGACTGGCGAGTAATATAAATGTTTATACGGTATTCCGAATTATAAAATTCAAAGTGCAGCGGCGCAAGTGTTCACTGGAATGCGTCTATTCTACGGAACATCTATCAAAAAGACTATTCGGAACAAAATACATCGCTGAATCATTGCGTGTTCGATCAGATAATTTTTTATACAATGAAATATAAATCAGACATAAATGTAAACGAGATACTTTGAACTCACTTACAAGCCGCCAAGTGGTTAAAATTTCCAGAAACGTTCAATCGCTGGCAAGACACTGAACTAAGAAGCATAATTATTACGTATATACTTGAGTTCAAACATTTTGAATAAATAAATACGCTATCAAGGCGCCTTGCCGCTAAAAATACACCATTCACATTCAATTCAGCAAGCCGCCTGAAAAACACCACCTCGGATATGCATAACATATCAGTATAATTTAGAAACTTTCAACTTAGCAAGCCGCCAAGACATATCCTTCGCTTTGAAAAAAGAACTTTAAGTAGACGGGGGAATTGCCAAGCCGATAAAATAAGTTCATAACCTCCACGCGCGATCAATGAACTTCAGAGAAGACCGGCCGAGTCGCTAATGAGCAATCATGATTGTTTGTACTACAAATATACGGGAAATATATCGTTCGCGTTCGATAAACGCTAGTCAACGAGCCACTAAAAAGAAATAACAAAAACGCCTCTGCGTTCAATAAGCTTACAACTCAACAGGCGAACCACTGAGACGCTGTGCTACTGAAATGTATACCTTTCACGTTCAATAATCTAAATCAAAGTCCATCTTCTCCTGTGTTCACTTCCTTTGCTCAAGCATCACAGTCGGTTCGTCTCGCTACGGCAAAACTACAGTGGACACGATCATTTCAGTTGATCAAGAGTGATCCGAAACTGATCCTCTTCACCTTCAGAGGACTGTAAAGAAACAAATTAGGCGCTGTCTGACATTTGTACAGCCAAAAACGTTGGCATAATGACCATCACGCCAAAGAATTCCAAGGGAATTATAGCGTAAACAAACCAATGTGTCATACTATTTACGTAATTTACGTCATCACACACGCCCACTCGCCCTAGGCTCTCCAAAAATTGGAGCCACTTTTCAACCGAAGCGACGCATCTTCAAGGGGCTAAAAAACCGATTTTCTTTCTTTTCATCGGGAAATGATTATTGTTTTCATTCCTTGGACATAATAAACTAATGAAAAACGAAGAAAAAAATAGGCACATAGGCACTTTAATGTCAATTTGGAGGTTCCCTTTTTAAATGGCAAATTTTAAAAACTCCCCCTCACATCAAGTTTGAGTATATCATAAACTTATAAAGCTTTATAAATAACTGGCATAAAAGAATGTACACCATTACCTCTGCAAAGAAAACAGAGATGTATATTATCAGCAAATTAATGATTTTTTTCTCTTGTTGCTTCTCTGTTTTTCCGTACCGTATGTAGATCGGGAGAGACGGAAGTCTGCTTCTGATGAGATCAAAGCAATTTTGTCAGGTATTTTTGTCACATTGATGACATAATAAAGTAATGTTGTGGTTCAAATTTTTCTTTGGTTTAAAAATTTGGAAACCAGTTTGATTTTTGTTTTCCTTTGTCTCAGATTCATTTCCACAATAAAAGACAAAATCCAACTGGTTTCCAAATTTTCAAACCAAAGATAAATTTGACACACAACATACACAATATTTTGTTTAAGGTGACAGGGTAGGAAAAAGTAAATTGATGGGGCAATCTATTCTGCTTTAGGTGTTAAGGATTTAACTAGCACAGATACAGTCATGTAGAGCAGAAAGAACTACCATTTTATAATGCAGTTGGAAGGCATGTTTTTGCCCCCATTATATTGGAAAGAGCTTTGATACTTGGTTGGCTCAGCCATGGTTAGACAAAGCAGATCCTTATGCCTTGTATAAAAATTAGGTGTGAAATCATGCAGATAGCTAATCTAGGGCATTAGACCACATAGGCACTTGACGACTTGTATGCATATTTGGTTTACATGAGTATTTTCAGATTTTTCCTTTAACTGCCTCATTTTTTAATCAGGCTTTGTGAGCACAGAGTTAGTTTTCTATTGGCCCAATTCAAACTAGAGATGAAAATTCATCTAGATATAAATTCAGTGTTTAGACAAATTATGGGGCAAAATATATAAAATGGGTGTACAACCAATTCGGAATTTGTAGAGTGCAAAATGTATTATGATCAGAATGTTATAATGACAGTTGCACTGTAAATAGATCAATTGAAAACAGCTAAATTGTGTTCAGTTGTGTTGATAAAATCAGATGTATTGTAAATGAGATTTATGCATGTTAAAATAGTAAGTTGTTAGTATTTTTATTATTTCAGTGGGGAAGGATGGCCCGATGAATGGTGAATTGAAAGTGTCCTCCCCTCAAACAGATAGTGGTCCATCCAAAAAAAGTGGTGCGGATAAAAAGAGGGAGGCTAAAGCTACTGATGATAACAAGCAAAAAGCCAAGCCTTTTGACATCAATGACTTCTTTGTCAGTGACACTCTGCTTCCTTTCACTGGAGGAGGAGTAAGTTTTTCCATGCTCAAAATAGAAATTCTCTTCACTGTCATTGTTTGTAATACATTTTCTTAATTAAATAATACTTACAGCATAGTTGGCAATTTTGGGTGAGTGACTTTCAGAACTGCGCCAAAAAATGTACAATTTGTACTCGCTCAAGAAGTATGTGTAGTTCTAGAAAATAACCATACCTCCCCCATGGATTATTATTGGAAATTCCCAGGGGGCGAGGACTCAAAAACCAAAGATTTACAGAGGAGAGCCACATAATATGGTTCTCTTGCAGGTCATGTATAGGGCTTGTGCATGGTGGGGCAATTGAAATGCACATCCTTTGGGAATTAAACTCATCATGAATAGATGAGTTTGAGTGCTGTTGCCTAGAAAGCTTGTGGTGGGGCTTATGCGATTCAAGGCAATAAGGGAGGTATCCATGGCAACCCTGGTGAGCGGGAACCAACCCTGTGCACAGCCCCACCAGGGCACTGTGACACTGCTAAATCAGTGGAAAATACTTACCTAATCTCATACTTTCCCAAGTCCGCCAAGGCTGACAATGGGTGTGAGGGGTGGGGCAAGAATCTGCAATGATTTGCTAAACAGCAAGGCAGTGGTTCTGTAACAAGTGCCTTGAATGCAATGCATAATGCAGTGTACGACACAAATAAGTCAAGCGAAAAACCCATGGGACCCCCCTCACGTCAGATACTGTCATGAAGCAGACTGCTGACTACATCGATTAAGTTCAACTTTGCCTTTATTGCATTTAGCCACATTTAAACTCGTGTATGTCAAACATCTATTGTTCCTGAACACCAACATGCTATCATGCATATGCCCAAAATACAGTTGAGGCTTTTTTAGGAGAGAGAAATGTCAAAGAACAGAGAGAAAAACTTTTGATAATTAGGATATGAAGGCTAGATTGTACTATTCACTACTGGTGAAACAGATGACCAATTGATGACCCATTCTATTTTCGCATCATGAAAAACATGCCAGAAATTCTGGAATGGCATAGAGGTTGTTTCTTGGACAATTGGACACAAATGAGTGAGTAATAGAGGCATTAATTTTGTTTCTTTGCCTGCCCTTTGATTTCAGGTGGACCAAGCCAGTAGTAGATTCTGTCAGTTTTTTGGTCGACCAGGCAGTAACTACAGTAGCAGCAGAAGTGGTAGTGCAGGTGTGTGTTACACATTATGACTAGTAAACAACTATACAGTCAGTCAGGTGATTCCAGAACCACTCATCAAGGCAAACTGCTTTTGGTTTGAGTTACCGGTAGATAAAATTTGAGTTGAGCTGTATTAGAGTTTTTGAGTTTCTACAAGTTATCAGAGATTCACTCACACTTGGTCTTGACATAAGTGTTTTGTTTGAAAAAATAGACTCGATTCCCATAATATTTTCTTAGTCTTGCTTTGTGCAAGCTGCAAGATATTTTGCATTTTGAAGCTTGCATTATGAAGTGTGTTTTGCAATGCTCTTGTCAGTATTGCATCAGAAATCCTTGTGTAACAGTCTTTACAAAGTGATGTTTTTCATCAGGACTTTCCAGTGGTGGTGCTAACACCCCTCGTACACCCTCACCTGCGCCAAGCTATCTATTCACTCCCATCACGCCTTCAGCAGATGACTACATTGAATCCCACGGCCTGGCAACAATGCTTCAGAAATCGCAGATCAGTGTGCAGCCATTGCTGGATGAAGTTATGTCGTCAGGAAAGGAAACCGGCAAAGTAATGGGCTCCGTTCGTTTAGAGGACATTGAAGCTGATGTTAAACATGAAAGCAAGAGCTCTGTGAAGAAAGAGATGATTGATATGGCCATGGAACATAACAAGGAGAACATTGATAAAGGCAGTGAAATGACAAATACACCTGCGCAAATGGTAGCATTTAACATGCTTGTGGAGAAGATGAAGTCATCAGGCACTCTTCCAGAGAAGCCTCAACCTGCAGTGAGTTTTATTTCATACATTTTTCATACAATGCTGATCATTCTTGTCTCTTGAGAGAAGCACTTTGCAGTTAAACCTCTTAATAACAGCCATTCTCGCACAGAATTTTCTGGCCGTTGTAAAGTGGTGGTTGTTTAGGGGAGGGGTGAATGTATAGGAAGTCAGAACAAGAAAACATAGCCGTTGTGGAGAGGTGGCCATTACGGGGAGGCAGGGGTTGAGCCATCAGTGGAGGCTCAATTGTACTTTTACATACTATCAAGCAATAATTAGCCTGCGCGCACACGCATCCGATTTCCTTGCTCCCCGCGGACAACGGACGTCTGCGAAACGCTGTTTCGAATCGTGTTCACGTATCCTGCTGTTTCTCAAGAATCCGTGGACCGTGCTCTGATTGGACGCTTGACAGTAGGCATTGTTAGAAACAACTCTGATTGGCTATCACTCCGAAATGCCGAAATAATTTATGCTGCATAAATTCATAATTCCTCTTCGGCGATGTAAACAAATACGTAAACGAACGCCTTTCGACGTCTTTTAAAATTTCCAATACCCAAGGAGACTGGCGTAAACATTTTTGTCATCGCAGACGGCATTTAGACATTCTTCCTGCTCAAAATGAAGCGAGGAAATCCTGAAAAATTTCGCAAACTTGATCTAACGCGACACAAAAGACCGCCATTTTTTTGCATTGATGACACCATGAGCCGTAACCTATCCGGTCAGCGGATAATTATTATCATAATTTATGCCAAATTTAAAATTCCAACGGCACGACGTGAACACGATTCGAAACAGCGTTTCGCAGACGTCCGTTTTCCGCAGGGAGCAAGGAAATAGGATACGTCGGCGTGCAGGCTAGCAATAATCAAATTACTACATTTACAATTGACCTTCCCAATTTCAAGACAAAGTTGCCAGTAACTGTACATGAGCTCAAATAAATCCTAGAGAGCCTCTCTGCTAGTGCTAACACTCTTCCAACTGATGGGTTTTTCTTTTGTTTTACTCAAAGATCTCTGGTTTACCAACGCGTTTGCTTCCAAGACCTCCATCCCCCAAGAGGAAAACTCCCAGAAATTCTCCATCTCCTCTGCAGGATCTAAGGAGGTCACCATCACCTACAGAGCTACTGAAGCGGATGACCATGACGGCACCATTATCAGACCCTAGGCCTCCATCACCAGCCCAGGTTGTGCCACAGATGAACAGAGTGCCTTCTCCTCTTGAAATGTTCCACAAGTTCAATTCTGTTGGTGAGTCGTCAAATGGTATATGAACTTAAAAACAAGTTTAATAAGTTGGGGAAGATGGTATTCATGAGCAAGCCATACTTCCAAGGAAGTCAAACTCACCACCTTCCGGAAACCAGTTGACACTCCAATGAAATGATCCTAGCTCAGTATGCAAGACATGTGACACTTATGCACCTTTTGAAATAATTGAATTTTGGATTCTCAGATCTCCATAAAAAAATAAAGTGAAATTTCTTGTGGATTAATGTTTATGTGCCACCTGTGTCTGATTTGCTTTTCTTTCTTCCTAGTTACCTCTCCCCAAGATCTTTTTGCATCCCCATTGCTCCGGAGATCACCCTCTCCCCTATCCATGCTGGCGCAGCAGAGGCAGAGCCCTCCTCTTGGATTTGGCACTGTTAACATGCAGATGGTACCCCACCAAGTACCACAACTGTACCAAACACGACCCCAGCCTGGCAGTATGCCACATAGAGCTAATCAGCAGATGATGAGAAAGCAACAAGAGAGACATGTCACACCAGGAGGACCACCTGAACAGCGTAGCCACACGGCAGTTCATCCAAAGCCAGTGTCATCTCAATCTGGCAGTCCACACATAACTGATCGATCATTTATGCCAACGTCTGTCATGAGAAAGATTCAGCAGGATCGCTTGGATCAGAAGACGCCAAGGACCATGGAGAAAACACAGGCTCAGGATCAATCTAAGGAAAAGAACGTGGCAGCAGAGGTACTACATACCACTGTAAATAGGAAAGATGCCAGTGCTCCAGGAACTCCCCCAAGGCAGCCATTTAAAGACCAAGATTCTTCTCAGTTGAGGGCACCTACCCAAGATGAAGGTGATTTCATCAAAGGAGTGCTATTTCAACAGCACCCAGATGAAAAGCAGGCCTCCTCTCAAACAAATGCCATTAAACATGACCATCTACTTTTACCAAAATCCATGATGTCAGGTGAGGCACGATTGACACAGGATGGCTCACCAGTGTTGCAGAAGCCAACTGCCTTCAAACCTTTGCCAGGATCCCCTCAGGTACCGTTTTCTAGTCTCAAGGGTGGCGTTAATTCTGAACCTGCATTTCCTCTGCATTTATTTAACCAAAATTTAGGATCTCCATCAAGACCTTCCAAGGTGCTGCCTAATTCAGCGCCTTGTACTCCGCAGCGCCATCCGTTAGTTGACAAAACAGCTTTACTCTCACCTCAACAGTTGGTGTCAAAGGGAATGATGCCAAGGGATGATGGCAACAAGCCACTTGTTGGACTCTTTGGGCACAATAGTTCCATGGAAAGCCAGGCTAAAGGTGTTCGTGATGGCATCACAAGAGTGGTAGCAGCCAATGAAGGAAGACCCTTAACTCACTCGTATGAGCAGCAGGCACATATTTCTGCAGACAAGGCGTCTGCTTATGAAGACACATTTCATGCAAAAAGAAGTAGTTTGTCTGGCAGTCATCCAGTGTCTCACCACAGTCAAAATAACATGGGTGTTCAGAGGATGAACAGTAATGAGGTGACAGCGCACCATGAAGGTTTGCCTCCTAACCGTCCAGCGCATAGGATCCATGGAGGGGAGACAAGACCCACCCCAGTTCAGCATGTCCCAAGACAATTTCATGGGGCCCATGGCCCACGACCAGCCCCACATTTACTGAATGGACGATTGTCGCCGTCAAACATGCCAGCGATACATGGACATCCAGGGCGCACCCCCTTCAACTCACCCATGCCAGGAATGTCACCCAGATCTGCTATGCATCCAGGGATGATACCACGCCATATGCACCCAGCCTATTTGAGGATGATGTCCTCAGCAGGGTCATCCATGGGAATGCCGTCCCCAGGAATGAATCCAGCATCCATGAGGATGCAGATGCCGCACTCAGCTGGAAGGTACCCAGTGATGCCTGGACACCATCCAGCCATGATGTATGGAGGACGACCCTCACCAGGCTACCCACCTGTGAACCCTGCAGCAGCAGCCATGATGGCGGCCCGCTCCCCTCATATCCCCCCTCAGACTGGTCTGCAGCAAAGTAGACGACGTAAGTTGGTCTTTTGATACTTTTCATTGTTTGTGTGGCCCGTGTAGGGTGGCTACATCTCAACTGCTGTACAATAAACTGCCAGAAGTTGGGATAGGAGGGGGAATTTTTGTGGAGATTTGGGGTTCAGATAGCGGTACCTGGTGGTAAGTCATTACTATTGATGAAGATGCAAAATTATGTTCCTTGTGATGTGAGACTAAACACAAGTGCCACAGTTATATGTAAGCTAAAAACTGAACGTACAGTAACGACAAGAAAATACCCAGGAGTTTACTGGGGTAGGTCGGACGCCCTTAGAAGGTTTACTTTGAAATTGTGGTTCGTGTTTTGCATTGTATGCTTTTGAAGTTTCACTCAATTTGAGGAAAGTATTATACACGTAAAAAAAAAAGCTCAGTTTAAAGTTAGCAAGAGCTCAGTTTAACGATAGCATGAGCTCTTTCAACTGAACGTGGTTTTAGAGGCCTTGCGTACATTACGTCACATGTAAATTACGCAACGCACGCAAACGAAAGGATCAAACCCAACACGATGCTCTAAAGCTATATTTGCTGTATGTAAATACAAGGCGCTTTCTAACAGTATTTATAATATGACCGTACGGGTGGGGTGTTGGAGGGAGGGGAGGGTGGGGAGTTGGATGCAAGGGTTGGATGGTCGGTAAAACACAGATAGAAGAAGAGAGAAAGAGAAGGGACTATAATACTAGAAACTCTCACGCCTTACATGGACATCTACCGTATTGTCGAACAAAAGTTAAGAAATATTCTGTGTTTTTCTAAGGACCCAGATTTTATATCTCCCTTGACAGCGAAATCGCCGACGCCAATTCAATTCTTTTATTACAAACTATGAATAACATTTTATTTTCTACCTAACTATTTTTACTTATTTAGCGACTCAACGCCATGTTACAAACTAATTTAATTATTTGTGAAGTCAACTTAGTTAATTGGGGAGGCCCAAACACATATAAGCTTTGTAGTTTCTTTTCAGTCTCCCCGCCACATTTTCTTTGTAAATTATTTAAATTATTTAGTGCGGAGAGTTTCCCGCAATTATGTTAGCCACCTCATCGGTTACCTGACACCTCAGTTTTACGGTCTCTATTTTTTTTTTTTTTTAATTTTTTTTTCGCGGAGGGAAGTTCTATTTTACAGTGCAGGAATGCCGGGTATTTTATCTTTGTATGTCTCTTTTCAGTGGCCAGTCCAGTCATGAATTACCCGTCACAAAGTCATTCTCCGGGGGGAGGGGGTAATATTCTGTCCAAGTGGTTCAGCGAAGACGTCTTACAGCAAGTTCACCCTGGTCAGCGGTCAGTCACTCCTGATTTTACAAGGAAATTCGTTTCTGTGGAAGAACTTGAGCGACAACAGGCCGCGGCATTCAACTGATGTGCTACACTCACAACAGTGTCCATCCAAGCTCAAAAATTAAAAAGAAAACATTTTGGAAAATGCTGAGGGAAAAAAAGGAACGTTTTACTTAGCAGCTGTCAATAAGATGTCGCACTTAAACGGGTTTTTTGTCCGAGCTACCGGATTGACCCTGAGAGTGACAGTGTTATCTTGGTATAATTGCGATTGCATATTGTTTTATGCCGTCTTGCCATGTTCCATTTGTATAGTTGTGTAGAGTTAATTAAGCTTTTGCTAGTGTAATTAATTGTGTATGGTGGCACAATAGACATCTGTTTGCAGTGTGCGTGATTGCCTTTTTTTCTTTTTCTCACACGATAAAGACGACAGATTATTTATTTGTAAAAGAATTAATCTCTAATGTTCTTTGTTCTTGGCCTTAAGTTATTTCTTGTATATAAGCTCTGCGGACTTTTCACTCTAAATACAACGATCGAGGGATTCCTGTCGGTATACAACATTGTCAATTGCCCCAAATTTAAAAAAAAAAAAAATCAGTATCAGTCAGCTTTCGTTTGAATTTCCATTCACAGTAAATGATTTCACATTCACATCCTCCAAAGTTAGAACCACGTTAATACATTTCATGGTTTCCTTTTTTTGAATAAAAAGGTTTCAGAATGGACAGTTTGTCGATTCCAATTCAGTAGATTTGGTCGCAAAGAAGAAACTGCCCTTGTTTTTTTTTATGATCAGTTCATTTTCCTTGATTGTTTATTACGAGGGATTCTGTTGTCATTGAAATTAAGTTTAAAAAGAGAAGCAGAAGATTTGGGAAAGGGTGCTTGTAGTAAATATATCATTTGTACAGAAGCAAAATAAACTAGCTGAGCTACGTCCGTGTAGCGAAAAAGTATTCTTTGTTGTAAAGTTGGAGACTCGCTGCCGCAGAGCGAACTAAAATGAAAATATGACCCGACTCTTCCTTGGTGAAATAACTGGTAATTGTAATAAACAAAGGAAACTGTTGTAAGATCTGTGTTTTTCTTGAGTTTTTTCCTTTCTGAAGTTTTGTTCAATTCAGGGACAAAATGTCGTTGAAATTGTTAAAAAATATTGCACTATTGAATGACAAAAGTGTCACTCTTAAAGTTAGAGGTGCGAGCATATCAGCGTTGAATAGGCCTTTTTCGATATATTAAAATTCTTACTTGGCTCCGAGGCTTACGATAATAAAACAAAAGAAATCACATTAAGGTTCATGGATGAAAAATTAATTTGTTTTCTTTTTGTTTTAATCTCGGAGTCAAGTTAAAACATGCATGGTTAATCGAAGGACTGGTTATGAAACCTTGCAGACTTCAATGGCGATAACAAAGGAGCTGCAATTTATGTTGAACTGTGCTTGACAGTGCACATCGATCTGTTGTTTTTCGATCACACGCTATGACTGACATTGCTGTTAGTGGTTCGAACAAAAGTTGTGCACGATCAAGGCCGAATAACCAAAACATCGAAAAAATATTGTTCTCAGGTTTCGTAACCATTGCGCATTATTAACTATGGTTAAAATGACGAAATTAGCCTATTGATTCTCGAAATTTAGAAAATTGCATGCAAAACCCTACCTATGTAACGTTGATGTAGATGAAAATGAAACAAGTCAAGTCTTCATGTAGAAAACTGGACTTGTACAACTAATATTAGGTAAAAACGGCAAACTGATCCTTACGGCAAGGAGAAGAGATTGAGACGAGTGAAATAAAAAAAACAAACAGTTGAATATATTTGCCCGATATTTCGGTTTGCAAAACAAACCTTATACTGGGGCTAAAAAACAAAAATGAATACAGAAAAAAAATGACCGTTACATATAAAACATTTGAAATATGACAACAGAATAACAGCGGAAACGAAATATCGGGCAAATATATTCAACTGTTTGTTTTTTTATTTCACTTCTGTCTCTATCTTTTCTTCTTGCCGTAAGGATCAGTTTGCCGTTTTTCAAGATTTTTACTGATCCAGGTCTACCATAGATCCGATACTCTTCATTGGTTTGTCGTTGTGGTTTTGCCGTTATTATAGTTTTTATACAAATAAACTCGACGTCATCTGTTATTTGCTGTACTGTGAAGTCAGGCGTTGATTGGAGATGTGGTTACATGACCCGGTTCCCTCTGATCATGGCTATGTACCGTAAATCCTCTATTAAGCCCCCCTCCCTCAAATAAGCGCCCATCCCCCTCCCGCTCCTTTTTGGAGTAAGAAATTTATTAAGCCCTCCCCTTCCTTTTCTTTCACAACCAAAACAATCAACTACAGACTGGATTCTTTGAAGACATTGAGGTATATAAATAGCGAATTATATTGACATTCGGACAGTTGTTACTGTTGTTCTGACTGTGCGAACTGTACCGTTTCTGTTACTGATTTTGACAAAAAATAAATAAGATATCCCTTCCTCCTAAGCGCCCCCTCTCCAATAGGTGCCCTCCCTTGAGCTGCCAAGGTAAATAAGCGCCCCCTCTCCAATAAGTGCCCTCCCTTGAGCTGCCAAGGTAAATAAGCGCCCCCTCTCCAATAAGTGCCCCCCCCCCCCCCCCCCTTGAGCTGCAAAGGTAAATAAGCGCCCCTCTCCAATAAGTGCCCCCCCCCCCCCCCCCCCCCTTGAGCTGCAAAGGTAAATAAGCGCCCCGGGCGCTAAATCGAATCATTACGGTTGTCTTCTCAAGGTTTTAACTTACACCGGTACGGGGGGGGGGGGGGGGGGGGGGGGGGGGGGGGGTATTTGACCCAATGTTTGGGCATAGGGGTGCCGCTGAGGGTCTGAGAGCCTGATCCTGTTTAGGACAAAAAAAAAAAACGAAAATACCTACCCTGTGTAGGACAACATCCTCTATTTTAGGACCCTGCCAAGGTCACGGCTTGTGCGTGGTTATTGATCTAAGCTTTAAAGAAATGGTAGACGGATCCTTTGGAAAAAAAAACGACTTCGCCTTCGCATGAATATACCAATCACGACAAGGGAAGTCACCACAAGCGCTAAGTTAACTGGAACCATACCCTGTTTAGGACAGATTCAGGCCCTGTTTAGGACAGACTCACGTTAAATTATATATCCTGTTCAGGACAAAAATGCCAAAACCATACCCGTACCCTGTCCAGCGGCACGTCCCCGTATAGGTCATATAAGGGAGAACTCCCCCCCTCCTGGGCACCGGTGTCGCGTTACTTCATAAAATTGGTAGAGTCTAGATTCCATAGCTCAGAAGGAGGTCGGACACCTTATTGAGACTTATATAACGGAGTAACTGGTTAGCTTTCAGTTGAGGTTAGGGGTAGCAGTTTACATAGTTAAATTTAGGACTAAGCAACCCGAGAAGCCAGGTGGTACAGTGGTACGGTAGGCTATGTAAACCTAAGCCTAGCTGAGGTCACAGGTTCAATCCTGAGTGGGGATTTTGGTTTTCTTTTTTACACTTAAAAATTTATTGAAAACACAATTCTTAGTGTCGACATTACGTTATATAAGTCTCAATAAGGTGTCCGACCTCCTTGTGAGCTATAGCAGGTAGACTCGACCCGTAAAATTGGTCGCCAAAGCATGTTCCACCCCAGTCTCCAATCGTTTTCCCCGCTCGTTCGTGCGCCTGGTTTTAGCTCGTCCCCGCCACAAAATCTTACCGTCTTGAACAAATGTACCCTTTGATTGATTGAAACCCGTCTTTCAATAAGTCCAGGAAACTGAAACGAGAATTTTCCACGGCGTTATTTCACAAAAAGAAATACAAAATTGCGCGCTTACTTTATTATCCTGCTGCCAACACGAGGTATGTATCACCCATAAATGTAATAACAACCATAAAATGTAATACTCACCATAAATGTAATAAAAATCAACCATAAATGTAATACCAACCATAAATGTAATAAGAATCAACCATAAATGTAATAAATGACTAACCATAAATGTAACACATTTTAACCATAAATGTAATAAACTGGCTATATATAGAGTTTGAAACTATTTTAAGTGGTTACTTAATGTCTTGAAATAGAGGCTCTACATTGTAACGAAAAGTCAATTGCATTTGAATCATTAGGGACTGTGCAATAATTATCAGGAGGGGGGGGGGGGGGCTGAAAAACTAGAGTTATCTAGCAAAAACTTAGACAGTACCCCCCCTCCAAAACAAAAAAAAAGTTCTAACCCCCCTCTGTTATGTTAAAAATAACGTCGCACCCCCCCCCCCCCCCCCCCACCACCCACCCACCCACACACACACACACACACCCCTCACCGCCACCATTACCATAGATGCCTTTAAGTAAATACCTTTTATATTGTCATGCTACTGTAAGCGTACGCTTACTTGTTGGATGTCGTCGTCTGGAACAAATAATACCTCATATCAATGTTCAACAAAGCCATCCGTTTCGGAGTCATCTGAATCCAAATCAGAGTTGTTTTCGGAAGTGCTTGTGTGAGAATCAGAGTCGTATTCGGAATCACTGGATAGGAGTTCTGTGTCACTGTTATTGGCACTATTTCTTTCGTTGTTTCGTGTTTCAGTTTGCGAGAAATCAAGAGCACGTGCTACCAGCACGGCTTTACTTCCAGATACATGAAGATTGTTCTGCTTAAGGTAGATCTTAATTTGTCTTGCTGTGAGGGATTTGACTTCATTTTCTTCTTTCCAGTTAATGTCTGGAAGGGTATTGCGTTCAGCTTCCCTTTTTTGAGCTTTCAATGCAATAAACTCACGGTGTTGAACAAACCTTTTGAGAGTGATTTCATCAACCATCAACTTCTCACACACCTCCTGCATTTCGTTGGCGTTGGAAGAGGTTAACATACCAGAATCGACCAACTTCTTGACTTGCACACTTGGAAGTTGTCGATCGATTTCTTCACTCAGACTGGTCACATTGGATGGAATATACCCGCGTGGTAAGGCTGCTGTGTCACTAAGATCAGGAACAGGGAACCAATTTGCAGGGACACCAGCTGTCCACCCTTCCTTTTCACACGATTTACATGTGGGCTCACAAGCAAACTTCAGGTATTCTAAGAAGTAGTGCCCTTGTCGTACATGATCGTCCTTTAGCTTCAGCTGTTCGTATTGATATTTGTTACAGTCTATCATGATGCCTGTATTGAGAATCTTTTATTGCGTTTAACTTTATTTACATTTCGAAAAAAACTTAAGGCCCCCCCCCCCCCCCCCTCTGTCAAATGACTGATTTTACTTTGAGCCCCCCTATCTTGGCAGCAATTTTATGTAATGCCCCCCCCC
Source organism: Dendrophyllia cribrosa (assembly GCA_024195265.1). Lineage (NCBI taxonomy): Eukaryota > Metazoa > Cnidaria > Anthozoa > Scleractinia > Dendrophylliidae > Dendrophyllia > Dendrophyllia cribrosa. Next base: position 3,730,967 of record JAJLRJ010000008.1, on the reverse strand, counting down.
CCCCTAGTTTTTCAGCCCCCCCTCCTGATAATTATTGCACAGTTCCTTATGTAGCGAGCTTCCAACTGCCAAAACCAACTGCAGTCAATTATGGAAAATCCGCTTAACAACTTCATGGCCACTTAACATATTTTTGGTATTGTATGGCACGTCTAAGTGTCATTTCTGGAAAGCCTCAGATAAACGTAAATGAGAATGCTTTTTGTGCAGTTTTCAACCATAGAACAAATGCCGCTTTAGGAGTTTCTTCTCAGCGAGCAAAGCGTCCCACTCTCAACAACCTAGAAGGTTTGAAGATACAGTATTACTATTCTTATATGTACATAGCAACGAACCGTTTACAAAAGGTGCAATTTACGAAATTTCGATTTTTGTTGACCTCGTTTTAACACTTTGAAATGGAACATTCCGCGTCATGATACTTAAGGTTTGAAACTGACGAAGAAAGACCGTGATACTCACAACCTCAGTGCTTTAAACTCGAACTCAATGATAAGGGAGAGCAATCTTGAAATATTGACATTTGTCCGAACTCATACCCCTCAATACCTTAAGGATATCAGGTGACCTGACATCCCTTGTTAAAAAATACTATGTGTCCGAGTTGTGTTTTATTTCTTTTCTGTTTCTCCTAAAGTTACAAAATTTATAGTCGTAAAAAATCCGTCAATTTATATTTTGAACAGTTTAATGGCAAAATCTAACAAAAATTAATAATGGTTGACTCAACTCTGTCTGCCCCTTTTTAAAAGCGGACTTCTGGCTGTCTGCAAAAGTTCTGACCATAAGGACTTACAACACAACGCAGGGGCGGATCCAGGAATTTCTGAAAGGGGGGGTCCGGGTGCATGTTCCCCGAAAATTGTTCCGATTTTACCCTCTAAAACGCCATTTCCGGCATTCCTGAGAGTCGAAAAGCGTTTGTTGAGTCAAAAACTTGACAATCAGTCAATTGGTGGAAGTGAAACAACTACGTATAAAACAAGTTTATTCTATTATTTTTATGAACCACATGGGAGACGCAGGTTTGATAAGGGGTCCGGACCCCCCGACCCTCCACCTGGATCCGCCACTGCAACGATAACGCAGTTTCCTGGAAGTTTATGAAACGATGAAATGTTCGTAACCAACAACATTATTGCACCCAACCTCAACAAGACTTGAAAACCCAGTAATAACAACACCGAACACACACAATACTTAGGTACAGTAGTAACTTTGCACAAAGATAGTCAGTTATGTGATAGCTGCCATTTGTCAGTTTTTCTTCCCTTTTTTCCAAACGATCTCTTTCACGTATACCCACGTACCTACTCCAGCAAACGAGAGATTGATCCAAGCGTTTATCCAGTTTTCGCTGTTTATGTTCTCTTTTAATGCTAACACAGGTCCACTACTTTTCCCGTAGTCCTTTACAATTTTCCTCATACTTTGCCAACCAAGAAATGTGTCCCTGTTGATGCTTACTCTCGGCAATCTTTTCATTTACTTAAAAGCTATTCTTTTGAATTTGCGTGTACACCAACCATATAGACGGTTCGTTGCTATGTACATATACATATAAGAATAGTGATATCTTCAAACCTTCTAGGTTCAGTGTAGGTTGTTGAGAGTGGGACGCTTTGCTTACTGAGACAAGAAACTCCTAAAGCGGCATTTGTTCTATTGTTGAAAACTGCACAAAAAACATTCTCATCAACGTTTATCTGAGGCTTTCCAGAAGTGACACTCAGACGTGCCATACAATACCAAAAATATGTAAAGTGGCCATGAAGTTGTTAAGCGGATTTTCATACATGTAATTGACTGCAGTTAGTATTGGCAGGTGGAAGCTCGCTACATAATGATTCAAATGCGGTTGACTTTTCGTTACAACGTGGAGCCTCTATTTCAAGTTTCAAACTCTATTTGATAGTAATAGCCAGTTTATTACATTTATGGTTAAAATGTATTACATTTATGGTGAGTCAGATTATTACATTTATGGTTAAAAATGTATTACATTTATGGTTAGTCATTTATTACATTTATGGTTAAAAATGTATTACATTTATGGTGAGTCAGATTATTACATTTATGGTTAAAAATGTATTACATTTATGGTTAGTCATTTATTACATTTATGGTTAAAAATGTATTACATTTATGGTTAGTCATTTATTACATTTATGGTTAAAAATGTATTACATTTATGGTGAGTCAGATTATTACATTTATGGTTAAAAATGTATTACATTTATGGTTAGTCATTTATTACATTTATTGTTAAAAATGTATTACATTTATGGTTGTTATTACATTTATGGGTGATACAAGGTAGAGTGAAATAATTTAAGAAATCTCATACTTCTCGCAGGCTTGCCCTCTCGTGTATGCATCTAGTTGTGGAAGTACGCGTGCCATTCTGTTATTATTACTTTAAATTAAAGAATCAGAGTAATTAAAATAAAGAATAAAGCCCAGTATCATTTGTTCAGTTATCTTTATTCGATCTCTTCCCAAGACTTCTATTAAAAAAAATTATCAGAAAAGGGAAAAAAAAAACAGATTTTTCTGGCAAACGCGGTTGGGCTCTTGCGTGCCGTATTCCATGACGTCACTCGTGGTACTTTGCATGTCTGACAAATTGCCAACAAATAAACTATTCACGAGTTTGACTTGTGTGGAGCCCTAACCTTACAAACACATGATATCTCTCTCAATTCTGACCAAACGTTAATATATCTGTATTGAACATGTGTGGTACAAGTATTGCAGATCGGCTCCAGTGGGGGTTTGATAAAGGAAGTTTTTACAAGTGACGGAATCGGCATTATCCTGAAGAAACACTTACCATTAAAATTAGATGCGAAGTCCGTTCCTTTTATAATCACGTCATTTGTTACGCCCAAACAAAACATTTCTTGTAGCTGCGTGCATAACCTTTGTTCAAAATCTCAAGGTTTAAGTGCTGTTACGTATATCTTTGTCATGTTTGTGGTACTCTCGGCTGGTTTGAGCCGAACGGAATACACTGGGAATAAAACTTCGGGTTTTGTCAGTGCGCCAAAGTATAAATATGATAAACTTCAACCACTTGACTGAAGATCGAGAAACTGTGACGAGCATCACCACGGGAGAGTATTGTGTTATAGCTTTCATTTGAATAGTTCGTATGTTTATGTACAGGCAGTCAAGTTAGAACTAATTTGTACAATATAATAAACAGCACCACGGGAAACTCGGTGACGCTTTTACTGAATAGCTTTCATTTGAATACAGTAGTTATCGAGTAGTTACACATTATACACAGGCTTGGAAGTTAGAATCCTTAGCTGGTAACTTGTGAATCATAACAAATAGCACCACAGGAAAGTGACGCTTTTCAGTACTGAACAGCTTCATGTGAATGCATCGGTCACACTTAGGATTTCATTCAGACTCAGAACTTAAAACTGACCACCTTGTCTGACAGCACAATAAACACAGCACCACACTGAGCGAGAAAGCGCTGCTTGATAGCTTTCACTTGAATGCGTTGGGTCACACTTTTAAGGATGAAATATAAGACTCAATCCAGTTGTACAGCATAGTAAATAGTCCCACAGGAAAGTACTGATCAATAGATTTTATTTGAATGTATTGGTCACACTTAGGATTTCATTTACAGACTCAAAAGTTAAAACCACCTTGTGCAGCACACACAGACACCACACATATGGCCCCCATATGGCAGCACACGCAAGCACCGGTACGGTCAAGTACTCAGTACTCAACTGATCCTGAACTGAGAACTGACTTTCGTGCGACAATCTCAATCGAAAGAAATTATATAATTATGAAGCCCTAGTAAGTAGAGTTGGTCGCGAGATAAGAACAATTAGTTATTCTCGCTTGAAAGAAGCAGCTTGTACTTATGCTTATGCAAAACCGTGTAATTATAGAAATTTCTACAGCATAGAAGAGGTAATGATTTCGACCAATCGCTGACTGCCTCTTATCTTGTTTATGCTAGTATAGTATAATATAAGTTTCCTGCGAGCTATAACGTCTGCTAAACAATAGGGTGAGTAAAAAAACCTTTATATATATATATATATATATATATCAACGATCATACTTCTATTAGCCCTAATCCCTAATTCTCAACTATAATTTAAAATGCTGCGTCGGATTGGAAACAGTTATAAAAAGGGACAGTTTTAATGTATGATAATCGTGTGATATATCTCTTCATACAACACAAGGTAAATCTGTCGGATGGCTGACATCTTGATTAGCCCATCAGTACTTTTTAATAGTAGCCGGAGTTTCGGGACAACAGCTGATGCCTCAAGCCCTGTCACGGAACCAGCCCTCAAGACAATAAAAGCACGCGAGAAAAAGATTATGCAATCACCGTCTGGTATGATTTAAATCTAGCATTTCACACAAAATTCTTTATTACATAGTTTGAAAATTTACAATTGTGGCATGATTGGCTAGAACATAGTAAGAATGTGTAGTATTTGCGATATTGCAAGTTGTCTGCCGAATGACCTTTTCATTTAATTAACATCACGACACCTTACATGTACACGTGCTCCTTGTCCCGTCCTATAACAATTCGTGCAAACTATTTAAATATGATATCACGAAATCTATAGGTATATCTTACAAAAAAAGAAATCGAACAAAACGCATGTCTATACATGATTATAACGAGCAGAGCCAAAAGGAGTCAAGACAATGTTTATGCTAGTTAGTTAGTTATCAGTCAGGTTAAATTCCGGCCTTACGTGGAATTTGCAGCCTCCCTTGTTGACCAGAAAGGGACATTTTCCGTTTAGAGGGGGATTGTTTTCGTGCGTCGGAAGTAACGATCGAGTTGTTTTACTAATCGTGACATCAGCACTATGACAGCTAACTCATGGTACTTATATAAATCGCCGACAGACGAAAACTAAGCCATTTATAAATCAAGGTCGTCGCATTGTTATTTACGCCTTAGCTTAGTTAGCGAAACACCGATCGTTTAAACAACCACTGAAAAATACTGGAAAAGGGAATACACTCAATAATCACCTCAAGGTAAGGACATTGTCCATGTTATATTGTATGATTTTTCAGGTTCTAAGAATCCTGTTGTCTGATAACACCGACAGTCAATAGCTAAATGTTTTCTTCAAGCTTGAATTATTTCGAAGTTACAAGTTGGAAGCCACTGAATACTTTCAAAGAGTTGTCGTGTTACATTATATAATTGTACGATTTTTGTCTAAGAATCCTGATTTTTTTTTCAGCTCAGTTGTAGAATAATACGGGCAGCCAATGGCTAATGTCCCCCCCCCCCCCCCCCCCCCCTCCCTGAATGTTTTGTCTGGTGTCACCTTCATTTAAACTTTCTTCGAAGTTTACAAGTTTACAAATTTGAGGCCACCATAGTAGCAAAGAGTTGTTGTGTTGTCAAAAATGTCTTTACGGAACACTTGAAACAAGTCCTTAGCATATTCTCCCGATCTTAAATTTGTATTGCATGTAGCGAATACAGGAAAGGAAGCGTAGTCCATAGTATTTGACGAAAAAAATACTTGACTAACGTATTATGATCATGACCTTCGCATTACGTAATGTTAGGTAAAGGAGATTTTTTTTACGCCGGAGAAATAAGAATGAAAAAAAAAACCCACGAAATCATCGTCATTCCCGCTTTGACAAATGTTTGACACGGGTTTCAACGGAGTCATTTTTCCTTTTTTTTTTCTTCTTACATATGTACGTATCTATTTTCGATATGTCTATCTTTGTTGCATTTGTATTTCTTTCCATTTCTTGGTCCAGTGTAATTACTCAACTGAGTTTTAGTACAAAATTGTTAAGTTAGTCAAAGACTGTCGCGTGATAGGCAGTTGAAGTGTTTGTTGATTCGCGCACGTACTATCTAAAACGCCGCAGGATCTCTTGAGGGTTGAAATATCGTTTACCGGTACATGAACTCATAAAATGACGTTCTCGCGTGGTCACGAAAATTAAATGCTCTTTCCTCGCATGCAACAAAGAAAAAAACCGAAATAAAGGGGAATTGGCGAGAATAAGTTAAAAGTGGCATAAAATAATGAGCTTTGCTTTACATGGCGCGAAGAAGTATTTTAACGCTTCTGTATTTGATTCTTTCGTGCGAAGTGCTAAGTTGTTCAAACACTGTGATGGGGTGTTCGTTCGCGTGATGTCGCAGGTTCCGTGACGATTTGTTGTCGCAGTTGTACCAGAGTGCTTTGCGCCATAGGGTGTTGCGTGACGCGTGCGCAGAACAGGCTTGCCACACCGCCACATGTGCGTTCGAAAGTCCAGCAGTTTCACTCGCTACAACAACGATCCCAGCGAAGGGATGCAAGAGAAAATCGCTCCTTTACTAAAGTGATTTTCCTTCTCCCTTTCAGCAAACTGCTGAACATGCAACGCTTCTGAGGCGTATTTTAACACCATGGAACTAGAATGACTTGGGTGGCAGAAGCATCGCGTCTTTAATGGCTGTGTGTAAGAGCCGGAGTTTCATGGCGTTCCCCTCGACGCGTTCCCAACAGCCGTCGACGGGCTGCCACAGTTCACATTACGCTCTACAGCCGCAACAAGAAACGCAACCGGATAGACCTATCGGTTATGGAGCTTTTGGCGTAGTGTGGTGAGTTTTTTGGGCCGGCGAATGTCGTTTTTGTCGTATTTTTAAGCTTTCTTTTGACAATATTTCCATGTTATGCGCAGGTCTGTGACAGATCCGAGAAATGGAAAGAGGGTCGCTTTGAAGAAAATGCCCAACGTTTTCCAGAGTCTTACGTCCTCGAAAAGGGCTTACAGGGAACTCAAGATGTTGTGTTTCTTTAAACATAATAACGTAAGTTCAAGCTTTTTTATATTACTGATGTAGGACACAGATATTTCATTGAATGCCGAGTTTTAATATGGTAAAGATAATTATTCAAAGAGGAACCGGTCGCGTTCCATTGACAAATGTAATATACAAAACATTCAAGGAAGTTTTGCTATCTCTTGATATTAACTGGTTCTTATTCCATCATCTAGGTTCTCTCAGCTTTAGACATTGTTCATCCCGGCCATGTAGACTTCTTTCAAGAAATGTATCCTTTGTTTAAAAAGAAGATCGAAAGGAAAGATGTATTTACCTTTGTAGCGTGACAGAGTAAAATTCTAAAACAATCGACAGAGGTTTAGCCCAAGGAGGGGCTAGCATTTCTGTCGCTTACATTTACTGTTCAAGAACCTTCGATGAAAGGAAGATGTGTATTGGTAGGACCCTTCAAAGCGGGGATTAAACCCAAAAGCTTGAACTTCGCTTTCGTTGTAATAAATATTCAAAGCTTTGCTACAAATATCAGTTGGTTTGAGGAATAAATTAAAGAAAGGTTTTGGCCTCCCATAGAGTTTTATGTAAGGGTGTTTTTCGTTCGCAATGAAAAGACGAATATTTGTGGTTTTTGGTATTGCATAAATTTTAAACTTTTCGAAGCTGTGGCTTCTTGAATAGCGCCTTCCGATCGAGCTGAGTTTAACTCCCACCTGTTGCTCGGCAATTTGCGCTTTGTGTTTTTATGACGCCGACATTTCGTGCCAATTGTTGGCTAGTGGTTATATTTAAATACAAGTCCTTAGCTTATCAATTGATATTCATTTTAGCCAAGCGTTGTTTCATTTTGCTCTCTTAATTTAGTAGTTTGTCAAGATGATGATGGCGGAATATATTTTTAAACTTGATACGCAGAAAAGAAAGTTCGGCTTTCTTTTGTGCGTAATGTTGATTTCCGGTCCGAAATGGTCGATCTGTATTTTGAACTCATAACAGCAAAAAACAATTTCCTTTATACGATGTCCTGTCCTGTTCGGTCAAAATGATAGCATGGTTCGGAACTTGTTTAACGTGTGGGATATCATATCTCTTCTGTATTTTGAACAACAGATTTTTTGAACCATTTTTCAACCATTTCTTTCTCTGAAGTACAGCGCTTTTTTAAAAACACTTTCACTTCCCTAGTACTGTAGGTTATATTGTGGTTTTAACTATATGACCATCTTTGTGACTTTTGAATACTAAAAATACTGCACTAAACCAGAATGAACACAAAGCGATAAGTCTAGACTTCCTGCATATTATACTACAGAAAGTTATTACAAAAACTTTTAATATAGTTATTATCGTCATTTTAAAATGGCATAAAAGAAGATTGGCAGCTATAAGGGTATCCATCAATATTGCCATGGCATCAATTGTGTTTTAGAAATCTCTATCTTTTTAGCACAAAGCCTAGTTTTTCTTTGTGCGTTTTAAATTCTAAAATTTTGTTGTCAAACAATATTAATTTTGATAAAAAAAAAAATGTTTTGGATCAATGTAACTTGAACATCTTGCAAAAATTTCTAGATGGAAATGTGTCGCAGTGAGAACAGCTCTGCTTCATAAATTGTAAATCTTTTGGTGGTTTTATTGCAAGAGAAACTCTGAAATGCTTGTAATTGACACATTTTGCTAAAGTAAGCATATTGACCAACTGACAATAACTTCTTGTTTTGGTTTTTACTTCGATACAAATTTTTGTCGCCTGGATTGTAGTTACTTGGTACCATTGAAAGCTTTTTCTATTGTTCTTTATCCCTATGACATGTTTAAAGTTTTTTTTTTAGACAGAAAAGAAAAAATGTTTTGTTCATTCTTGTGAAAGGAAGCTTGCTCCTGCTGGGTTTTATTTTGCATTTTTTAAAATTCAAGTCACTGTAACTCTTAACTTCTTACTAAAAGATCTAGTTATTATTTTTTAGTGAATCATATGCCCAACTACTTGTACATGTAAAGCAAATTGAAATACGAATATATGAAACTATTTTAAGAAACTTAAATGAGTCAACTGTGCTTTCTTTGAAGAGTTAGTTATCAGTGACTGTAGAATTAATTTTTTCTTTTGAATAGATTTTCTGATAGCCTTTGTAGTCCAAATCTCACAATATTAATTGTCCATAAATTAAAGACTTGACTATACAATGTATTTAGTGTGGAGAGTTTGGTTATTGATCACATAAATACATGTTAAAGCTTGTTCATATCCTGTAGTCGGCAGTTATCACTTTCTTGTCACTGTATTTTGAAAAAATTTAATGATATATGTTGGTCACTCATAGGGAATATAAAAACTTAAAAAAAATAATAAAGTGTGAAAACAGATGTTGCTAACCTGTTGCTTGAAAAGAAGGCGGTTGCCAGACAATTATATATTTCTCTCTTTTTATATAATTTAAACCGAAATGCATTTTTAACTTAGCCCCAACTGAAAATGTTTTCTTTGTGACATGACTTACAGCTCTTAGCAGCCATTTGTAGTCACCTCAATCTTGCCTGTTAGTTTACTGCATAAATGTTTCACTTCAGTTAAGATGTTTTCTGATAATTATGGCTGTCATAGCAAATTTAGAAGGAAGCTACATGTATCATAAGCTTCAAAGCCAATGTTCAGTCATTTTTGTAAGGAGGCATGTTTTTTTTAATCATAATTCTTTTATAAATGACACCATTGTCAGCAAAATAGTGTTAAATACTTTGTTTAATTTCTACATTGTTTTTCATGAAACAATTTCTGTGTCTAGAGGCAATGCATTTTGTCCTTGAAATGTGATGGATGGTGCAAAACCACCTGTTGCTTTAACAGCTTTTATTAATAAATATTTCATGTTTTAGTTTTAAACTAATGGGTTTTCAACAGTCTATAGATGTATTTATTTTTAACTGAATAATACATGATCATCCATATTTCCGTTGTTTTACATTAAGGTTTGAGAGAGTATCTTTTCTATTCTGTACATTCTAGAAAATATAGTCTTGCCTCTACATTGTTGCATCTTTTTTTTTTCAGTCCTGGCATTGTGGGGATGGTAGTATGACAACATACGGCTTGGTGCTAATACTTGGCATAAACTGCTTTATACTCGCCATCTGTAATTTGTTTATTGTTGCATATTCCTTGACTTGTTGTTTAACAGATATATAGTTTCAGAATTAATGCAATCTGACTTGCACAAAATCATTGTGTCCCCTCAACCACTTAGTTCAGACCATGTCAAAGTTTTCCTGTACCAAATTTTAAGAGGTAAGTTTTGGATTAGTATGCTTGGAAATGCTCTGTTGTTGTATTGCCTATACTGTACAGTGCTGTCATTAAGGGAGGGGAGATGGGAGAAAAGCAATGCTACTTATAGAACAGTGTTTTTTTCCCAGCTACTTCACAAATTCATGACAGCCCTGTTGTATTTTTGGTTACTTGAGTTCTTTGTCTCTCAGTATACTGTAGTATCATGATGGTATAAAACCTTGTTAATCCGGTCACCAACGGGCCACGAAAATATCTGCCCATATTGATGGGGTGGTCATATTAATGAGGTTCACCTAATTCTAGCATACAGGACTTAGACACATGTCTCTTGATGTTTAAGACTGTTTCAAACTCACTGTGATGAAAGTAATTTTGTTCTAGTAAAATTTATTTGTTACTCATTTAAATAGTGGAATGATAATATTACTGTTTTATTACATTAAAGACCTTCCAATCCTTTTATGAAGTTGGGGTGCCAACTCCTGAGAGTGCATAACAGTTAGAAACCAATTTAGGGCAAGAGTTTAAGTTCCCATTGACTCTGATAGGAATTTAAGCATACTCAAACCCTTAGAGGGTGCACAAGAGTTGCCAAGAGAGCTTGAGAGAATCAGGCCAAACATTGCAAGAGTTTCAAGTTTTTACCAGTGTTTGCATTAATAAGTTTCTTTTTACTGATTTCACAGGTCTTAAATATCTTCACTCTGCTGGAATTTTACATAGAGACATTAAACCTGGAAATTTATTAGTCAACAGTAACTGTCTATTAAAGGTAAGTACAATGGTTTTGCACTTGCTGTGAGTTAAAGGGTGCCTTGTAATGGCATTGGATAAAATCATCTTTTGGAACATCTTAAAAAATTAATCAATCAATAAATCAACTTTGTTTAATAATGGTGACACTTAACAGTCATGTAACTGACAAACCTGTGACCCTTGAATTCCAGGTTGATCTTAGTGTTAAGATCTGAGAAAAACAAACTCCTTTAAATATGTTGCTTTATCTGTTCTAAACAGGCAGAAACAAAATATAATACACTGTAATCCATAAAGTGTGAATTATTGGTGCAACTTGATTTTCAATTGTGTTCTGGTTTTCCTGTATTTTGAGACTGGATAGGAATATTTTCATTGTATCAAAAATGTATGCAATGTTTATTGTGTTGTGGTCTTCTGATAAAAAAGGGAAATACATGTATTCTTTTTGTTCTTAGATTTGTGATTTTGGTCTTGCACGTTTAGAAGAACCACATGAGAGTGCCATTATGACGCAGGAGGTAAATATTTATTTTATCAGCACATTTTCAATAGAAAAGGGTTTATAAGTGTTATGCAAAAGTGAGAACTGAACAGTACTTCGATTTTTTGGCCTCCTTTAGTCAAAGGTTTTTACTTTTCTTGTTGGTTGGGCTAGTTTCTGTTTAACTTTTTCTCATCTGGTTTAATCTGTTATTTACAAGTTGGAGTAACCTTTTAATCCAAAATGAGCCTCAGTGAATGATTAATCACAGCAGTAAGCTGCAGGAAAGCTAGTGTTTCCCTTTGGTGTTGTTCAGTTCTCAGTATTTTTCAACTTATTGGGAGTTTTCCCATAGAGGAAATTTGGTGCCTTTGGATGTTAGAAAAATAAATATAAAAAGGGTAAATTCAAAGATGCATTATCATTCTACAGAATTGTGTATTTAAATTTAAATTAATGCTTGCTTATTTCTAATACATGAATGCACCAACTTTTTTTTTCAATGGCATGTGACAGGTTGTTACTCAGTATTACAGAGCACCAGAACTCCTTGCTGGGGCAACAAACTATGGTCAAGCAGGTATGTTTGGTTGGACATGAGTGAACAACTGTAGGTTACGGTAGAACTTGTTGAATGTCTTTTTCATGTATTCCTTTTGTTGAACTAAGCCTCCCCCCCTCCAAAAAACAACAACAACTCCAATCTGTTTGCTTTCAAGGAAATCCCTCAAGCTTCAGGCTAACACCTATGATGCCAGCTTTATTTTACATATATATTTTTATATTATTATATACGCTGTGTAAATGGAGCAAACAGCTTGAACTTCTTCACAGTTACAAGTATTAAATATAGTTAAATGCAATTTAACTGAGTTAACTATGAGGAGCAAGCATTTGTAATAATTATTAGCCTCATTTACTCGGCTCTGGGACTGGCTTTGAGGGTGCCTATTTTCGAGCGGGGAATCTGGCAGCGGTTAGTGTTTGTGTTAGCGGTTCTGGGGGGCTAGCGGTTAGTGTCTCCTACGTGGCTCACCCCGGCGGTTAGCGTTTATGGCAGCTTGCGGCCGTGTTCCCCACATCGATAGCGTTAGCAGTCACTGGCTTCGGATGTGGGGTTCCTGGGCTTAGCTATGGTCAGCGGTCTTCTCGCCAGCGTAGGCTCACGCAGCACCATGTGCTCTGAGCTCGTTTTATCGTTGTTGTTGGCGTTTAGCTTGCGCTCCCCCACCCCTCCCTTCCCTTGTATTTCGTCTAAGCTATTAATTTATTAAATTATTTATTCATTTAGTTATTTATTATTTGTTTTGTCTTTCCACTGAATCTTGTGTTCAGTGTGACTGGGGCCCAGGTCTGTAGGGGGTTGTACGCTGTGTGGGGGCTCGTGGCTGGGTTGCGGGCATTGCCAGCCACGTGGGCGGTCTTCCTTTATGGGGCCGGGGGGCTGCATAGCTGTCCCCTGGCATCCAACGGGCACACAACCTCCACTTGCAACGAAGATTGTCAATCCTACATATGCACTGAAGAAGCCTGAACAGGCAAAACTTTTACAATAAAGGATCTGTGAAGAAGTTCACTTTGCTTTATTTACACAACCTACAAATTTTGAGTGTGAGCGTGTCGTATCCGGATCCTTCTTACAAGTGGCGTCATCTTCGGAAATCCAATTGTCATACAAATACAGTTTATATAAATATGATGTTAAAAAAGCTGACTTGCTCTATCAAACCCTGTAGCATTTATTTTTGAGTTTAAGTTGCTGACAGCATACTGATTGTATTTCCCTTTCAGTGGATGTATGGTCAGTGGGGTGTATTTTTGCTGAGCTCTTGAGTAGAAAGATTCTGTTTCAAGCCCAGAGCCCAGTTCAGCAGGTAATAAGCATTAATAATTTAAAGGAGCATGCAGAATTACGATTTTTTTTGGTTTTTAAATAATTATGATATGAAATTATGTTTTGTAAAATCTGAAAAATGAATAGAACCTAAGGAAAGTATAGCAGTATTTCTTACACAGAATACCAGTGGTTAGAACCACTTTGTACAGCATAATGAACAGTAACACAGGAAAGAACTGCCGATGAACTTTAAAAATTTAAAAGAGTAAAATTGTCTGGTTTATAATTTAGGTATCGAAACCCGCCAATACATGCATTCTTTTTTTTACTAAATTACTGACATCTTTTGATTTGTAGCTTAACCTTATTATCAATTTGTTGGGAACACCAAGTCTTGATGATCTTTGCCGTGCTGGAGCCAGTGAAGGAGCCACTAAGTACATTCTTCAGAAAGGACATAAGGCAGTAAGTTCAACAAACCTGAATGGCTTGCCCTCCCTTTGTGGGCCATTTGTTTGTCTTTGCTAGAGATATTGTTTGACATACATGTTTTGTAACTCTTAACAATCCTTGTGAACTCTGGAAGAATTTGATTCTGCTCATTTTTTAGAAGTTATAAGAATTGCTGAGTATTGATATGGAATAAAGTCTGTTGTCTACAATGTAGCTGACATTTTTGTGTTTTGCTTTTAGCCTGCCCTTGCCACTTTGTACAACCTCTCCAACCAAGCCACTCATGAGGCTGTTCATCTGCTCTGTAGGATGTTGGTTTTTGATCCTGTAAGTTCCAAACTCAGAACATTAATTCTCTTTTATAAGGCAATTAATTTTATTGTATATGTTGTGGTTCAATTTTACCCTTGGTTCAAATTTTATTTTTCTTTGTTTTGGGCCAATTTGGTAATGTATGGTAATGAGTTTTAAACAAAGGAAAATAAAATTTGAACCAAGGATAAAATTGAACCACAACATATACGAGAACAACATTTTTGCAGTGATGAAATGTGTTCATGACCCACTTATGGAGATTGACTACCCAATCAGAATTAAACAAGCATAAATGTTGAAAGACAGTTCTGTTTTGTCTTCATTGCAGAAAAAGAGAATATCCTGTACAGATGCTCTGTCACACCCTTACCTTGATGAAGGAAGATTAAGATTTCACACTTGCATGTGCAAGTGCTGTCACACCACCCCCGCTGGGAGGCAGTATGTCTCAGGTAAAATCATAGCATTTTCTTATCCTTCAAAACAATTCATTTTTTCACATTACTTACAATGTACCTGTGTGGAGTCTGAGGCATTGTGCTTAGTGATATGATAGTGGTGCGCAGTGGTAGAAGTGTTTTCGTTCAAATAATCTGCTAGATCACGCACTGGGGCTTTCTTAAATCTAGTGCTTTAACGATACAATTTCTCATAATATGATACATGTCTCGAAACAGCTGTCATGATATGATACACAATACTGGTATTCCTCTGCATTTGGAAACACAACATTACAAGGGCTATACCCTCTTGAATTTCAATGGAACAGTGTTTTACAATGCTACATGTTGTTGTTAGTGTTATCTTGTAAAGTAAATACGAAACTGTCATGGTGGGACTGAAAAGTGAAAAGCAACCTTTTTTGAAGCAGAAGTGACGAGTGTACATGTACTATATTTGTATCAATATCCTGCTTCAATATCAATATTCAGCCTTAAGGGAAACAAGTTTTCTAAATGGTACATTTTTTTATTGCAGACTTTGAGCCACTTTGTCCATCAAAATTTGATGACAGCTATGAAACAAATCTCTATAGAGTATCTCAAGTAAAAGGTTTGTAACAAATCAGTACTAAAATTGTGTCATTTTTTCTTCCTTCAAGCATATATTAAAAGGAATAATTCAAACCATATAATTATTTTTTCTTGCAGAATCACTTTACAAGTTTATAACAAGTCGTCATCAAAACTCAGTTCCTTTATGTATTAATGTAGCATCTCCATCTTTTAAAAGCTTTCAAAGGTGAGGAGTTTTGCCAAGTACACTTTCAATCCCTTAAGTGAATTAATAGACAAAAACATTTGCAAGGATGATTTTTATTCACCATCAAGTTTCTCTAAATGGACAAATCTAGCATTGAAATCTTTAGCCATTAACTTCATCTTGATCTAATTTGTAAAACAAGGAGAGTTGAACCACAAGATACAGTATTTATATTGTTTTGGTGGTGGTGTGTCAACAACAACAGTTCTCTTCAGCTCTGAACTAACTTGGAAAAAACAATTAAACTCGACAGACTACCATAAATGCTCCATTAAGCCACCCCTCTTGAGCTTCAAGTTTTTAATAAGTCCCCCTCGCTATTTAGCCCTCCACAAAACCATGGAAGACACAGCCACTTAGGTCCGGTTAGAATTGCATTTAAAAAAAGGGAATAAAGGAAGAGACTTGAATAGCACACGTATCACATGTCTCATGTCTCTCTCGGACTTCAGCTTATGATCTTGATCTCAACATTTCCAAGTTCCATTTCCAACTTCCAATTTCATATTAAAGATGGCCTGCATTCCAGAATAAAATTTGTGTCATCTTTAATTCCTGGAGAGTTATTAATAAGTCCTGTCTCTATTAGCTCTCTAGAAGCTCCCGGCCGGGGGGGGCTTAGAGCATAGAGCATTTACGGTACTTATACTCCTGGGTTCAAACCTTCACTCTAATATTTGTTTTTTTTGTTTTATTCATAGCTCTGGTGTTGCTCCACAGCCAGACCAGCAAAGCTCTCCACAGTTGTGGTAGTACATGTCGATTTGTTTTTAGTAGTCATATTTTAGAGCCAAGCCTCTTAGCTAGTGACGAGGAGCAGAAGACATTAGAACAAATCAGGGCTTTTAACAGTGAATTCAAATGGGTTCATAGAAAAGCTTTAATTCAGGCAGAAACCAATTTTATTTTCATCTACATTATTTCATTAGGTAATAATTTTATCATTAAGAATAGGAGCAAATTCATAATGATCAATAACAATTTTTTTTCATTGGTAAGAGCAACAACAACGTTTTGTGCAATATTGATTGGAAGAAATCACATTTTTTTGTCCCAGATTTCTTAACTTTGTCTCTGTTTTATATAAGAAATTGTGGTGAAATTTTCAACTTCAAATGGAAATTAGAATGTTTAGTTATGGTCAGTGTTTAGTGTTTTATTGGGCACATCAAATTGCAAACTGATCAAACTTGATATTTGTTGACAACCAAATTTCTCGGTAACAAGCTGAATATGCACAGTGCATGATTTTTCCCACAAAGAGTTGTTTCTGTGAATCACCATAAAATGCCAGTTATGCTGTATTGCTGTAAAGAAATCTGCTGTATATTATTATTGATGTAAATAGTTATATGGGATTTATTTTCAAAATCAAAGATTGTTCTTTGATCTTTTTTTCTCTTTCTTTTTATGGGTTGGGGAAAGTCTCAATGCGAGGCCATTGTCGTTATTGGTTCATTTCCCAACCAGTAACATTTGCAAAGATTTATCAAATAAAGAATTGAAGTCAGTTTTTGAGACATTGCAAGTGACTTTAGGATTTTCAGCTGCTCTGAAAATGTTATGCGAAAGTAATTTCATTGTTGACTAAAAGAGGGCTGATGCATAAAAATGGCTTCATTAAGTCAGCAACATTTTGATTTGACAATGGCGTACATCCTTGGCTTGTATAGCTTTCTTGTCTATTCCCAGTTTGACTAACTATATGTATGAACGTCATAACAGACATGCACACATTTTGCCAGTCGATATACTAGACCTGTAGATATTATTTAAAAATTTGTTTCAATTGAAGGCTGTATAAAAATTCATACAAAAAAGAATTGAGCTTTCCAAAACCTATCACATCAATATATTCAAAATATTTTTCTTTTTCCAATTCCACTGCTGACTGTAATAGCCAATTCATGTTTTGTTGCTGAAAAAATGGTTTTTGATACTTTTACTAAGAGTGCTTATCATTTGTCAGAACTGGCCGGTCAAGCCAGTAAATTCTTAAACAGTATGCCATTATTTTTCCGAATTGACCGATGAGACCAATCAATAATTCATAGATAGCATGTGTCATTTTGATGGACTTGTAGGAACAGGTCTTCAAAAAGGAACATTCTGTTTACGAAATGACTGGTCTGTCCGGCTGGTTCTGACAATAATATATTGTTAAGTGCCCTTAGTGTTGGCCACAGATGGTCAGCTCCTGCTGTCGTGTGAGAGTTTAGTGACAGCTGAATTTCATATTAGACATGCATGCTGATTCATGTTCAGGTTACAGTGAAAAATCCAACTCCTTGTCAATGGCTTGTAGATATTATTTTGGTTTCTCTGTTACTTAATGTATAATATTCATAAAACCCCAAGATTTCAAGAATTCCAAATCTTTCAGAAAGGAACGTTTTTATAATTGGAATAATGGGTTTTTATGTCAAAACGTGTTTCATAGCTTTTACGTCTTCGTGAAGACAGCTTGTAAACTCTGCGTTGTTGCTCAAGGCATTTTTGTAGTGCACTCAGTTTTTCTTGTCACATTTTTATACTGAATCCACAAATCCATTTGCAGTAAATGTCTAAAAGAAAAGTAGAGTTTCTGTAATCTTAGTTCAGCCCCATGCAAACTAGTTTACCTCTGGTCAGTAAATCTTTTTTACAGATTTTTGGGGAAGAAATATCTTGCAAGTTAGTCGTTTAGTTCTTTTTTTTTCCTTGATGATTAGGATACTTTTTTTAGGAAGTCAAGCATATCCCTAAATGAGGAATGCTAAAGACTTTCTAAGACACACTTAACATTCAGGTATCCCTTTCATTTGCTTTCATTTTTCTTTTCTTTATTTTCAGCGACATGCCAGATACTAATGCCAGGCTTAAACAAATCCTCCTTATTCGCATAGCCATCGGTTGTAAGTAGTAATACATATAACGGGAATACAATGCCTGATTATGAAGTGGAAACTTTGATTTTCAGTGCAACTGCAATTCAACTGGTACTAGGTTCCAACATGATGTCTTGTCACCTGATGTTTGGCACATCCCTGACAAATATAAATCTGTTTATTATATTCCAGCAGAAACTTACAAATTTCTGATTCTAGCTGATATCAGGGTAGCACTGTTTCTACAACCTCCCTCAGCAATTTCTACAAGATATGAATTGAGACCAACAGGGAGAATTTCATTGACGTATAATTATGCCACATTTTGGAGGAATTTTTAAGGCTGTGCAACATAAAGGCATGTTTACCAAAAAACGATCCAAGGAAGAAATTTGAGCATTTTTTTAATATCCTTTATTTATTTTCTAAAGCAAATTTAATATTTATATATCATACTATATGTGCTTTGAGAAAAAGCTTTTCCATGCAGAAGCTTTTACGCCTGCATGGTGTAACGACATGTTGAAGGGTTGTTACTGTTCAATAAAATGAATTGTACAAAGCTGCGCTGAAATCAATGAGAATTAAAAAATCAATTTTATTTCTTGTCTTGTGATATGTACTCTTGTGAAGCTAATTTAGTGGCTGAACCTTTCTCCCTCAGTCAGAAAGTAATTTTGAGTGAGGAATTCTACTGACCGAGTGATCATTCAGTAAAAAGCTATAAAGCAGTACTCTCTTGCAGTACTGTTAATTTTACTGAATTTGATTCTAACTTTAGGAAAAATCCCTAATATTGTGCACCTGATTTGAAGGCTACTGGATTATGAGCCCAGCACGCTTCCATTGCGTCATTCTGCTGTTTATGCCCTATACTTTGACTCTGAACTTGCTAGCTGCTGGAAGCTGTAATTTTTAATATATTTATTGAGTTACCCATAACAAATGAAAGCTAACCATTTTCAAATTCAAATCAGTTTCTAAATCCCAAAACACTATTCGCTAAACCGGAGCTCTGTTTTCTCAGTTCTCTGCATAACAGGAGGCTCCAAGTAGCCTATACTCGTGCACATGCGTAAGAAAATTTTATGGTATATTTTAAACAAGATAAGATGTCCGACATAAGAAAAGTTACTATTGAATGTTTCATAAATGAAGGCTGTACCACAAGGAAGTCAGTGATTCTTCTGTGTGTTATATACACTTCTTAAACTCAATAATTCAAAGGAAATTAATGCTTAATCAGTGTTTGGAAATCAGTTGAAACACTCATTTTTGCCTCCTTAATTTCTCCTTCTAAAATCATTTTGTTTGAGAAGTAATACCAAACATTTGACACAGTATTTCAACAGATTTCCAAACACCTTGAAGTGGGTTAACCCACTTCGCGGTGTTTGGAAATCTGATGAAACACTGTGTCTCATGTTTGATATATTACCTAACATGAACATTAGCAATGTAGGAGATGGTGTTGTGACACTTCAGTAACACTGTGGAAGTGAGAGCTGCCGGAAGTCAAGCTATGAACCTGAAGTGTTCTATTGTGTCCACAAAGAAAAATGTAGGGCAAACTCTGCGCATAAGAAATGAGGTGCTGTTAAATCTGTTACCTCATAAGGTGTCCATCATCCGTGGGGGGGGGGGGGGGGAATTCCCCTCCTGTGTCTCGCACTTGTTGCTCGTGTTTTGCGCTCATGCCCCAATACCCACTTGATAACCCCCAAAAGCACCTGTTGTACAGGCTAACACCATCCTTACAAGTGTTCTTTTTTGTGTTGCTGAAGATTGAACAGGTACTTATAATATTTGCCACACTCGATGCACCTGTAGCCTTGCTTGTTGATGTGTCTCCTCCTGTGGTCTTTAAGATTACCTGCTCTCTTAAATTGCCGTCCACATTCATCACATGCAAATGGTTTCTCATCACTGTGCGTCAATTCATGTCGCCTGAGAGTCGCTAACTGTGCAAAGCACTTTTCACAAATGTGACATTTGTATGGTCTTTCACCAGTATGTGTTCTCTTATGCCGAACAAGAGTAGGCAAACACCTGAAGCTCACACCGCAATCTTCGCATTTGTATGGCTTTTGACCCGAGTGTATTCTCTGATGGTACTTCAAAGAATGTGAGGAACTTAAACATCTGTCGCAGTTTGTACACTTAAAGGGCTTCTCACCAGAATGGGTTCTTTGGTGTTTCTTCAGATATGAAATATGTGAAAAGCATTTGTCACAGTTGTTACATTTATGAGGCTTTTTACCAGTGTGCCATATTTTGTGGAAATAGAGACCTGTTGCTGAAATGTAAGGCTTTCCACATTGCAAGCACTTGTATTTCAAAACTCTGGAGGAAACTGCATCAGACAGAGACATCAAAGCATCTGTATCCATTGGTTCTGATTTTATACCTGAAGGCAGATTTTGACAAAGTATGGCACATTAACCGTTTTTCTGATATGATTGCTTAATGATAAAGGAGTCTCTTAAAATACTTTAACAAGACTGCTGTTGGTACTAACATGGCCTATGTTTCAAATAGGTTCGGAAAGGAGGTCCTGGGGCGAATCTAGGGGTTGTTAGGGGGGTTCAATCGAACACCCTTTGTTGAAACTGCTAACTTATAATGTCTAACACCTGCAGTTTCTAAAAAAAATTGGTAAAAATGACAAGGAAAGTAGGTCAGCAAATTAAATATAAACCCTTTGTCATTTGATGAAGCCAAAGCAATTCCAGGAAATTATTGTTTTAAATATAAGTAGGTCAAATATTTTACACCTTCTGCTTTAACTGATGACTATTGACTATTGACTGATGACTGATGACTATTGACTATTGACTGATGACTATTGACTGATGACTATTGACTGATGACTATTGACTGATGACTATTGACTGATGACTATTGACTGATGACTATTGACTGATGACTATTTAACAATTAGACCCGTAGCCCTTGAGGGCGAAGGGTCTAATTGTTTTAGTATCACCCAACTAGTCGGACAGAAAAAGGCAATAATAAAAAAAAGCAATTGCAAGTTGAAGAAATATTTATTTGGGAATAAAACGAAAAATAAAACCGGCGAATTTCGCTACTCGATGACTATTACTATTAGACCCCTAGTAGCGTAGCCAATCAAAATGCAGGATTTGCATTAGTCCACTAGTTGGGTGATACTAATCATATTTATGCTCTCGTTGAGCATGGCACCTAAAAAAACGTTTGGCCTTGCAACACATGCTGTTATTAAGCAATCAGTTGAGTATGGTAGTTCTGTCTTGAGGAGTTCAAAGTCTAATGATTTGTGAAATACAAAGTTGTTTCAAAATGATTTGCAGCACAATTCCTGTGGAAAATGTTATTCATGGATTCCGTATTGATGAAACAGGTGTTGCATAGAAAAGCAAAGCGGTTTGTGATGCCAAAAAAGTTGGGTTTCGACAAAACGCTGACCCCCGGTCTGCTGACCCCCTACTGACCCCCCAACTGACCCCCTATAAAATTAACAGGGAATATCAGAAATAATACTTTCTAGAAATACGTGTCTCGCAGAACCTCGCGAAGCTTGGGGGAGCGTGCACCGCCGGTCGAAACTTTGGTGGCGTCTCGATTTGCGTACAAGGCTTTTCGCCATTCCACTTTGTTTTCTTTGAAACCAAAAACGTTGGTAGAAGGTCCTTTCGAGGGTTCGCTTACCGTTTCCGTCCGCCATCTTTGTTTACAATGCTTTTATAGGCTTACATGAAGTAGTAACCTGCGCCATTGTCAGCGGTTGCGATTCCTCTGTTGCTAGGCAACTGCAGGACACCAACGCGATATATTTCTACAATCTCTCTCCTCCGCAGACGCTCCCACCGGTATTCGGAAAAGGAAATGTAAGAAAAAAAAAGTGAGCGCGGGGGACACGCTTTCTTTTCCCCTCTCCCCAGCCTCCTAGTGGCACAAAAAGGCCTCTGCGGAGGAGAGAGGATTTCAATAAAAGGCCAAGTTTCGAATTCGAAGTCTTGTCACGACGAACATTATGGCGAAGTTGTAAATAAAATATCATAACCTACCTGATGACGTGATAAAATTTATACAAACAGCCAAAATCACTCACCTTCCATGATGGCGGCAGAGAGAGGAGAGACCGACGGAATGCTGGGACAGAAAGTAAGCGCAAGGACTGGTTCTTAATTGTTTTTATAGTGCACGGACTTCTTGGAAAATCCTGGTAAGTTAATTTATATCATTTCTGATTTTACCCTGTTAATTTTATAGGGGGTCAGTTGGGGGGTCAGTAGGGGGTCAGTAGGGGGTAAGCAGACTGGGGGTCAGCGTTTTGTCGAAACCCAAAAAAGTTTGCTATTAAAACTGACTTTCAGAAATTTCTTAGGGAGCATGCCCGAGACCTCCCCAGTTACTTCAGCATCATTTATTCGAACCCCCTGACAATACATGTATATCCTACATCCACACCAGAGGTCCATCTCAGACATTTCCCGTTTACAAAGTATCCTTACAATATTATTGATAAACTCTTAAATGACAATTACAATAAATTATACCAACAATATTACCCAAAATATTTATGGGGTGTCTGTTAATTTTTAATTAGTAATGATTTTACATTACAAAAACATTTTCAAAGCCTGCTATAATCTAGACCCTTTACAAAAACATGCTAATTTGAACAAGAAAAATATTCAAATTATTGCCGAAATTTACATATACCACTTATCCGTGCAATCGTGGACTTTATCCTCATAGCCACTTGTTCAGTCGTGTTTCGTAAAATCAGCTTATTTGAAACCGTTTAGTCATATATAACACACAGTCAAAGTGACTAATGTGAAATTTTGTTATTTTTGTGCCTAAAATTAAAAAAAAAAATGTACCTTTCACAGTACATTTTCTATGTGGCACAAAGTTATGGTGTGATATCACAAATGCACAAGATTTTGACATGATACACATTCTTGTACAGTAAAGAGAGAGTTTTAAAAGTTTGCTCTTCACTCTCCTTGTCCATGCTGGATACAAAGCCATACTGCTTTTTAAAGGAATTAAGTGCTGTAGTTGTCCTACTTTCAGTTCCCCATACAGACGTATAATACGAGAATTTAGTTTTATCGACTGAGTCGATAAGGTAAATTGACCACCGTAAAAAGATTCAAATAGCTGACGTTTCGAGCGCTAGCCCTTCGTCGGAGCGAATCGAAACGTCAGCTATTTGAATCTTTTTACGGTGGTCAATTTACCTTATCGACTCAGTCGATAAAACTAAATTCTCGTGTTTCATCCCCCCACCGACGCAGCACCACAGTTTCTCTAGAAACTAACCCCATTCAGACGTATAATACCTTTGGTCACTAAGTTTGTTGGGAAGAGAAATTTGCAACATAGTGAACAAATGAAATGAGTTAATAAACACATGTAATCTAATTTTGAACAGTCTTAATCTTTAATCAGATACTGATGACTACAGCTATTTCAATTAACGTTGTCGGATGGTCATTGGTAATTGGGCATTGGGAAGCTATTGTTTGGGGGACACTCACACAAAGCATTGTGTTCCGTATGCCTACATGCCAATGCCCAATTACCATCCGACAACGTTAATTGAAATAGCTGTATACTAAGGAGTGGACTATACTATTTGATTTCAGTTATATGAAATCATACTATTATTGTTACATTATTTGTTAAATTGTAAAAAAAAATGCATATCTTTGTTCAATCACGTAGCAGCCAGCCATTTATGATCAATTAAATAACAGCTTGCCATTATAAATACCTGGGAATTTTTTTTTGGACTAAGGGACCGTTCATTATTTATGGGAGGGGGGGGGGGGATGGGTGAGAAATTAACAAATTTTCCATTTTTTTTCATGTCCCCCCCTTTGTAAATCTGGATTTTTTCAGGTCCCCCCTGTTCTGTTGGGGAAGAATTTCAGTACCCCCCCCCCCACTATTAATCTGATTTCTATAAAATAAAAGTTGTATGTATCCATAAAATATTTTTTTGGGGGCGCGAGGATGTAGTGGCTAGCATGTTGGTTTTCAGATCTAAAGTAGGTGAAAATTTGGGGGTGAACGTATTGCTGTCTTGATATTAAAAACTGTGCTTCTAATATCATATTTAGTTTTAAGCATATAGGTGTAAATTTGGGATATGATGGGCCTGGGGTACGATGGGAATGAGGATATGATGGGAATATGCAGATATGGAGGAGACATACATCTGTAAACCTGTATAAACCAAACATAATCTAGTATAAACCAGACATAAAAGCAATAAAACCATAACATGTTGTAACAGGAAATGAAAAAAAGTTTAGAATAATTTTCAGTAAATTTATTAATAAATAGTAATTTCAACTTATGGCATTTTGACTCTTGTGTGGTTTTCTTTATCGAAGCAATTCAACTACTTGGTCCACTGTGCATTTGAAGAACTAGAGTTAAGACTTTAATAGTTGTTTATTACTATCACAACCAAGATTCAGCTGGGCTATATAAAGATTTATTGCAATATACAAAACCACTGCTACTGAGCAACTGAGCAACCCAGAAACCGGGAGTGGTGCACGTGGGTGGGTTGACTCACTTACAAGGATGACAAGGGACGAACTGATAACTACAAGATACTACTAACAGTTCTTCAATTTAATGTCCACGTAGCAGATAAGGAAAATTCCTTTGGCTAGGGTTACAAATACTAATTAATACTTTTAACGTCAATCACTAATAAACCCTCATTTTAATATTGTTACAATCCAGTAATACTGTATGTTTAATGGTGGGTTAAAACTTTAAGTTGTCGTGTACAATTATGGAAGTACCAAATAAAGAAATTAAAATTATAAATCATGCTCCTTGACTGCACCAAAATACTGTGCAAGGCTGTGCTCTTAGAAGAATCATAGAGAACCCAAAGGCTCGCAGCCATGAAATCTGGGGTGCCCCGCTCTTATTGGTACAATGTAGTTATGTTTTTGCTTTTTTATTTAAGACATAGTCTGTTTAAAATTTCAAGACCCCCCTCCATAACAAAAAAATTTCCCCAGGACCCCCCCTTTTGCAGTGGCTAAAATTTCAGGTCACCCCATTTTCTCACCCATCCCCCCCCCCCCCCCCCCTCCCATAAATAATGAACGATCCCTAAAATCAGACAGACTCCTAAACCATGATTTGTTTGCAGTTAAGTTGTTGCTTAGATTTCGGAAAAATGGATCTACATTGCATAGCTATATATTCATCCTTTTTTCTCAGTTTTGAACCATCATAAAATTTCAATAAGGTAATGCAGTCTTGCATTTGGTCGTGCAATCCCGCTGATTTGGTGTGAAAAGTGATTGCGTGACTTTTGTGTCCTAGCTGCGATCAGAAAAACATCAGTGATGTGACATCCTAGCTTTGTACACACGCCCCGTTTCGCAGATACATATATTGATTTCCTCATGAACATTGAAATTAATTGTTAACAAAGGAATATATTAATTTAAATGGTCATTATGGGATGCCCTGGGGGTAAAATCAATATAATATGGTTTGCCGTATCTGCGAAATGGGGTATAAAGATGGGAATAAACTAAAACAACAGAATCCAAAACCTCTCTTAAATGCGGGCTTGTGTTTCATAAAGCAATTCTTACCCTGCTTTGGAGCACCGCTTGAAGAGCGAGCTTGGATACGACTCGACCTGCGAAGTTGACATCTCTGCTGTTTTCGTTTTACATTCCTCGCCTTTTTTCTCTCCCTGGTCATTGCAAACGAACAAGAACCTCCAGCCAGGCGCTTAGATGTTTTCTTCAATTGAGGCTGACCCCCATTCGTTCTCATAATAATTTGATAACTGTGTAGATTGTAAAATGTTTGCCTGTGTTTTTCTGCGAGCTAGGCTCTGGGCGTACCAATGCAGCAGTGTTGCATTACATTCTGTTACGTCACCGATCCTGATTGCAAACTTCCTCGGGGGTCGGGGGGTGGGTGGGGAACCGAGGAGTCGGAGAATAGAGACTGCTCCGAGAGCTCGGGAGAAGTGTGTTTTATTTCGATTCATTAGCCTTTATCTCTAGAACGGTACAAATAACGAGCTTCACCCCCTTTCCGATCACACCATCGGAGTTCGCCCACACCTGCAAGCCAAACACCTAGTCATGACATGTCATGAAATACATTGAAAAATACTTATATTGGGTTTTATAAAGAGAAAATTATGTTTTATTGATAGATCAGTGCACTTGGAAACTCAAAACGTTTATAGGGGATAAAGTCAGATTCTACTTATTGCGCTCAAATTTTGAAAGCAATGACGGACGAGTCACTGCCTTTTTGAACATGCACTACAATTAAGGAATGATGACATTTTCAAACTGAACAGAGGCCTAAAGGTACCAAAACTAAAATTTTAACATTTATAAGTTCCCCGTTTATGGGGGTTTATCCTGGGTTTCTTACGGGTGGCGAGGAAACTGACTCGTGTCCTGTCGTCTGCATTATTTTGAATAGCCTCCCTTACCACCCGAAGCTAGTGCATCGCAGGGTTACGCCCACCAGTTTGTCGCCGATACCCATTTACACACCCCGATCAAAGAGAGAGACGATGTGGAGTAAAGTGTCTTGTTTAAAGAAACAATACGAAGGTCGAAACCAGGCGTCGAACCATCGACCTTTGGATCTGATTGAAGTCCAACGCGCGAACCACTACACCGCCGCGCCCTCACATTAGCTCCTTGATTTACCAGACAAAAATGGTTTGCCCAAGTAGTAGCAACTATGGACGGTTGTTTTGGCCTTGTATTAAAGCCTCATTAGCATGGCATAGCAAATACTTGCGCCCAGGGATATCACATAAAGATAACAAGAGATGATTATTTGGACTCACGGTTTATTCGTATCGTGCCCTATTCAGTGGCTATAGTTTTAATTTCAAAGCACATTTATGTGGTATTCTTACTTTGTCACTTTTAGCCACATCCCACACATTTTATAGACTACAAGAGGCACACCACACATATGTATAGTGTTTACAACATGACGGCTGTGTTGTATCAGATCTACAATCAATCATGGCCCACCTTCACGCTCGTGGCTGTAAATCTGATACAACATGGTCGCTCATGTTGTGAACACTCACGCAGAATGCTATTAAAGTGGGTGAAAATGGAGTGGTAGCTAGCCACGGACAGCTATTTCTCGAGGGTGTTTCGTCCTCGCTATACTGATCACCATGACGTTATCGTCGGGCAAAGTTTAGCCTGCAGAATAGGTGTATTTTTTCTTTCTTTGCGTTTTTGAGGCGAGCGCGGGACGCGAAAAAAAATAACGCGACTCTTTTTTTCTGTCCTCACGCTCCGCCCTCGCCTCGCGCTTCGCAGTAAGTAACGCAGGCTAGGGAAAGATATGACTCGTAAGGGGGAAGCGAGTCGAGCGACGGGAGGGGCGCGAAAAAAAAATAACGCGAATTTTTTTTCTCTCCAAGATCCTCACGCTCCGCGCTCGCCTCGCGCTTCGCGCACGCTTGTCGCGCTCGCCTGAAACGCATAAAGAGTAACGCCTGTTGGCTAGACAAAGATATGACTCGCAAGCACCATATTGGCTCCAGTTTATGCTATCGACATAGAACTAAAATCTGCAAAAGACCGCAAACGACAATGCTTTAAACGATACGTAGGATGACCTAATCAGCCAAAAAAATGAAAAAACATAACCGGTAATATTAAATGATAAATAAATATGTATCCTGCGCAGCGTTAATTGTAGTTACTTGAAAAAGTGTCAAGGTTAACGCTGTAAAAAGTGCTAAAAATGAAACTATACTGTAATATTAAAAATGAAACTTTACGGTAAAACACTATAGTGTTAAAAATGAAACTATACGGTAATATTATTTGGGCAAACAATTACGTATCCCACAAGACTTGACAAGTTGCTAAAACTCCAAAAAAAGGCATTGCGAGTCATAACGTTTTCGTCGTATAAAGCTCCCTCTCTTCCACTTTTCCAAAAACTGAATTTATTAGACATTAACAAAATTAGTGTTTACTCGACAAGAAATAAAGTGATTAATATATGGAATACTATCCCTAATGAAATAAAACAGTGTTTTTCAATATAGGGACTGTGCAATAATTATCAGGAGGGGGGGCCGGAAAACCAGAGGGGGGGGGGGGGGGGGGGGGGGGGCATGAAGTAAAATCAAAGCAAGGATAGGGGGGGCTCAAAGTAAAATAAGTCACTCAAAGAGGAAGGGGGGGGGGGGGGCTTAACATTTTATTTCAAGTGTTTATAGTTCTCACTGAAAGACATGATGATCTGTTCTGTAGCTGAACTGCAATTTCAATCTGTTGCAATACGATTATCTATTCTTATCTATCTCTATAATATAGAGACGAATATTGTGATAAAGCGTTTCTGGCTTTTTAAATTTGAATAGCCCAATTTCGATATATTAAAATTCAACTTGAAACAAGACCACTGCGAGGCTTAGGGGAATGATAGTAAGGATTTACAGCTATTTCAATTAACGTTGTCGGATAAAAGGCCTCAAGGCTACAAGTCAAGATAGTTGGTGGCGGCGTAAAATAAACGTTTTTCCCGCTCGTCGCATCGCTCATTCGCGCCGTTTGTTTTCGTTTCGCCGCTCCCAACAATCTGCATGCCTGGAACAGGCGCTCGGTATACTCCTTCGGTCTTGACTTGTAGGCTTTGAGCATTGAGCTTTGAGCTTTCATCTGACAACGTTAATTGAAATAGCTGTATATGGTTTATTTCCCTAAGCCTCGTAGTGTTGTCTTTTGTTTCAAGTTGAATTTTAATACATCGAAATTGTGCTATTGTCAACAACATTTGAACAGTAGAATATAGTTATATACCAGTGCAAATATTTTGCCCTGGTGAAAATATTTTGCTCCAGTTCAAATATTTTGCACTGGTTTAAAATAAATTTGAACCAGTGCAGACAAAATTGTACCAAAATCATAATTTCACTACAACATAGATAATTGTATTGCAACAGATTGAAGATGTACCTCAACCAGCATGGTCTTAAGGTGGTCAGACATGAGGGGTCATGTAGCAGGGACATGTCGCAGTGACATGTAGCAGCGACAAAATTTTGTGTAGTACACATTGAGGGACATGTAGCAGGGAGTGTAGCGGAGACATGTAACAGGGAAAAATTCATAGCGCTTGCACACCACATGAAAATGTCGCGGGGACATGTCTCAGGGACATGTTGCAGCGACACGTCCCCTCGTGTGAACTGATGCTATCATAATTGTGCAACACCAATTTTGGGGACATTTTGTCCCCCGCGACGTGTCCCATGAAGTTCAACAAGTTGAACACCGTGAGACATGTCGCGGGGACAAAATGTTCCCAAGATTGGTGTTGCACAATTATGATTTTTCCCTGCTACATGTCCCCGCTACACTCCCTGCTACATGTCCCTCAGTGTGTACTACACAAACGTTTGTCGCTGCTACATTTCGCTGCGACATGTCCCTGCTACATGACCCCTCATGTCTGACCACTTTTAAGATCAGTGGAGGTAAAATGGCACTGGTTGCACGAGTTCTCCAGTACGCTCGTGGTGATCATTCTTGCATCCCACGAGAAATCCAAGAGCACGTCAACGAGGAAATGAGTTCCAGTGCAAGCAACTCGGATTTGCAATGAAGTGATTCAGAAGTGGAATCGGATGGCTTTGTCGAACACTGCTTCGAGGTCATGTTCGATGTCCAACAAATAAACATGTAGTATTGCTGTATATCCACGTCTGGAACAAACAGTACCTCGTAGCAATAACAGGTGGGTGTATTTGTATATAACAGGTGGGTGTATTTGTATATAAAAGGTGTGTGAAGGGGGGGGGGGGGGGTCATAAAAAATTTCTGACTGATCAGGGGGGGGGGGGGGGCAATAACTAAATTCAGTTCTTTTGAAGGGGGGGTATTACCTAATATTTTCCTACTTGAAGCCCATTTTCCGGCCCCCCCCACTCCTGATAATTATTGCACAGTCCCTAAATGTATTTAGAAGGAAGATCAAACAGTTTTTACTATCTGAATAATTGTGCTTATTGTAAACTATAGTTAGTACTAGGTTACCATTCTTACAATTGTTGAATTGGAATAATGTAATACATTACTTGCTAATCCCTGATACCAAATTTATTAAATATTTTTGTTATTAAGGTCATTTAAAGGGGGACTACCCAGTAAAAGCCTGTAAAGGTTTCCTTAGTCCTCCTCATTCATAATTGTTTTAAATTGATGTAAAATGTATTGACTGAAATGGAAATAAACTCAAACCGACAAACTGCAGTTTGTCGGTTATGCTGCTATCGACACCTATCTTTTGACCTCTTGAATTGCTGCCTAATAAAAAGCTAAGGGAAGCACCGGATCATGGAAACTAGACTGATCACTTATAGTCTATAGACTCAGTAGACCTGATACACCACTCTAAGGCACGTTTGTCTTTATATGATCCGCTTTGTTCTTCACCGAGTACGGTTAAAATTCCGCAGTACACCAAATCTACTGGCTTCATTCCATCTATTAGGTTGTCTACTTTGAGACATACAGATAATTCGAGATAAAGTTACCGTCTGAGCTCGAAGGTTCAAAAGCCATCGGAAAATGTCAATTCTTTGAATGACGTCTGTACGGAGCCCGCAAACAAGATCACCAAAAGTGGCGAAAAAAGTCGCGAAAACTGAAAATGAAAGTGTAAATTTGGATGGCACTTAACGGGCTCCCTCTAAATCTATGCGACTTGAGCTGTGCTTCAGTTTAAACCGAGGAAACATTCTTACTGAACAATTGACCAATTCCGATATATTAAAATTCATACTTGGCTCCGAGGCTTAGGGGAATAAAACAAAACAAATTAATTATTCACCCCTGAACCTCGATGTGATTTCTTTTGTTTTATTCCCCTAAGCCTCGGAGCCAAGTATGAATTTTAATATATCGGAATTGGTCTATTTGCGCCTCCCCCAACCCCCCACCCCCCACCCCCCTTTAACGTAGGCCAATCAATTTGGATGCAGGGGGGGGGGGGGGGGGGGGGGGGGCAAGCAGTATTGGATATATAGCGTCTCGGGATTCATTTGGCAAACAAACAAACAAATCATGTCACTCTGTTCATAATCTGCTTTCACAGGATAAAAGCTGCGCACAAAAGAGGAACTCGACAGAAATCGAAAACAACTCAGTTTTAAATTAAAAAAACACTGGAAAAGAAAAAGTTACAAAGTCAAAGTAAGACTCAAAAGTTAGAAATACATTACGTGACCGTCTTAAAGTTTGCGGACTTCAGGAATTAAAGATGATGCCAGGATGGGAAGGCTTTTTAAATCTGACACTTGGCAGCAGACCAGGGGAACGACAATAATCATCTTGAAACCATCTGGAAACCATACCGAGATCGAGACTACAAAAAAAAAACTGAGCTAAGCCTGTCACTTGTCAAAATCACGTGACTATATTTCTGTCTGAATTTTGGAAAAGGTACCTTCCATTTTTGTTATGTCACTTGCTAAAATACTGTATTAGGAGGGCAAATTGTTCTCAAATTGGACTCGGGTTGCAAACTGTGAGTAAAAACTGAAGATACAAGCAATTGCAAAAAGAGTTGAGACATTGTGTACTGTTGTGCATATTTCAAGGATAACATGGTATTCAACAAGTCCCTACCCCTCCCCCCTTATCAATGTTGTACCAGATCCAAAATGGCATTCAAACTAACAGTCATCAACATTGGAAGGGGGAGGGAGGTGGGGGTGATGAATCTTTTTTTTCACTTATACTGTCACGAAAGCGTGACATGTAAAAGATGTTACGAAAGCGTGACATGTAAAAGACATGCAATGTCATTTTTAAGTTACAGGAATATGCGTTACATTTTTTGCCTTGAATAATTAACTCTTTATGAAAGTCACGTATTTTATAACAAGTATTGTGTACGCTTTCCCTTCTTAATGACAAGATTTAAGCGCTTATTCATTGAACGAATACTATTGTCAACTACAATGGCGCTCACCGCATAAAGGGTGCACTTAAAGTAAATATAACGTCCTGAGTTAAATGACTTATAGAGTTGAGCTTAGCAATAGGGTTACGGTTCAGGTTCTGGTCTAGGCCAAGGGTTAACCTTTTTTTTAGTATAAGGGGTTAGGTTAGCCTAAGGGTACAGGAACCTTTTGGTGGTTTTAGGTTAAGGTTACATTTTGAGTTTAAAGGGTTAGGGTTAGGATCAGGATTAGAATAGTTGTTCTAGTGATACAGCATTAGTGCAGTGTTTGCCCAGTATCGCTACAGAAGCAATAGCAGTGAAGTTCACTAATTCAGTACTAGCAGTCGTTTTACAGCATTCGAAACAAACAAACGAGATAAAAACAGAAACACACACACATATAATGCGATGCTATAAATAATTTGAAACTGATCTCACTAGAATAGTCAACTGACCTGATCTCGCCATAAGAAAAAAGAGATCATAGAACCTATTCTAAATTTATATTATTCTCAGAAGAAAGTTGAAATGAACAAGATCACTATTCTGACTCACGGCCGTTAACTATTCACTTTGGCGATCGGAAGTTTAACATTCGCGGAGCTTAATTAAAGCTATATTCACGAAATTCGGATGGAAGGGCTATAGTCTTATAGAAAGTGTTTTGCTTAACTAGCGGCTCAACAGCTAACAATTCCAAAGCGTGAAAAACATCCGCTGTCAACAGGACGCATGATGTTTGAGATTTAATTAGTCAAATCGCCGAGCAAAAAGTGTGAGTACCGATAAACCACATTCTTTTGCTAAAACACACAGTGATAATGCATTTCTTTTACCAGAAAATTCAGCCAAGACGGCGTCTTTATGCCAAAGCTAATAGGCTGAAATTAAAATTTGACAAATACTTCAGGCGAGAGAAGCAGTTTAAGCTTCACATAAATCGTGTAACAACGCGCCAAAACTAACACGAAACATAGCGGTTCGGCTTGATGTAAAACCAAAACACCATAGTTATTTACTAATAGGGATATAACAAAATCAAGTACAGAGTCTAACTGCATAACATTTAAACACTTAAGGAATTTTTGGTTTCACTTCGGCCCACCTTCCATTCCGCTTGCTGACATAGGAACCATAATATGTTTTCTGACCCTTTTCAAAGTCACGCAAAGTAACGTGACGCCGCTTTTAAAAGCTACGATCTTCTACATTTCGTCTCGGGTAGAAGGATAAAAAGACGCTTCTCCGCTGGAGACGAGCAATCTACTTTATTGCTGAGATTATTGCCTTTCCTGCCTCTTCGTTTTTATCGCAAGCTTCTCATGCAGCAAAAAGAACGCAACAGATACCGCAATGAATTATGGGAAACTCCTGAGTTCAACGAACGCGGAATGCCCTACAACTGATTTTTCACAAAAATATAGAAGTCTAAAAGCACCTCTTCAATTCCAAACTTCGGTCACAGCAAGGTGTCACAAATAGGCTGCAACTCACGATCATACAGTTTTTAGACAAGACGTGCTTTTAGACTCCGTCTGGATCGGCTTGCCTACCGACTGTGAACGGCCGCAAGAGTGCCAACATCAACACTATTCGACAGTCGAAAAGCAAAACACCCCTCGTTTCTTGAAAGGTGCTAGTGACTTACGGGTTTCCGGACTTAATGATGTCCTTCAACCACCAGACGGGCACAAATGTGGCGAACAAAGAAAATAAAATTGACCACAGGAGCTCAAAGCCAAATGTAAGCTTCGAGAGTGGCTTCAAGATCGATCGACCATCGTTACAGTTCCCACTTTGATTTGAATATTACGACGTCATGGACACGTGATAATTCCTATGAAAAAGACTCTTTTCCAGATCTCTTCTGTAGTTAGCGCGAAAGTGGTTTCTGCTAACGTTAACAAGTTACAACTCAGGGCGTTATATTTACCTCAAGGTAAAACCTAGAATTACCTCGAAGCTTACTTACGGTGCATTTTAACTGTTTGTTGTCATTAATTCTTTCTGTAAACTGTTCAAAGCTTTCGTATGTGATGTTGTTTTTTACGCGCTTGTTGTTTTAACTCCCTTTTTTTACTAAATTGAAAACGTTTTTTATGTAGAAGAACACCTGGAAATGCTTTTATATCATTTCCTCGCGAAGCGAGGGCCGAAGGCCCGAGCGCAGAGAGGTTTATAAATTTGTCGGCCCTCGGGTATGGTTGCCGAAAAGTAGCAAAATTCAATAAAAATATTTTCATTCGATAAATGATATATTTTTATTCGTTAAAAATATTGTCATTCGATAAATGATATATTTTTATTCCTTAAAAATATTTTCATTCGATAAATGGTATATTTTTATTCGTTAAAAATATTTTCATTCGATAAATGATATATCTTTGTTCGTTAAAAATATTTTCATTCGATAAATGGTATATTTTTATTCGTTAAAAATATATCTGTTCCATGTTTTTTTCAACAGTATCCCATGACCCCATGCTCCGATTTTCATTTCATAAAAATATTTTCATTCGATAAAAATATATTTTCATTCGATAAAAAAAATATTCATTCGATAAAAAATATTTTCATTCGATAAAGCCACGTGACCTCAGAAGGCATGGTCACTAAGCATTTACGGCACCATTATTTCATTCATGAAGCCAAAATCCTTCTATCTTAGCCGGTCTAATGGCAACAAATCTTGACCTAGAGGCAACTACTTGGCACGATTTTTTTTATATTTGCCGGAAATATACTGGATAGATGCGAACACAGTGTCAGTAATATAAACTTAGATTTCCACTCAGCGGCACTGCTTTGCAATTATCCTGACAGGGTACTCTCCGTTCTGCGAAATGTCCTTGATCAGAGTAAGGATCTATGTTGTAGAAATAGTTTACTGGAGCTCTGAGATTATTTTTCTGAAATACATCAGTTTTGGTGAAAGAGGATGACCGAAATTAATATAGGCAGAAGAACAGTAAGTCTTGTTGATTTAGGATCGCGTAACGTTGCCCATACACTGTACATCTGATCAGAACCTGGAAGACCGAAGTTTGTCATTGCAGAGGAACTTCTTGAAAATCTTAGAAGCCTAAGATTGCTCAGATGCTTCGGGTATCGTGATGGACCATCTTGCAACCTCTACATTTTCGCCACCATGATCACCTCTTACGCGAGAAGGCACGCCAAACTGTTCCACTACCCTCTGAAAGGCTGACATAACTGTATCAGCCCGATTGTTGGTTGAACATCTTAAAAATGTAATCATTCTAGAAAAGCTATCTATACCGCCATGAATTACAAATCCCATCGTATTAGACTGTGATGTCCATCTATGTGCCATAACGAGTTCGGCCAAGGCACAGTGTACACCCTCCTTGTTATTCCCGGTGCCCATCTAAGAGCACTCAGTTTCCAGGGTCAACCCTGCACGGACCCGTTCACGCTGTACGAAAAGGCCCAGAGATCGTATATATCCTATCATATATGACTGTCCAGTTGTCGTTCCATGTAGAGATATAAACCCACGAATAACCTTGTCGAGTTGGTCATCCCTTATGTTTGATCACCTGCTGCAGCTCAACCCATACTCTTCAACTGTACGATAGATGGTCCTTCACGGTACCCGAAGCATCCGGAGCAATCTGATTCCATGTGCCCCCTAGGCTTTTAAGATTTTCAAGAAGTTCCTCTGCAATGACAAACTTCGGTCTTCCAGGTTCTGATCAGATGTACAGTGTATGGGCAACGTTACGCGATCCTAAATCAACAAGACTTACTGTTCTTCTGCCTATATTAATTTCGGTCATCCTCTTTCACCAAAACTGATGTATTTCAGAAAAATAATCTCAGAGCTCCAGTAAACTATTTCTACAACATAGATCCTTACTCTGATCAAGGACATTTCGCAGAACGGAGAGTACCCTGTCAGGATAATTGCAAAGCAGTGCCGCTGAGTGGAAATCTAAGTTTATATTACTGACACTGTGTTCGCATCTATCCAGTATATTTCCGGCAAATATAAAAAAAATCGTGCCAAGTAGTTGCCTCTAGGTCAAGATTTGTTGCCATTAGACCGGCTAAGATAGAAGGATTTTGGCTTCATGAATGAAATAATGGTGCCGTAAATGCTTAGTGACCATGCCTTCTGAGGTCACGTGGCTTTATCGAATGAAAATATTTTTTATCGAATCAATATTTTTTTTATCGAATGAAGAATGAAAATATTTTTATGAAATGAAAATCGGAGCATGGGGTCATGGGATACTGTTGAAAAAAACATGGAACAGATATATTTTTAACGAATAAAAATATACCATTTATCGAATGAAAATATTTTTAACGAACAAAGATATATCATTTATCGAATGAAAATATTTTTAACGAATAAAAATATACCATTTATCGAATGAAAATATTTTTAAGGAATAAAAATATATCATTTATCGAATGACAATATTTTTAACGAATAAAAATATATCATTTATCGAATGAAAATATTTTTATTGAATTTTGCTACTTTTCGGCAACCATAGTAGTAGTAGGCTCGATTACCAGCCGCTGTTCGGGAAACGAGCCCGCTCGGAGACCGGACGCGAGAAAGCGGCGGAAATCGAGCCTATAGTAGTAGCCCTTGTCAAAATCACGTGACTGTTATAATCTGCTTTCATATGATCAAGATAACCTTTTTACTGGTAAAAGCGCGCGCACAAGTGAGAAACTAGTAAAAATCGGAAACTTAAATTTCAATATTACTGAAAAACAAACAGGATCACAGAGATTTACTAGCTGAACATTCTTTCTAGGTTGTTGTTTACAGACCGACATTTACTAGTTAAACGTGACATCTGTTTTCACTGTGAAATTTAACCCGGAATTTAAGGTCTGATTTCCGCTGTGGTGCAAATGGTGATAACGACCTGATCCAAGGAATGTGTTTCGAACAATACGAAAAGCAATACAACAAACTCGGTATTCCTGTGTATGGTTTCGTGATTTTTAACTTCTTTGTTACTGCGATTGTTGTTGGAATATACTCCCAATGCATCAAGTCAAGAATTGAAGAACTCGAAACCCGCAACGTGAATGTGGAACGAGCGGCTCAACTGGGAAACCCAACTCGAAGAAAGCTTTTCAAAGCGTACTGTTGTCAACTTGCCACTAGATTTGTCCTTGGGATTCTTTTTATTATTCTGCAAACCGAGGTACTTTATGTCAGTAATTTTCCCTCAAGTTTTAAATGTAGTTTAAAGAGAGACGGCAATATTCTGAATATCACGACCGTAAGTCGCGCATCTGGGAACATCGCAGAAAAACAAACATACGAATGTCATAATCAGCGAGCAACTAATAAAACCTTCTGGACCAATGCCGTGATAGTGGTAACTGGATTTTTTGCGTTTCTTGTTTTTATTGAGGTTATCTGGATCTTGTCACGTGCAAGAAAAGAAAAAAGGTTCATGGAAGACTCGCAGTTTCTTGCTGGCCATCTTAAATCAAACTACGATCAAATCATGCCAGAACAACAGCACGAATTGCTAGAATCACAACAGCTGAAAGTGTTGATACAGGATATGAAGGACAGTGTGATAAAAGACACTGAACGACCAAGCGATTTTGCATCTCCTTTCCGATGTAATCCAGGTGAAGGCGATGAACGGCCTAAACATCTGCAGCTTGACCAGATTTACACTAATTTGATCATTCATCCTGGCAGAGCTAAATACGATTTTACTGGAGACAGGGAGGAACAACTAAAACAATATTCCATGCCCAATGCCAATTTACCACCAAGACAACCAGAAGATGTTATTGATGCTCAGCACAAAAGCATTCTTGTTGTCGGTCGTCCTGGAATCGGGAAAACGATCTTCTGCAGTTTCTTCGGGATTGGGCAACTGATATCGTGTTTAATGAAGCACAAAATTCACAATTGCATTTTGAAGCAGCTTTCCTCGTCAAATTTAGGAGATTTAACTCTGCAGCTGACCTCAACCTTCGTGATTTACTGTCTCGCTCAGAGTTTTTAACACCTTTGAATGATGAGTTCTGGGAATACATTCTTGAAAACCCAACCAAGGTTCTATTGGTCTTTGATGGAATTGACGAATTTAATGCAAAGGAAAAAATCGCTATGGGTGACTCTGATTTCAGAAACACTGTAGAAGAGAAGATGCCTCTTCGTGCCCTCTACAACAAGGTAGCGACGGGAAAACTACTAGACGGAGCCACAGTTTTAACGACTACAAGACCCACTGCTGTGTCATGCGTCAGACATATTGACTTTAACAGAACAGTTGAAATTCTTGGATTTACATCACAGCAAGTTTAAGAGTACGTAAACAAGTTCACAAACGATGAACAAAAGCCTGCAAGAGAAACAATATGGCAACACATCAGCAGCAACCTAAACATATTTTCATTGTGCCATACTCCTGTGAACTGTTTTATAATTTGCACGTGCTTACTTCACATCCTAATAAAATTAAAGTCTAATTCCCCCTGTAGTTTAGCAAGCCTCCCTACGAAACTCACTGACATTTACAGCATCGCCATCAAGATTTTCCTCTTTAAACACAATGATAAATACCGCTACTCTGAGACTGATGGTCAAGACATTATTTATGAACCATTTGATAAGTTAACCGAAGATGTGAAAGGGGATTTCAAGAGACTGGGAGAAATCGCTTTTCGGGGAATAGAAGAAGGAAGATTAATCTTTGCATCCGACGAAGTTGAAAAACTGGAGGATTGTGGCCTCCTCCATCGTTTACCTGATTTAGAAGCTCCTCTGCAGCGTCGGTTCGAAAGGCCACGAGCTCAGTTTTGTTTCATGCACCTGACCGTTCAGGAATTGTTTGCCGCGAAGCATGTCGCTGACACCATGAACGACGCACAATTGCGAGAATTTATCTCTAGTCACATCAACGAGGGTACATGGCAAGTGGTGATGCAGTTTGTGGCTGGACTGCTTGGTGGCCAAGAAACATCATCGACCGATATTTTCACTGACCTTCTTCCTGTGTCGACAGCTGAGATAAAAGAAAATGAACTGACTGACAGGTTTGACAACATTGAAGATTCAGAGTCGCGCAGACTGACCTGTTGGCCGGCGGAGAAAGACAAACCTTTAGCGCTGACACATTATGCAAATGTTTGCATGAGATCGATGTAAAGAATTCCACTGTACAAAACAAACTAAGTGAGATTGGTTTTAATGCTGTAGATTTTAGTAAATGTAAATTCGGGCCCGTTGATTTAACGGCAGTAGTGAATTTGCTTCAAGATCACAAAGTGTTATGCTTCAATTTAGAAAGTAACAGCATTGGGTCGTTGGGTTGTATTGAGATTCAAAAGTTGCTTGCTAGTAATGACAATGATGGTATCTGCAAACTGAGCAGCTTAGACCTCAGTGATAACTGCATAACGGATGAAGATGTAAAGCACTTGGTTAAAGGACTCACGCACAAAAATAGCAAACTTAACAGCTTAAACCTCAGTCGTAACATGTTAACCCATGAAGCTGTAAGGCATTTGGTTGAAGCACTCAAACACAGTTATTGCAAACTAAGCAGCTTAAACCTCAGTGATAACATAATAAGCCACGAAGGCGTAAATCTCTTAGTTAAAGCACTCACGCACATAAATTGCAAACTAAATAACTTAAACCTCAGTTATAACAGGATAACTCACGAAGATGTAAAGCTCTTGTTTGAAGCACTAACGCACAATAATTGCAAACTAAGCAGCTTAAACCTCAGTGGTAACATGATGACTCATGAAACTGTAAAGCACTTGGTCGAAGCACTCGCGCACAGAAATTGCTTACTTAGCAGCTTAAACCTCACTGGTATCTACATAACCCATGAAGATGTAAAGCTTTTGGTTGAAGCACTCTCGCACAGTAATTGCAAACTAAGCAATTTGGACCTTAGTGATAACGGCATAACCCATGAAGATGTAAAGCCCTTGGTTGAAGCATGCAGACAAAGTAACTGCACTCTGAAACTATGAAAAAACATTTCAAATACATGTTGTGTTTGAAGCTAAAAGTTTTGAAAATAGGCTTGCACTGACGTTGTCTGGACTTCTGTGCGCTTGTTAACTGATTAATTGTTTTTAACAAATGTACTGATTTTTTGAATAGATGTTATGTTAAAGGTTCAAGGATAAGAAAATCCAAGAACTATCTGGCTTTTCGCTTGTAAGGATTTATTAGGGAGAACTCGAGATTTAATGTTACAGTGTCGAATTTCATAAGGGCGCCTTTTTATTAAATAATGGTCGCTCTGCTGATATCAGCTTAAACAAACCAGTTAATAAGTGCGTAAAGGTCCACCATGACAAAATTGATTAGAACACAGTGCACTAAGGAATTTCGTTTTTTTATTTTTGCCATTGCATGCATTATCCTGGAAATAAGTGGAAATGTAGCAAGATTTCCATGAAGAAATGTGGCTGTTTCATATATCAAATTTCTTTAATACGTTTATGGAAAGAATGTATAATTGTCAGTATTTTGAAAGTAATAAATATATCAACCCCAATGTCATGAGATAACTTGACAACAACTTTTGTTAAAGGATGGGGGCATTGTTTTGAAGCCTTCAGATTTTAACAAATATGAACCAGAATTTTCTGTCTGTAATGGTAGATCAATCATTTCGTCGAAACTGGAATAATTATGTGGTCACCCCTGAAGAATCTTTTCCATTTGCTTCCAAGATCAGATCAAATAAGAATTCTCTTTAAGTCGCGGCTACACGTGCAATTTGTTTCGTGTAGATGAGCAGGCAATGCGAGTTTCTGGAAAATGATTGCATTGCCAGCATAAGGTAAAAAACGCACGCGCAGCCACAGTTGCACAAGCAACGCAACATTTTCTTAAAAAAAAAGAGTTGTGGATGATTAACAATTGGTTCATGCTTTAGCGTGCACGATCGAGTTATGGAGCACGTGGGAAGTTTGGAGAGCACGAAAGAAGCGTCGCCTCGGGCAACTCTAGCTTCTTGAGTGCTCTCCAAACTTCCCACGTGCTCCATAACTCGATAGTGCACAGCTAAAAGCATGAACCAATTGTTTTATAACATAGCCGGTGGAATTGTGCATCAAATCCGACGCGAATTCTGGCGAAGCGATTTGCTCACGCTATCAGCGTGCACTATCGGGATTTTGAGCACGTGCGCGGCTCTGCTAGCTATGTTATAAAAGCAATTATTACTAGTGTTGCCGCAGCTTCAGTGATTGCCAAACATTACTGAGAATTTGAAGGTATATCATGTTCTTTGAAAACAAACGCACTCTGGTTTTATGAGCATTTTTTAATTCTAGACGGGACTGAGGTCGTTAAGGCCGATTTACACGGTACAACTTTGTCGCCTGCGGCACGCACAAACCATGCTTACGACATGCTTACAACACGAATTGCTTCGTGCAAATCAACTCAAGTCACATCGTAGCGTAAGCATGGCGTAAGCGTGCCGTATGCAACAAAGTTGTAGCGTGTAAATCGGTCTTAACAACTACAAATCAGTGAGCAAAACAAGAAAAAAAAAAGTAAATTTAAGACATACAAAACATTGTGGGCAAGGTGGATGTTTTTAATTCGACAATAAATCTAGTACATAATTTTCATTGTTCATAATGTTATGGATCTTTCAGCATTCAACAAACAGTCACAGAATGGCTTGCCAAGGTCCCAGTTTTAACACATAGTTAAATGATTATTTTATTTTCAATGACAGATGTCATTATAAACAGTAAAATTTAGAAAGGCCCTTCTGGGGTAAAATCCAAAAGTCTGCAGCGACACAAAAATATATTCAAAGCAGGGGACATCAACGCCGTTTGTTATTGTTGCCAATCTCTCTGATTATCCTGTTTGCCAAAAGCTTTTCTCATGCTTTCTCTGGCCGACCACTCCACGAAACTAAATGAGAAAAACCTCTCGTCCCCAGAGGTATTTCTGATAAGAATCGAGAAAGAAGTCATGTCCAATGATAGCTGTTACAAGAGTATTCAGCAAGAAATTAAAACCAGTGACACACAAAAACCTTTGAGCCCGGCCTTTGAGCAGGGGTTTCAATAATGAGTTACCTCACTAATGAGTTTTAACAAGCACAGGTCATTTTAAGGCTCGTTCTCAGGGCCCTCCTTTTTCGACGGAGGAAAACAGAAGACCCTGGAAAACAAGGTTGCATAAACCGAAGTTGTAGCAAATGTTCACATGTCAAATGCGAGTTTGCCAACTCAAAAAAGATGGCGAAAATAGAAACAAGTTCTATTTATCAACAAAATGTTTGCCAACTGTTGATGCCACGTCCACACACACCAACTTGAGTTTGCCAACTTGAGTTTTTAACTTGAGTTTGCCAACCTGAGTTTGTTTGTACCTAAAGACTTTTTATCCTAGGGCTAAACTGGTCCATGATAAAAAAGGGGCATTGTACTAAACTTGGGTCTTTTGAAACACACAATTATTTCTGATGTGCGACATTGCTGATCTGGCAAATTTGTAGAAGAGCCATCAGTTTGAGTAAACCCTTTATTAACGTAGACAGAAACCAGACCCAGTTGAGTCTATGTGGTGTGGCTTATTACCTCCACCCCTGAAGCAAAAATTCCAAGGAGTACCCCCTCCCCGATCCAACAGGTTTAACCTGTTTTAATATCAATAAGATGATTGTGACTGATGTTGCTGGTAAGATCTGTCATGTTGTCGTCCATATCTCTCCTGCCAGTTGTACCGGTCCTGTCTGTCCTGTTTTTCAGGCCTGTCTTGTCGATCATAATGCTGTTGATTTTGCCGACGATAACGGCCTTGACCTGAAAAGGAAGTTTAATAAGTGGTTAAGCAAAATAGAAACAGTCGAATGCTCCAAATAAAAAAGTTCTATTAATGGCAATTTGTTTTTCTACACATTGACAATTTCATTATCCACTTGTTAAGACCATACCTTGCCTATCCTTGAACTGAACAAATCCTCCATGCCTTGTGTCATAAATGCGTTCATTGTTTTCTACAAGTGTGCTGACCTAGAAATAAAAAAAAAAACAATATTCATTTTACAATACCAACACAAATGAACACTCAATTCCAACTGAAGAATCACCTGCTTCCATTCTAAATGACCAAACATTTTCATTTTGCTCTGCTAATAGATGGAAAGTGTAACAGCTACAATAAGCTTCCCATATGTATTAATCCATTATTAGAGCAGTTTTCAATTGTGTCGAAAGTAATTACACAATTGCTTTGGTTTTGCATTGCTACGCTTTGTGATTGGCTAAAAAATCTCGCGCCACTTTCTCGACCAATCAGAAGTAAAACCAAAACCAATCGTGACTTGCTCGCACGCGTTTTCCCGCGCTTGGCGCCGCCGACATGTAATTGCTTCGAGCTCTGATTGGTTCATTGGATTGTTTACGACTGCTGTGATTGGTCAGAGTAATTACTTTGGTTTTGGTTTTACGACACTCAATTGAAAACCGCTCTATTTCCAACACTATTCTTTGTCATGGATATATTTTATATTGACTTCTGCTGTAACACACTAAAGACCATTTATGTCACTTATTAGTCACAAATTTATAATTGATCCTATGAATGCATAAAGCCAAGTTTAAAATTGTCTGAAATAAAATACTGCCGGTATTTAATGGCAATTGATTACTTGCGAAGTAAATATTTACCTTATCTGCCAGCTGTAGTGCCAGGCTCTGGAGGAGAGAAGGTTCGGCACCCCGGTGCATTACAACTGTCTGTGTTGGCTCATCCCAGGAGGCCTGGAACAGACAATTGTGAAATGACCAATTATATTATAACAACCTCACTAACTAAAACGAAAAACTAAGAATATTCATTGTTAAGTACTGACACACACACAGTACCATATGAAAGTGCTGTACTGCTAAAGAGATTTCATTTGATGCAAGGAAATGAGTACTGGGAGTGCAGGGAACAGAAAGTATGAAGTTCAGAGCCCCCTGTCCCCACCCCCCCCCCCCCCCCCCCCCCCAAAAAAAAAGACTTCCTCCCACAGTTCTTCATTTTCATCTCTCAATTGAAATGGAAACCATCAAAACGTTTACCAAATATTAATAGCTGTCAACAACAAAACAAAAATAAACACTATTAACAACTTGATGTTAAGTGACAACGCACTTCAATACACTGTAATAAAAG
This sequence comes from Dendrophyllia cribrosa, assembly GCA_024195265.1. Lineage (NCBI taxonomy): Eukaryota > Metazoa > Cnidaria > Anthozoa > Scleractinia > Dendrophylliidae > Dendrophyllia > Dendrophyllia cribrosa. The sequence goes on along the minus strand of JAJLRJ010000008.1, from coordinate 3,686,704 downwards.
AATAAGGTAATATTTTCCAACAAAAATGCACACAAACCTGTAATTCTTCATTAATAATCATTTTGCTGATGGTGCTGTGAACCACAGCAGGAGGTAAATCAAACATCTCAGCCAATGTGAACAGACTAAAGGTAAAAGTAAAAAAGGCTTCAGGTTACAGTGCTGTGGTTTCCTAAATACCTCTTGAAATAAAAGCATCACAATTGGCCAAATGAAGTGGACACTGGAGTGTTTAATGTGTTACAACTTATAAAACGAAGCTACTTGTGATACTAACTGTGATACTTGCTGTTTCATTGTGTAAGTTACGCAGATCAAATAGGTGTAACTAGAGATGTATGTGCCTGTGATTTGAAATAGTGATAATACAAATGGGGGCAGACAGTCAGGTCTTTTACTGCTTTGTAAAGTTTGGCAAATCAGTAAGTTATGGGGCAAACAAGTGCTTATGTTTTAGACTTGTGGAGATGCTTTTCCCTGCATTCTGAAGCACAAAACAGCATCAGCTGCCTGAAAACAATGTATTTTAGATTACTAAATTATGATATTAAGCCCTTCATAAAAATAGAGAAAACAATTTGAGGTTTTCCTTAAAAATAAAACAGGAAAACACTGTAACTTGACAGCTTGATACTTTGATCATCAAGTGATAAGGGGCCTATTAAATATTTAGACCTTTAATTGGTTTTACTATCAAACTGTACCAAGTGTTTGAGTCTGTGAAAATCAGACATTTTAAATTAGAAAGATTTACATTACCTCAATGAATCATAGACACTGTTGTAGGTAAACAGATAAGTTCTCAGGCTTTCCTCTTGAATTTTCCTTTACAAAAGAAATTAGACAAATCATATAATGAATTCTGAGGAAAGCCAATACAGAATAGAGTGTTCTGTTGAAGGTCAATGGTTCACCAACTCATGCTTACCATAAATCCTCTCTAATAAGCCATCCACTCCCCCCCCCCCCCCAACCCCCACACACAACATAAAATGACTGAGAGTATTACTACTCCTGCATGAATAGAATGCAAATGCATCACATAGTGTTGTTACCCACCCCCACCCCCCACAGTATCATGTTGCCAACACCAATTTATACACATGGGCTTGGTTGTTCAAAGGAGGATTAAAGTTAACCCATGACTGGGACCAACTTTGAATTTGCTTATACACCTTTACAAAGCAGTTGCCTGTAAATTCTTTTTTGCCTACAATTTCACTTTGATTACTCTCAAAACTTAAAAATTTACAGCAAAAATGCTATTAAAGGAGACACAAAATCCTTGGTTATTGTTTAGCCCAAGATTAATATAATCACCTTTCGAACAACCAGACTTTGGGTGGGAAGAGTCAATGTAGGGAAATGACGACCACGTCCAAGCAATCTCAGCTGAACTTCTAGGTGCCTGATCACTAGATTACTTAAGGTTACAGTGTACCTTCAGATCGAAAATTTATTGAAATTTTTTTTTGGCGTCAAAATAAAGTTTACAGAATGAACTTTCATCCAAAAAAAAAAATTATCGAAAAATAGTGAAAATTGACGGAGAAATGACGGTATAACTTTTGTGGGCGGAGTTTGTTTATGAAGCGATATGTTTTTCTAAGCGCTGTTTTCTCAAAGTTAATTTTTCGCTTGTAGGGGACACTTCAAAGACCTACAACTCAAAGGGAATTTGTTCGATTTTCCTCAAAATTTAATTTGGACACAAGCTAGGCTAACATATAATCAACAAAAATGTGTCGGCGAATTTCTTATTTCCGAAAACTTTTTCGTCAAGAGCCATTTCCGTGCGATCACTTCAATTTGTTTTCTCCCTTTTTCGAAAATATTCTGTAACTTTTCACTGCAATTGAATATGGGAAATCGCCGACACGTTTTTTTAGCGCTTCGTGTCCGGAAACCTGAGAACAAATCAAATTAGCAAAATACAACAATCGCTTTGAGTTATAGCGTTTTAAAGCTGATTCGGACATTCGAATTTAGACGTCGTAAAAAATTCGACAATGCATTTTATTACCAAATGGTTTCCATATTTAGATAGCCAGCTCTATAAGCTTTAATTTGACATCTGGGTTTAGGTATATTAAGTGTAATCTTAAGACGCTAGAGCTGTTATACTGGAGACACCCCCGAAGGCACACTGTAACCTTAATGCTCCAATGAAAATGGTCTACCAACTGAGATGTAATGTTAATCCAACAGAAAAATGAAAGCAATAAGAGAGGCATTACCTTGTCAACATTTCTTGTACTCGTTCTGTTTGGCGGAACAATTTCCACACCTGTCACAGAGAAAATACAAGGCATTCAATACAGTTCGCATCAAGTGCAGAAGACTTCTTAGTTTCCGAAACAAAATGTTTTGATTGATAATGGATAGTGTTTCCCAATTAAACAATACTAAACTGCTACATGTCCACAAGCATTTGTCTGCATCTTTATGTTACCTTAACAGCTGGAATGTAGTCCTTACATACTAAACTACTACATGTCCTTAAGCATTTGTCTGCATCCCTGTGTTACCTTAACAGCTAAAATGTAGTCCTTGCATTGTTTCCAGTCTCCTTTCTTCATTGCTTTGGAGGCAGCCACTACATGTTCACGCATGCTCTCTGGAGGACCTGAATTGCCACAAAAAATCTTACAAATTAAATTGCGCAAGAGTTCACACACATTTTAGAGCTTATTGGAAAAAAAGGATCAGTGGCCATATTTTTTCACAAGGAATGACAAGAAACACTAACATGTACCTTTGAATCAGCTAGATTGAAGCAGTGCTATTTTATCAGTGTATTAATTTTCCTTTTTTTCTTCAGGCAATGTTTTGTAGGAGTTAGGAGTAAAAGTCGTAAAAGTTAATGTTTACATAGGATTGAAGCTCACAATGTTTCCATTATAATCTCAACTCTGCTAATTTCACAGACACAATTAAGTGTCAAATAAAGTGTTTACTTACCAACTAAAGTTTGCTTTTCACTTTGACGTAACTGATAGTGGAAGCTCTTGCTGAATATACGAGGTCTGTAGTCATACGCATGGGCTAAAAAAAGAAAGTTAACTAGCTAAGTACTTTAAATAATTAATTAGCAATACAATATGGGACAACATAGATAGTACAGTACAAGGTTTTTGTTTGCACATGTCTACAACATAATCATTTCCTGCTTTCTTTCATACCACTTTTACACAAGAATAAACAAAACCTTGGTGCAGCCTGGGTTAAAATAGAAGCTGGCTGCCAGTGGTTTATCACTGCCTGCATTACCTCTCATCCCCATTACTAGAACTAAAATAATTAGTATACTTAATCTGTAATCAAAATTTTCGTAACTACTAAAATGCATATAATTAATAAAAACGAAAAGAAAAAAAAATCTCACATCACACACAGACTACAACAACTTATGCTGGATAAGTAAAATCTATTAAACGGATTTCTTTTGAAGTCTTTTACTGTTAGTCTTAGCAACAATTTGATGCCCAGAATGCTGGAAATTAACTTCCGAGCCCCCCTTTTTTCTCAAAATTTTCTGAGGACGCATGCTGTCAGACACCCCAGGAATAAGGGGCCAATATTATTAGCTGTCTGCAATGCCTACATGTACTTCCAATCTTATTGAAACCCCTGTTGATGACCAGTTATTTCTGGGTGATTGACATCCATGCCATTGGTGTCAAGGGATTTAACAGCCATTGGGCAGTATTAATGATAGAGGCTGGCTGACAAAAGTGGAAACCCCTAGATGACCCAGGGAACCCAGACCCTATTAAGTAAGTGAAGCACTTTTGAGCTACAGGCATACCAGCCATCCATGGGATTTCCATTAACATTGCTGACGTCAAGTAAACACACTCCAACAGCTCCAGGTTTATGTGCATGTGAAATGGAACCTGGTTTTAAAAAAAAATCAGATTCAACTTGTAAACATAATTGATATAACCTATTTGGAAATGTTCACCAGAAAGAGTTGGCTTTAATTATAAGCTAGACCCATAAATGAAACGGTACAAACTTTAGATATCTAATTGTAGCATAAATTGTTACATTTGCGTATTAAATGTACTAAATATACATGAAAAACAAGGAACCAGGGTGGTCCAAAAAATGATGTAGCACCCAGCAGTGTCATTTTAGCCTCACTAGAGCACTGAGGACAGTGTACTGGACTGTCCACATTATTATTATGTTGTTAATCGTATCAATAACAAAATTCTCGATTGTGATTGGTTATCCGCGCGCCTATTTGTTACGTAATAGGCGCGCGGTCACGTGGGTGTCCAATTACAGCTGTCCAATTACAACTTTTTGTAACTGGATAGCTGTAATTGGACACCTACATTGCGAGCATCAATAAGGTGCACTTAAATGAATTCCTTTTTTTGCGTTTTCATCCTGCTTTCATACTGACAAAATATCCTTGACGTTTTGAGTGCAAGAAACTCCACATAGACTTATTAATCTCAAATTTTGTTATTGATGCGATTAACTAGTAATTAAACTTTGTGTCGTACAATTCAGAGGTAATCGTGCTCGTAGTTTCAAATCGTCCTCGCGCTACCCGCTCCGCCAATTTAAAATTACTTGCCCGATTACTCCCTGAATTGTACTCCACTGAGTCCAATTATTATTACTAACTGAGGCAACAGTTACTACAAATTTTGGACTCTGAAAATTATGAAGACAACTGTCTGTAGAATGAAAGGGGTCTTTAGGAAGAGATTAACAGTATCAACTATTTCAAAATTCAATTTACATAATTTACAGTGACAGGCATAACTAACATAAGACAATAATACCATAATTATTTTCATTGATAATTACTCGAGATTTAATTTCCACAGATTTCATTATTATTACCAATTTACATCATAACAAAGTTATAGCAAAAAATGTACCTGTCTTCTTTTCTCAATCTTTTCCTGTTCAGGTGTTCTCTCATACTGTCTTTGTTGCATTAGACCCTTTGAAAAAAGCAGAAAAGGCAAAGAATATAACTGACATGTTACAGTTCTTACATGTCACAAAGACAGATTCTTGCAAAAGGTGGGGGTTTATTTAGCATGTTCCCTCCTAGAATCATGTCTTGCCATGTTTTATTTTTGAGTTTCTGGATACAATTCTTAAGGTAACCATTGAAATAAAGCTTATTGAACAGTACCTTAATTCCCATACTGCTGTTCACTATTCACCTGGTCTGTACCAGAAAGATGGAGGGTGATTTGCCAGTCAAGTTGGTCTTACTTTTGAGTACTGGTATGCGACTGAATGATATCGTAAAGTGTGTCCATTCAAATGAAAGCTGTTGAGCAGTACTTTCTTGTGATGTCGATTATTTTAATCACACTTTGTTCTTCAGGTAAATTTTGGAGATTTTGTAAATCCTACCCCATGTTAATTCTCTAAGGCAAAAGTTTACATGAGTCTGCATACCTGTGCAAGAAGCTCCTTTGCTCTTCCACTGGACTGCACATCATGCAGTGCATTATGGGCATCCTTGATCATGCCATGCCTAAAGGCACAGAGGCCAAGTTGAACCATGGTTCTATTGTACAGAATCTAACAAGCACAAAATACATTTGGGATCTGAGTTTCTCTTCTTTGCAATAACTACATAACCCTAACATAACATAAAATGCAGGCATGGTGGTCATTGTCAAGTGGTTGTGTAGCAAAAAACTCAATGTTTGATTTTTTAGTCACAGTTTGTTGTAACTACATGCAAAAGATGCCATCCCACATCACTCTTTGGCTCCACCTTTGGCAAGTAGTAGGTGGGACATGATTTATAAAGTAGAATAAGCACTGTTTTGTGAACAAAAAGCTATGGAAAAGGTCTGTGTAGTTCCCTGCTGGAGACAAACCAAATACAGTTTACTTACTAATAGATGCATTTCACATACAGCTATTTCAATTAACGTTGTCGGATGAAAGCTCAAAGCCAAGACTGCAAGGAAGTATGGGTAGTTGTAAATAGTATTGCATAAAAATCCCATACAACCTTGCGGTCTTGGCTTTTCGCCTTTTTCATCCGACAACGTTAATTGAAATAGCTATATAAACCTAGTGAAATGTTATGAACTAGCTTGCCACAAGTCTCTTTGTAGCTCAGTCGTTGAGATTTAGACAGGTGTGTAAAAGGTCTTTGTAGTTTAATATTCATGCCATGTTGATGCAGTTTACTTACAACAATGTATGTTTCTGTACTAAGGCTACAGACAAGAAAAAAGTCTGCCGCCAACTCTCATGAAACATGCAGCAGCATGACAACCAGATCACCTCAACACGAGATTAGTCCAGCATCACTTGATCTACTGCTTTATCTACCACATGTGTAACACTGGGCTCAATAAGCACACATACTAAGCTTGTGAGAACATGTGGATATATCAGTCTAATGCACATTTACCATGCATATCCATTCATAAAGGAGCTAAATTTCACCACTTTCAAGCCTAAAGTCAGTTAATTAATAGTTATTTAACAAGGTGGTGCTATCTATTCAATCTGTGGATAAAATGCCTAAATTAATTAGACCATTCAAATGAAAAGAAAGCAAATATTAAACCATGTTTTACTTTGTGATTAAAGGGATATTGTCACATATTTTAGCATCACTTTGACAGGACAAAAAACATATTTGTATCATCAGAAACTTAAAAATAATGGACCAGTTCTGTTTACAATCACTATTAATATTAAAACTGCACTAAATATTAACTAACTAAACACCTTTGCTTGTACATGAAATTGATCGTAGAACATAGAGATGAAAATATCAAATGATTACTTAAAGGAAGTACAAACCATAACCAATTTTAAGCAGATTTTTCCAAGGCATATGCGGAGAACTTGAAAAATTGGCCGATGCTTTCAAGTTGCAATCCATTTCCATTCTGGCCATTCAAAGCCAAAGACAACCAATACTACTTTCTGTGCACTTGAAGAGTAATATTATTGTTAACAAAACTGGAACATTATTTTTAGGTGTTTAGTGATACAAATATGTATTTTTGGGTTTTCAAAGTGACGCTAAAATAGATGACACTGCTCCTTTAAAATCACAAACAACAGAAGCCGTTACTATAAGCCTCTGACACCTATTGTACTTGCATGTGTACCTGTGTTGGGATATCAGAATGCTGTATAGACTCCTGCAGATGTGACATTAGCATCAGGTCACGCGCCTCAAACCAGCGATCATGTAATGCATGGTGATACACATGGCAAAGCATGGCCCTGGTTCGGATACGGTCAGACGTGTCTCTTGAGTAGATAAACTTGCACATATTATCAACTTTTTCTGATGAGCTTTGATCTTCTTGTTTACGATTTTCCGCAGTGTTATCTGTCTTTTCTACCTCCTCAGAATTCTCATCGGCATCTGCTATCAAGTAAAATGAAACAAAATAAACTATTGAACAATTGAACAAGTATCTCAGCATTCTTTAGCCCCCTTGTCTGCAAGTGTGTCTAGGCAAAAGTCCTGTTTGTTATTTCATGTCTAAGGTATTATTTATGAAGAGGGGGGGGGGGGGGGGGGGGGGAGGGGGGGGAGGAGGTTGGGGTTGGGGGAGGTGGGGTTGCGAGTCATCCCCCAAATTTAAGTAATAACACCACCCATCACCACCATTATATAGCTCCAGTAATATAGTTTATTATTAGGGTGCACAAAGCTAGCCCATGCTTCATCGGGAGAGATCATGTCACAAGCAATGGCTGTAGTAATCTTTCTTTATATAAGCACAGTATGGAACAGTGGTGGAAGATGTAGATTGTAAATTGATCATTAGCGGTCAAAACATTTAAATGTAGTATTTTCACATGCATAGTTTAACAAGGTATCACAAACACAAAATGGCATCCCTTATTCATGAGCTCCTGGTTATCCTCAATAACAATAATCCTGCTCCTGCTGCAGGTACACATGGAAAATTAAAAAAAAACCTTAACCCCCTCCCCCCCCCTCCCCCTCCCCCCCATACCTTAAGTCTGGTTGTTGCAATTGACAAAACATAAATGTAGATTTTAAGAAATAACACTATTGGGATTATCTGACATTAACCTGCAGGCTGCTTGTCCTCTTCTTCCTTCAATTCAGAGTCATTCTAAAATAGAGAAATAATTCAGCATGTTTAATGTATTAGTTTGCCAAGTATTGAAAAGTGTGATTCTTTAACTCTTTCACTGCTGAACTTTTAAAAAAAAGGCTATTTTTTTACTGTTAAATCGTTTTTTTTGGGAGCAACATGGCCAAATGTCAATAAACATTGCTACAAAAGCAATTTGCTACACTCGCGCTACAGTATGAACTAGATTCCATCTTGAAAAGTGTAATATTTAGGTTTAGCGCATGCGCATAAGCCAAAAAAAAAGACGTTTTTTTTTTTTTTTGCGAAACATTTCCGATTATTTTTTTGCTTCTTTTACTTTCCCTTTCTCTCCCGTTTTCTTCTCTTCCTATCTTCTACTCTCTATTACCTTTCTATCGGCCGGAAAATGTTTGACATAAGCGTTAAAAACGCTGGAAATGAAACATTGTTCAATTGCAGAGGTACTGACCTAATTTACCACCTAATTTTGCACCAATATTTGAACATGTTTTCTTCGAATAGCTCTGCTAGAATTTGGTCCATATTCAAAGTGGAGGCACGTGTGCATGGATCTATCCCCGCTTTATCAGTTGAGCATCAAAATTATCTGGCAATGTACAAATTGATGACGTCACAAGTGGTGCAATGTCTGCTGCTCCAAATGTCGACAAAAGTCGACTTTGGCAGCGAAAGGGTTAAGGGAAAGCTAGATGCCAGCTTATAAATTATTCCTTTATATTCAGCTAATCAGCTCTCCTACCCTTGTTAGCATGTACAAAATTCAAAGGTATATTTACTCCAAAATGAGGAAGAAGGGATAATTAACATTACATAATAAAAGAACAAATTGGCCACCATTTTTGAATAAGGTCTATTGAACAGAACTACGTCGTAATAACTTTTACGTTTATGGAAAAAAAACCTTGAGTTTTTGTAGGAAGCTACATAATCAGCCATAATTTTTTACTTGTATACATGCAGTTTGTTTGTTTTTAATATTTCACAACATTACATGTACATAAAATAACAAACCTTGTAGTAAAGATGCTCAATGTGTCGCAAGTAAACTCTGCAGATTTCTGATCTTGAGCCATTAACCTCCAGGTACGCTTGCAACTTGGTTATGAGGTCACAGACTTTTTTTTCATCCCTCAATCTATAAGTAAGACCAATATCATACATTTCTAAAAATGCTGAAGCAGACTACAAACTTTGTGGCAGTGGATGACAAAAGTTGAATGTAAATGTACTTGGTTACCTGTTATCTGTAAAGCTGCACAAGATTACAAGCAGTCTATGAACCAGGACTACAGACTTTGTTCTTATTTTTAAAACAATTAACTTAAATTATAACCCATTCACCCTTTAAGCCATGTCATATTTGGATTCCATGTACAACATCCTACCACTAGGCCATACCACTTCCTATGCCAATGATTCTTTCTTAATAATTATATACAAGAATTAATTTTCTCATTACCTATCTGATAGGCAATATGGAGATGTCATAGGTTAAAATTATTTTAGGTTAAAATTATTTCAAACTAGGTTAACTTTTATTTTCCTTTGTCCCAGATTCATTACCATAACCTCAGACAAAGGAAAATAAAAATTAACCCAGTTTGAAATAATTTTAACCTAAAATAATTTTAACCTACAACAGAGATATTATATGGAGAAATTACATGTTGATACACTGTACCTTGTGACATATTCAGTAGAGTGGCAGTCACACCCTTGAAGCATCTTTGTGAACTCGTCGTCCATACGCTCTACAGTGACGAGAGGGCATCCTCGCACTTTGAGGGGTTGATCCAAATTCTAATATAAGGCAAAACAAAATATGTATTATTATTACATTTTAGGTTAGCAACAAAAAGTAAAGCTTAATGCAGAAAAGTCACTTGTCATGAGTGACATACAACCAAAACAAAAAAAATGAACCAATGAACTAATCAGAACTTGATTATTTCAACTAGCCACCACCAAGTGTGACAGAACATGTGCCAGCAAGTCACATGTACAATTGGTTTTAATTTTACTTCTGACTGGTTGAGAAAGTGATGTGGGATTTTTTACCCAATGCAAAACCCTAAGCAATTATAGTAAAGTTGAAAACAGCTCTAGCACACATCAGCTGCTTCTTACATATGATCACTTGTATTTTAAGTCTAGTGAATAAAACATGGACTTTTAAACAATCACATCATTCTATGCTTTGGACTCCAGAAACAGAATAATATAAATTATATGATCAGTGTAATGTCAGTAGGATCAGTGTTCAAGCACACAGCATAGACTTTCCTGCAAATTTTGATCAAAATGAATGACAACAGTTTTCGGTTTTAACAAGTTGGTTTCTACAAATGGGTCTCCATTATCAGATTTTTAAAACTTAGAAATAAGTCCAGGCTATTAATTTTGTTCAATAACAAAACTGGAAACTATTGACATTATGTCAACTTGTATAATTATAAATGAATTTTTCTTTTTGAAATAGTCAACAAGACAAATCTGTTACTTACAATACAGCTCTAGCAAGTGTCAATTTTATTATAAAAAATTATTTTCATAATCTTACATCAACATTCTCAAATTCTTCTGATATGTTTTCACCAACAGTTAATTTTCCTTGATTTTCATTCAGGATGTTTATCAGTTCGTCAATTTGATTCAAGCATCTGCAATGTAAGTTGTGTGAGTTGTGGTTTATTAATAATACCTGACACACAGATGCAATACTGTAAACACCAGTGTATAAGCCACACCCCAAGTTTTGAAGCTCAAAATTTAGAAAAAAAGTTTTTTCAAAATAAAAACATAAGACAGAGAATTGGCTCCACGAAATGCGAGCTAGACTTTGCTTCTACATTATGTAAAGTTAAAGAATTTTTGCTCCACGTTATACACCTGTAATAAATTAAATCTTAATTTCAAGGCTCAAAAAGTCAGGTCAACTTATATCACCGGAAAGTACAATAACCTTTTGCAGATGTTCCACAGATAAGCTGCACCTCTGATTTTGAACAAAAATGTTTGGGCAAAAAAGTGTGGCTGATACGCCGGTGTTTACAGTAAACCATTTAATGGCATCATTTACTACAACTCTTGCTAGTTTAATACGCCTTACGCATGACGTCACCAGCTCAACATTCACCACCAAGCCTCGTTTGCACTGCATTCCTTGCAAACCTTTGACAAGTTCACGTTGATATTTTAGGTGAGATTGTTTTCAACTTTGCTCCTTTTAGAATACAATGATGAGATTGTCATGGGTTTACACTTCAAAAGCGAGGCTTAAAGCTGAAATTAGCTAGTGAAATGTAAACATGCATAAGGGCTATTAAATTCCACTGGATAATATACAAAATTTAAATATGAAAGAAAAAACAAAATGATTTCTGGTAGTTGTAGTAAAATGATGTCACCATGAAAATCATGTGTTAATAATGTTAAGTACCTCAACGCAAGTAGTATCTATATGCAGGTGGTACAAAATAATTAAATAACACAAAGGGGTGCAAATACTGGTTATACAATATAAAACAATCCCAAAAATCCTTTTTTGTGATCAATTCGTGTGTTCCATTAGGCTAAGCCTTATCTGTGATCCTATAACAACAGTGCACAGGCATTTTGCCTTTTATAACCATCCCATCAACAGGGATTCTGACAGGGTGCGCGGGTGCGGGACCGCCCAATTTGGTCAAACCCGCACAATTCCTAAAAATCCGCACAATCCCGCACAATACTGAGATATTTGCTTAAAATTTTAATTAAATCAGGTATTTCTATTGATTACCAAGATTTTGAGAAACGTTTTAGGCTATTTTCAGCCCATTTTCCTTCCAAACAATCGAGAAATCCTTCGCTTTCTTCGAACAGCTCAAGCAGATCGATATAAAAACAACAAGGCGTTATCTTCGCCATCCTGGGAACTAGTCTCAGTTTTACTTCTTTCCGACTTCCTACAGAATTTTTCGCGTAGCTTTTTAGTTGTCGTTTTCCAGACATTATGTCGTTTTTCTTAGCAGCCAATATTTTTTTGAGCGTTTTCGCTTCCTCTTTAATATGTCGGGGACCGAAGAAGAAACACCGAAGAAATGTACTCGGTCGCACCGAAATGAATGTCACTCTGTCTGAATTATTTTCGCTAAGAACTGATTAAGTTTGCAAATTGACAAACAAACTATTAAGTAATGCTTCACATAAGAACTGCAGTAAACTTCATTGTTCTGCGGCAATGGCTCTTTCCCACATTGAATATCTTTGATTTTAAGAATAGAGGAGGGGCTGATGGTTCATAATTATATTTCATTATAAAAATACAGAAAATCCATTTGCGTCAAATATATTTTAGGAAATGTTCGTGCTTAACCAATCAGAATAGCAGAAGACAATAACTACTAATTTTGCTTCTTTGATGAAGTTCCCCAAATACAACATCTTTTAAAAATTGCATGTTGTGCGATTGGGTCTCAAAATACTTGAAACCTTAAAAAATCTAGACTTTATGCACCTTGAACCTGAACTTTTTAGCGGTTTTTGAGTCTAGACCAATGAGATCACTAGTTGTAACAATGAAAATAGTTGACATTCCATCGTGCATTGCCGTTCAGCACTATCCTTCTTATGCGGATCATTACTTAAAGCGCTGGAACTTCGGATTGATTAGCCTGCGAATACAGCCGACTCTCATCGCTCCCCGCCGCTAGGGGCGTTCTCGCGAGGGAGCGTCTGCGATTTACTTTGAGAAATTCCATACTGATGACGAAAATCTGTCCCGCATCAAGACAGGGGCACTAATTGGCCAACTTGATAATTTTACATAATTATGCTTTAAATTATGCAGTGTTGTAACTCAATCGCCAGTTGCAAGGATTAATCTTGTCTGCGTTCAATCTATTTGTCCTATGTTTAATGTTTTGACGTTACAAGCAAGTCAGTTTCAGGCTTTTATAGTTTTATCTGCGGTGAAGAGGTTTTTCTACTTTTGTCAATTTACCGACCGGATATGGCAAGTCACTGATATTTCAAATGGCGCCACTCGTGCACGTCTGGATGAATGAACATTTATCGGCGATACATGGGAAGAAGAATCCCGTAATTATCATCATCAGTCTGCTTTTAGCAGAAAGACTACCTTCAGACTCATGGCACCGCAATGGCCGGGGTCGAAAATGGCAGTTTCTTTAGCCAATATTTTCAATATTTTAATAAACCAATACGCGCAAGGAAATGTTATCTTTTGTAACACAATACAACCCTGTGTGCCTACATCCTCACGGACAAATGAATCACAATCTTTGCTCAGACGGATCTATAAAGAACCTCCCCTTGTTTCATGCAAAAGGGGTAGATCTTTAAAAGACACACTGATCAGGGCTAAACTGTAAAAATCAAACAACACTCAAAACCCAGTGAACAAAGGTCACAACAAACACGCCAGGCGCTAGTTGGATTTGTGATGGGCCTGTCAACACCTTTCATTTCATTTGGTTTCACTGCATGCACATTATTATAATTATACAAGATTAGCGACGGGTGATTTACATCATCAGTATAGAATTTCTCAAAGTAAATCGCAGACGCTCTCTCGCGCGAACGCCTCTTGTGGCCAGGAGCGATGAGAGGCAGCTGTATTCGCAGGCTACGGATTGATAGGAGAAAATTATTAAGTTCTGATCAGGATACTGGATTTTATTTTTTCAATCAAGTGAAAGACATTTTCATTCAGGAAAAGGAAAACAAACATGCTAGTATCAAATTACATTTAGCACACAATTTGCATACATCTCGAGGTTGTGTTTTTGCGGCAAACTTGCGAAGAAATTGTGTGAACCTTTAATGGAAATTATTCACACTACATAAAATGTACGGATTTTTCAGAAAGGAACTCGCTCAGGTCGGAAACATTTTATTTAGAGGTGGTATTTCGGTTTTACCCGATCGAGTTCATCGTGTCACGCAATGTGATTTTGTTGACACAAATAAACTTTGGTGAAGAAAAACAGCCGCAAATTGGCGATTGCTGGGTATATTTTAATCCCCAAAGTAAAACATCCATTTGTATTTTTCATTTATGCAGAATTTCCTCCCTGTCATATTTTTCTGGCCTGGCTAGAACACTGGTGATTGAATATTTGGTTGGTCACAGGATTGCACAATCCCGCACAATTTCCCGCACAATCGAAGTTATTTCCCGGGCTTAAAGGGTTAAACACAAACCCTGCTGAAGGGAATGATTTCATCAAGGGAGAAGTCATTATAAACAGTTGAAGGAAATCTTTGATAAGTACTGATCATCACAACTGGGCAAGACTATATGCACAATGGAAAAAAGTGTAACAATGACTTTGTTTCTACTTACTCTTGCCACATCTCTGCTTTCATACATGTTGCCACATTAGGATTATAATCAAAGATGGATGAGATGATGTTAAAAACAAGCTTGACTGTCATACCAGCACCTACAATGACACATTGACCTTTTAATTCACCTTTTAATAATTATTGATAACGACAACAGTGTTAACAGACAAAGGATATTGTAAATGACAATTATTTGAAGTCTAGGTCAGACAAAATTGAATTTCTATTACTACATGTATTGGTCAGATACAGCAGTTTTCAATTGATTGTCCAAGGTAATTTTGCATTGCTAAGATCTGGGATTGGCTAAAAGATCTCGACTAACCAATCAGAAGTAAATCCAAAACCAATCGTGACTTGCTTGCACACGTTTTCCTACACTTGGCACCAGCCACATGTATTTGCTTTGAGTTCTCATTGGTTTGCTGGACTGTCTTCAACTGCTGTGTTGGTCAGAGTAATAACTTAGGTTTTGGTTTTATGACCCTCAACTGATAACCACTCTAATACACTACGTTTAGAAAATGTTTACCTACCCAGGTTAGCATTATCTGAAATTACTCTCAGCTGCTTTAGGAACTCAATCTGATCAGTACGATCTGTACCCTGTAATTAATAAAACAGAATTTTATTAATTACAGTATGTCATAATTAAATTAATTACTTCAGGTTGAAAGTCTGAAATGTCAACAGAATTACTACTACACCACTTTGCCTTCACAAATATATGAAAGTTGCTTTCTATCTAACTGCTGCAAAACTTTATTTACATGTATGTGGATGCATGTTGGTCAAGTAGGGGAAGTGGAGCAGGGGGTCTGAATGTCCTGTTTTCTGTATTTTTTTACTCCGGACCCACTTCCTGCCTGTTCCAAGGCAGCTCTCATCTATTTTGTCACCACCAGTCCACTCTTTCTCACACAGGGAAGGGGGTGAGCTGACCACTAGCAGTGTCAAGCCCTTTGTGTATTTCAAACAGCCTTGATCCCCGGGCACCACACAAGCTTGGACTAGCTACAAAGTGATATAATGGAGGAGAAAAGATATGCGATGAAAACTAACCTTTTTGCCCCTGGCAGCAAGAATTTCATGCAGTTTCTTCAATACAACTGGATGGGTGATTTCTGTGTCCTTTGGGAAGAGTTGCTTGGCTTTATCCTGTAATAATAAAGTATTCATTAAATATTTGATATTGTGACATGTTATGAGTTTTCATTCTATTGTAAGGAATGTGTTATTTTTTACCAAATGAATATGATCAGCTAACATGTTATTATTAATAACAATTTGCTAATATTCAGAATTTTATTGCATACTTGTCTCGAAAAAATTAATTTGAACTTCAACAAACGTCTGAAAAATCTAACAATTGATTTAAAGCTACTGAGACATTTCTCACTCTCAAATCTTTGGACCACAAAAGCATTCCGTCGCTAAAATAATGGCTGGTTAACATTGCTTATTATTATTAATAATAAAGTTTTAATTAGATCAAATAAAACATCCCATGTTCATGAAAAAAATTTGTTTTGACTTAAAGAGTCATATAGTGCACTTTAGCCTGGTTTCCATATGATCGCTGCAATCACTGCAATTGCTGCAAAAGAAGTTGAGCGATAGTTGCATTGACCAGTTTCCACATGATCGCTATGATCGCTGGAGAGCGGTTTCCATAGAATTGTTATGATGGCTGAACTTTTTTTTTATCCCAGCGATCATATGGAAACCAGGCTTAATCCATTCACTCCTGAGAATTTTTACGTTTTTGAGCGATTTTCTGCATTCACACGCCCCATAGGATTTCGTGACTCCATATTTAAAGTTACCATTGAAAGTGCTGCTGTTCTAAAACAATGAAGGCTCGAGTTTACTGGAAACGTCATTGTGACGATCTCATTTTGCTTGGTTGATTTGCAATAAAGGGTCCAATATGAATTATCTATGATTTTTCATCTTTAGTAGCTGCCTGATGAGCATCATTAAGCTTGAAGGTAGTTCAGAGTCCACTTTCTCAACGAAGCAAGTTAGGTGTTGTACTTCGTTTACGAAATTTGGCTCGTTGCTCGTTGAACTGGAAAAATGGCCGCCAGGAGACGAAGTAGCTTTGGGACTCAACTCTGGATGAATTTCTCGACCTACCGCGGCATATTTTGGAAGTTCCGACCACAGGAGAATACAACAAGCGCAAAATTTTGGCGGTGGGTCAGAGTGGCTGTGGACTAAGTATATATATGAAATGTCATGTGTGGAGGACGGAAGGAACACTGTCGAAAAATCTTGTTATTTCCCAGCATGCAGTGCGGTGGTGATGTTGAAAATCAAGGCAAGGTCAGTATGCACCAGAACGAGAGGCTGTAGCTGGGTCCGAGCAATGAATAAGAGCAAAAAAATTCGCTGCTAAGCTAGGACTAGGACTGAATTTTGCTGTGAATGTTGACTTTTGGGTTTGCCACGATGATTTGAATAAAAAAAACCAAAGGCAAAAACGTGATTTTTGTTGTTTTTTCTATGACAATAAAAACAGTCATTTTTGTTATTGTCCAAATTCAAACACTGATATTCTGCAAAAATCGCTGACTTTTTTGTGTTTATTGGGTATCTCAATTTGAGGGACTTTTTAGTCAATGCTCACAACTGCTAGTTAGGGCAATGTTCGCGCGATCGAGAAAGTAGCAATTTTTTAAAACAGTGGAGTTTTGTACGGCCGATTTTGACCGGTGTAGGAGCGAATGGGTTAAGCACACTATATGAGTTATGACTCTTTAAGTCAAAACATTTTTTTCATGAATGTGGGATGTTTTGGTCTAACTGAAACTACATATTTAATAATAATAAGCAATGTTATTATAATTATTATTGTTGTTATTATTATAATAAAGTTATAAGTTTATTTTTTGTGGAAATACAGGAGTTTTTTGGTTTGATTGGCTATTTCTACTTTAACTTATATGAACCTGTCATTACTTTAGCAAGAGAGTGTTTTCTTTATCAAAAAACACAATACATGTATTTGTGTGTGAAATATCTCAAAATTCAACAAAGGACCTTTATGTTCCCATCTCTTCAATTTATTTTTACTTATAAAATTTGTTAATAATTCATAACAGTTGACAAATCAATAGGTGGTATTTGAATCACATGTACACCTCTGTAAACTCCAATACAAATCAACTGAGTTGATGAATTATTTAACAGTAGAATTAACTTTTGATACAGACACCTGCTCAGCTAATTAGTATTCATTAACTTTTCATACAGATCTCTGCTCATTGTTTCATTTCATAAGTACGATAAAATATTCGCGTCCGATCTGTATGTGCGTTTACAACGGCTCGCCTTTGTAAACATCCATACAGATCTCCCGCTCATATTTTATCTACAACTTACCGCAGCAGTCAAAGATGAACCCTTGACTTCAGTCCATCCACCACCATCATCTTCACCTTCCTTGGTTTTCAATTTAGTTGTCTTTTTTTCTTTGACTTTCCTCTCCTTTTTGTTTGCTTTTTCATCAGAACTTCTGTCTCTATGAGCAAAACAGTGTAAACAAGAATGATAGGTTTATGTATCACTTTTCAACTCCATGTACATGTACAATCAAGATGAATTGATAAAGCAGACCAGATTAGTTTATCTGGACTACTCGCTTGCTTGTTCAGCTCAAATGTAAAAATATTGCACTTGTCTTTTTCTTCATTCACATGTACACAAAGAAAAGAATCCAGCCAATAGTGATTTCTATGTTGAAAAGGAACAAACTTGGTCAATACAATGAACTCTGTCTTAGCCACCCAAGGGACCAGCTCTTGCTGTCTGCCTTTTAGGAGGCATCGTATAAAGAGTTTAGTTACAGACAAACAAATGAAATTTGGCCATGACCAGCCAATCACTGATGTCCGCCTTAGAGAAGTGTCTGCCTTGTTGGAGTGTCCGCATTGAGAGAGTCGGCTGTATAACATATACACAACATGTGCAACTTTTGGCTGAATGCCAATGCCCCCACCGCCCACTCTCAAAATAAATAAATATATATATAATCAATCAATACAATAAAATAAATAAAAACTAACAATAAAATGTAACATCCAAGTACAACACAAGTCAAGTCAGTAATTCAGGATGGACATAAAAGGTTAATAGCTATAAATAATTTGTATTAATACACATGTATAATTATGTGAAAGTGCAGATTGTATGAAAAAAACATCAGTGCCAAGAATATATGTTATCACTAGCACAATCAAAGAATATTTCATTGTCTCTGTTGCATACTAACTTCCCCTCTGAAAGGCAAGGTAATGCTCTTGCAGGGTCTACATGTATGCGGCAGCTTACAAGTTTAATAAAGTTATGTAACATTACAACACTGCACTATTGTGGTACGATCAGATCATGGTCAGACAGACTTACTTCTTAATGAACATGCTGGCTGTGAGCTGCATTGGACCTCCTTCACCACCAATATCACTGTCACTTGAAGATGATTCATCGTCACTGCTGCTATCCCAATCAATACTGTCATCATCATCGTCATCATCATCAACATCTTCATTTGCGGCCTAACAAGCAAAAACCAAGTACATGTGCCATGTTGGGTGAACATGGTTCATTTTTGCTAATGTGTTTGCCAATGTGTTAGCCAGTGCCTTTGTTATTCATTTCGCCACCTCCAGCTTGTTTTCTTTTGTGCTCTTTTTTAAAGCAACACAAAAGATGTAATGATCAATGCATTGTGAAAATTTGTTCCTAACAGTAAAGTCTAAAATCCAAATTTGCGAAAATTTGTTCCAGCAAAACGCAAAAAACAGCAATCTACAAAATTAAACTCCTGTGGAAATTTCATGCTGCATGGGAGAGATTGAATTGCAAGAATGAGCACCGTCAGTACTTACAGCAGCCTTAGTAGGTTTGCTTTTGTCTGTTAAAACCTTCTTCCTTGGAAGGTCACTGGGTCCGCGGACATCACCATCATCATCGTCATCATTATCTGAAATAGTGATAACAATAAACACCAAAATTTACATAATTATTACTGTAAGCTGTAGCTAAGCATGGACACATGGCAAACAAAACATTATCTACATTGTACTACTGGGTGTCAACATGGCATGATTGTAAACATTTACAGCAGGTTATTTCAATTTTGATTGGCGAATCCCAATATTTAAACTTTCTTTTCTTTTTTCATGTGTCAAGAAGGTATATAGCACAGACCAGAAAAATATTTATGTACTTAAAGTGACATAATTGGAGGGGTGCCTGAAAAAAGCCCTAAGTGACTTCTGAAAAACTTCTACATTCTCATTCCAAATAGCCTTGTACTCCCTTGTGAAGCATAGGGAGAATTTGATGTTACATCAAAAGTCACTTAGGGCCTTATACCACGCACCCCTTCAATTCATTCTGATAAAGAGCTGGCACTCAAATTGTCAGCGTTTGAATCTCTTTTATGGCGGCCAATTTACCTTATCAACTCAGTTGATGCAACCAATTTTTCATTTTTCACTCCCCCACCAATGCAGCTCCACAGATTATTTAGAAACTGACCCCTTATTTGTTTGTATAAAGAATGGCTGTTTTTACAGGATTAAGTTACTGTTGTGTCTCCATAGATCATACCTGAATCTTCCTGTCCTGACTCCCCAGAAGCTACAGGGTTCTGTTAAAACATATAACAGATAACCATGCAATTTCTCTTTAAGATATTGAGTTTGATAGATACCCCCTTATTTCAACAGGGTAACCCGTTCAGCTATGAGGCTGGTTGCCAGCTGAGGGACCCTGAACATAAGAGAGGTCATTTTCATTTCTCCAAGCAGCCATGCATTAATTATTTGTTTATTGTATAAACAACACTACATGCAATTACGAAGTTTTAAGGACGTTCGCACGAAAATCTTCTAACATTGATTTTTTCTAAAACTTTTGCTACAGCTAGGTAATGAGTTACTCATGTCAGAAATGCAAAAAAATTGGGGGGTCACCGAGTTTGTTTCGGAGATAAGATATCTGAAAGGCCACCTTAATTTAGAAAAATCAGTCTTCCTTACTCGATATGGCCCCAATGTCTGTCAGTCTAAAAATATTGCAAATGAATCTCTAGAATGGAACTTGCTATGCCAAATTTTATACGAGTGGGTCTATTAAGCAAATTAAATCAACTGGTGGCGTCCCTTAAAGTAAATCTTATTTTTAAACGACAGCATTTGTGAACCATGACAGCCGCAAGTTGGCTGGATTCAATGTTTTGTGGATAGAAAAATCGGAAAATTTTTTAACTTCCTACATCGATTTTTTGTTCATTTTTTCACAATCTATTGAGAATAAGAAAAGAAAATTATCTAGCTAAAAAAAAGTAGGGGTCACCGACCATCCAAGCTAGTAAAATCTAAGTAAAGTTCACGCAATGGCTACCAGCCCTTTATCTGTTCAGATTTCTTACTTTAGCGCGCGCTCGTGTATGACGTAGCATGGTGTTGCGACATGAATTGCGTGCGCAGTAAGGATGCGCATAAACAATTCAATTAGCACAAACATCCTTAAGCAATTTTCTGACGATTTTCGAAATTTCTGTCCCAATACTGTCTAAAATCCCAATCATTTTCTGAAAGTTTCTGAAGATTTCTGAGAAAGATCCGAAGATGTTTTGATTGATTGTAGATCAACACCTTTCAGCTCATGAATTTGACATTTAATAAGGGCAAACATTGTAGGGCAAATATTTTTAGGTAGTATTTAGTGTCCCCAGTTAGTGGTTGTATAACTGCTATTTTAGATTTGACACATGAATAAAGGTTGTTGTTGTTGTTGTTGTAGCTAACATGATACTGTTAGGTAATTTTCAAACTCTTTTTCCACAGTGGGAGCAATCCTTGTAAGTTATATTATTTTTTAATACTTTCACTAATCCAAGGCCAATGTGACTTGAGTTATTTAATAAATTACTGCCTCTAATAGACAATACAGTACTAAACAGTTTGACAAACATGTACAACTCACCTCTCGATATTTTAATATTTCGCCTTCAAAATCTTTATTGTATTTCCTCATCTTCTGCCTCAAGGTAGCCAAAGCCTATGTCAGATAACACAAAATGAATGCCATGTTATCCTTTTTTCAATTTAGCCTTAAGGTGCTGTTTCATGTGAAATGACACATGCTGAGGGGAGGAGGGGGGAGGGGAGACTAGGAAATACATGTATTTGGGGCATGTGGCATATCACAAACTATGATAACCAAAGAAAATGTGCTACAGAATCTCAAAAAATAAATAACTAAATAAACCGATGAAGAACCAGAGGCCTCTTGAAGTATTTCATTGCACTCACCCTGGCATTTATTTTGCTTAGCTTCTTACGACCTTCAGTATCTTCCCAGTTCTAAGAAATAAAAGAAAGCAGTAAAGTTTTGAATTACTGTAGTTACCCTTCGATCCACGACAAACAACATCTGTCCTTGCTGAACTTATCACAGTCTTTTACTGTTGTCATCAGGGTTGTCGCTCATTTTTCAACCAGGCAAGGAAATGAAGAAAGTATATATGTAGCCAGATAATATTGGTTTCTAGGGCTGTTACTGTTATTTTTGTTTCCTATCAAAAGTAACCAGGATTCAAACACACAATAGCTGGGGAAAATCCATTATTGACAGCACCGGTCATGCTTTCTGGACACCACATTAAGGCAGACCTAAGAGGAAGGTGAGGTCTTTGTATTTTGATATTTTATTATTTGTTATATTTTTGCTTACCTCTTTCACAAAATCTTCCAGTTCAGTCAAACCGCGGATATAAAACTGTGGAACACCTTCTTTGTCAACTACAGATTTTGCTTTAGAGAAAGCTTTTCCAAGATTCTCAAATTCTACAGAAGGCAAAGAAAAGAGCAAAATATAAACATCAGACCTTTTATTTCAGATGAATACATTTCAGACTCTTTAAGTGAGTGAATTCGGACAACAATCTGACAGATTTTGGGACATTGTAATCAACTGGAAACAACACTCAAATTTAGGCTGAAGATGGAGTGAAATTCAACTCCAACCCCCACTACATGTAAAATGAAGTAAAACAGTTCCATATTCTGCTTTTGGAATTAATGTGTCTTGCCATTGGAAAACATTTAAAAATCAAAACGTAATCTTTCCCAAAGTGCATTTTGACAGGTTTACCACAATTTAAATTATATCTTTTTTAACTTTATCAAGTGCTGTAAAATGTTTGGATGCCAAAAATTCTGGACAGGTCACAGCTAAAACTTTTGGATGGATTTGTTTTTGAACAAGTTTTGGTCCAAAATTAAAAAAGGTCCAAAAAATGGAAGGAATTTTATTATTTTACATGTACATACATTGTACAAGATAGTAAAGTACATGTACATGTTTGTAGCATACACTTGATCACAGATAGTTTATAAAGTATACTGCAATAGAAAAACAATGACATACATACCTGTGAGCACTTTGGAAATATCCTTGATTTTCTTATGATTCTTCAGCTGTTTGATTGAGTTAGTTAATTCTTCAAACCTACAAATTCATATTAACATAGTTAGAAGGTACATGTACTAAGGAAAAGTACAACTGAAATCCTCATTTTTGTAACATATATACATGTACAGTCGAACCCTGCTTTACTCTAAAATTTGCCCGCTTAAAATGGACCCCCGTTAATATGGACCTTTGTTTGATAACATCTTACAAAGATTGCCTTACACTGGACTTTGCCTTAAAACTGATAAATACATTGTACATGAGGCGACTAAATCATTATCAGGCTTGACCTTGGCATTGAGAAATTACAGAAAATAGGCTTGGACTTGGGCCTTGAAAGAGTACAGAGAAGTACAGAAATTGTTGTACCCTGCGAGATTTTCGGGACAATAGGCCATACAATTAACAAGTGGACTATGGAATAAAATGTTACATGCTGACAGTGAGTGGCTTAGTTCAGCTGTCTCAGGTCTCATTAACATCAGTTTATCCAATAATAAACTTGAACCTTATTTTCTCAAATGCATAAGCACATACTGAACATATAGCTGAACATATAGCTGAACATACATGTATAGCTAAGTATATGCTTTTGTCTAGTCATAATTATTTAGTTTCTTGGTGGGTAAGATGATTCTGATATCTTAACGCAGTTTTCCGTAACAGCAATAGAATGCTTTAATTACGTAATTCATAAGAACCCACTTAATATGGACATCCTGTTAATACAGACATTTTCCATGGTCCCTTTTGTGCCTGTAGTAACAGGGTTTCACTATACAGTACCTGTCAAAGGTAAGTTGACAGTCACTCGAAACTCAAAACTCGAAAAACTAAGAGGAGAAATCTTTGAGTTGAGCATTTCGAGTTTCAAGTCGCAAACTTTGAGTTTCGAGTCGAGTGCTTCGAGTTTCGAGATGAGAAAACAAACAGCTCATCGCTCGATTGTTTTGTTTCCTCAAGACAAAAGCAGGGAAAAGACTGCACTTCACTCCGTTTTAAAGAACTTACGTGAGTTTAATAGCATCGATCATCGAAAGGTGATAGCCGCGGGTTTCAGTGTGCTTTCTTTCCCAAGTTTCTGAATATTAAAATTCAGACAGGAAACTATATGTTCAAGGATATTCAGTTCAAAACCTTAGGGAATACGTACCCTAAGATCAACAAACAACAAATAACAGGAATGCACCCGGCAAACTAAACATTTCACATACGCAAATCAATCATGTCGACAACCTCTCGTCCGCTTGGCAGATGAAACAGAAGCCTAAAAATCCGTTGGCACGCTACAAGAATCATGAACTCATCCAACTTCATTCGCATCAACATTCAGTTTTCTTATTTCTTTCCCTTTACTCCATACTAATGCGCTTTCGATTCAAGAGTTGTTTAATATTTTGAGGTTTCAATTCAAAAGATTTCGGTTTTACGTGTCACAAAAAAACTTTGCCCGTCGTGTTGTTTTTGACTAAATGCAAATGAACGGCATTCAATCAAATAGATCTTCTTTTAAGCTCCAATAATTTTCAAGATGTCCTTGAAATAACAGAAATGCGCCCGGCAAACTAAACATTTCGCATTATTGTACGCAAATGAATTATGTTGACAACCGCTCCTTCGCTTGGCGGCTGAAACAGGAGCCTAAAAATCTGTTCACACACTACAAGAATCATGAATCATTCTTTTCCATTTGCTGCAAACTAATCTATTGCGATTTGGATTCAAAATTTTTTTCTTTTCTGCAAATGGGATACGATTCAAGAACGTTTAACCAGCAATTTGGACGTGGGCACCTGACTTGCATGGAAATAAAAGAAGTCGCACGAAAATGCAATTGTTCTCTGTCATTGTTCTGTGTTCGAGAAATACAGTCGAACCTCTACTAACGGTCACCTCCCCATAACGGCCACCTCTCTACAACGGCCAGTTTTTCTTGTCCTGACTTCTCATTCACTCACTCAAATCCTCTAATTGATAAATGGGGATAGTTTCTAGAGAAACTGTGGTGCTGCGTCGGTGGGGGGATGAAACACGAGAATTTAGTTTTATCGACTGAGTCGATAAGGTAAATTGACCACCGTAAAAAGATTCAAATAGCTGACGTTTCGAGCGCTAGCCCTTCGTCGGAGCGAATCAAGGAATTGTGGGTAGTGTGTGGTTTTATATAGTAAGCGGTGGAGCTACGCTATTGGTGGAAATTTGGTGACGTGAAAAACAAATGTAGATTAGTTGAATGAAAAGCGTTCGTTGATTCCGTGGGGTTTGAGAGTGCCGATTTGAAAGATGATTTTTTGTTCTAGGTTTTTACGGCTTTCTGTGTTACCCTGGTGTAGGGAAAGGCCGCAGATTGTCATGTGTTGTTTAGAATGGTTAGTAAGATTAAAATGGCGCGCGACTGGTTTGGATGCGTCTTTGTCATTTTTTTCAACGTCTCGGAGATGTTCACGAAAACGGTCGCCCAGTCTTCTCCCTGTTTCGCCAATGTATATCTTTTTGCAAAAAGTACATGTTATGCAGTAGATAACATTTACGGAGGTGCATGTAAAACGATCAGTGATTTTAATAGATCGTTTGGGTCCTGTTATTTTGTCCGCGTTGTGAATGAAAGGACAAGTGTTACATCGTGTGCGTGTGCATTTGAAAGTTCCCGGTACATCGTCAGATTTCAGTGCGCTCGTAACTAGAAAGTTGCCAATGTTTTTGTCACGTTTGAATGAAATTAGTGGGGGTTGTGAAAAAATTCTGCCAGTTTCGGGGTCGTTTTGGAGTAATTTGAAATTTTTTAAAATGATGCTTTTGACTGTGTTGTTGTGTGGGTGGAAAGTGAGGGTGAATGGAATTCTCTCGTTCTCTTCCTTCTGTGGCGTTTGTAGTCCTGATTGTCTGTCGATCTGTTGTGCACGTTGTTGGCTCGTATTAACAACAGAGTCAGGTACCCACGTTTCTTGAAAAACTGGCACATTTCTTCTGATTTGTTGGAAAAATCAGAGTCATCACTACATAGACGTCGAAGTCTGAGAAATTGAGAATACGGAATGGCGTTTTTAACGTGCGATGGATGTGAGGATGAATGTAACAGATAACTGTGGGAATCTGTAGGTTTGTAGTGCACACTTGTGGATAAACTGTTACCGTTGATTGAAATATTAATGTCAAGAAAAGCGACTGAGGTTTCGGAAATTTCCCAGGTATATTTTAGAGCGGGATGAAAAGTATTGACAGAAGTTATGAATTGATTAAGTTCCTCTTTACTGGAAGAGGTAGCGCCAATGCAATCATCGATGTAGCGGCCGTAGAGTTCGGGTTTGGTTCCGTGGTACTGATTAAAAAATTTGTCTTCGATGTGGCCTACAAAAAGGTTAGCGTAGCTTGGTCCCATTTTGGTGCCCATGGCGACTCCATTTACTTGTTTGTAGTAGTTTTGGGAAAATGAAAAACAGTTAAGTGTCAAAACTAATTCGGCTAAGCGGAGCAGTGTTTCTGAGCTTGGGTTTTGAATGGAGCGCTGGTCGAAAAAATATTTTAGTGCTTGAAGTCCTTCGTCATTGGGGATGACGGTATATAAAGAGGTAATGTCCATAGTGAAAATTAATTTGTTTTCGCTGGGAAAACTGAAATCCCGGAAAATTTCGAGTGCGTGATTGGTGTCCTTAATGTACGAGGGTAGTGATTTGACAATGGGGGCCATGATTTTGTCTAAATTTTGGTGTGGCGGTTAAAAATTTCCAACCTTTCAACAGGAGAATGGGCAGCGCTCAAAAGTCTTAGCAAACGACGCGACATTGTTATCAAAGCGGCCGACAAAGGCGGGGCGGTAGTTGTTTGGCGGACCGACCTTTACCGACAAGAGGCTTTTCGGCAACTTTCTGACACCGCTTTCTATGCCAAAGTTGATAAAGATCTCACTTCTACCAACCAAAAAATTGTCAAAGAAACTATCCAAGACCTCATTACTAAACAACAATTACCAGTTACCGCCAACAATCTCATCATCACTACTCCTAGAACCTCACGCGTTTATTTCAAACCTAAAATTCATAAACCAAACAGTCCGGGCCGACCAATTGTTTCCGCTTGTAGCTGTCCTACCGAACTAATTTCTAGCTATTTAGACAAAATCATGGCCCCCATTGTCAAATCACTACCCTCGTACATTAAGGACACCAATCACGCACTCGAAATTTTCCGGGATTTCAGTTTTCCCAGCGAAAACAAATTAATTTTCACTATGGACATTACCTCTTTATATACTGTCATCCCCAATGACGAAGGACTTCAAGCACTAAAATATTTTTTCGACCAGCGCTCCATTCAAAACCCAAGCTCAGAAACACTGCTCCGCTTAGCCGAATTAGTTTTGACACTTAACTGTTTTTCATTTTCCCAAAACTACTACAAACAAGTAAATGGAGTCGCCATGGGCACCAAAATGGGACCAAGCTACGCTAACCTTTTTGTAGGCCACATCGAAGACAAATTTTTTAATCAGTACCACGGAACCAAACCCGAACTCTACGGCCGCTACATCGATGATTGCATTGGCGCTACCTCTTCCAGTAAAGAGGAACTTAATCAATTCATAACTTCTGTCAATACTTTTCATCCCGCTCTAAAATATACCTGGGAAATTTCCGAAACCTCAGTCGCTTTTTTTGACATTAATATTTCAATCAACGGTAACAGTTTATCCACAAGTGTGCACTACAAACCTACAGATTCCCACAGTTATCTGTTACATTCATCCTCACATCCATCGCACGTTAAAAACGCCATTCCGTATTCTCAATTTCTCAGACTTCGACGTCTATGTAGTGATGACTCTGATTTTTCCAACAAATCAGAAGAAATGTGCCAGTTTTTCAAGAAACGTGGGTACCCTGACTCTGTTGTTAATACGAGCCAACAACGTGCACAACAGATCGACAGACAATCAGGACTACAAACGTCACAGAAGGAAGAGAACGAGAGAATTCCATTCACCCTCACTTTCCACCCACACAACAACACAGTCAAAAGCATCATTTTAAAAAATTTCAAATTACTCCAAAACGACCCCGAAACTGGCAGAATTTTTTCACAACCCCCACTAATTTCATTCAAACGTGACAAAAACATTGGCAACTTTCTAGTTACGAGCGCACTGAAATCTGACGATGTACCGGGAACTTTCAAATGCACACGCACACGATGTAACACTTGTCCTTTCATTCACAACGCGGACAAAATAACAGGACCCAAACGATCTATTAAAATCACTGATCGTTTTACATGCACCTCCGTAAATGTTATCTACTGCATAACATGTACTTTTTGCAAAAAGATATACATTGGCGAAACAGGGAGAAGACTGGGCGACCGTTTTCGTGAACATCTCCGAGACGTTGAAAAAAATGACAAAGACGCATCCAAACCAGTCGCGCGCCATTTTAATCTTACTAACCATTCTAAACAACACATGACAATCTGCGGCCTTTCCCTACACCAGGGTAACACAGAAAGCCGTAAAAACCTAGAACAAAAAATCATCTTTCAAATCGGCACTCTCAAACCCCACGGAATCAACGAACGCTTTTCATTCAACTAATCTACATTTGTTTTTCACGTCACCAAATTTCCACCAATAGCGTAGCTCCACCGCTTACTATATAAAACCACACACTACCCACAATTCCTTGATTCGCTCCGACGAAGGGCTAGCCCTCTAATTGATAACCTCCCCATAACGGCCACCTCTCTACAACGGCCAGATAGGTCTGTCCCATGCCAAGGTGGCCATTGTAGAGAGGTTCGACTCTGAATCGTTTTCTCGAAAAATTCTTCCAGTGTCTCGAAACTCAAGCCTCAAAAAACTTGAGGATCGAGTTTCGAGTCGAGACTGTCAACTTACCCTTGACAGGTACTGTACATATGGACTTTGAGTGAAATTAAAGGCTCCTACAAGCCAACTAATGAATATGAAACAAACTTTGAACCCTCCCCACTCCTGTGCGTTTTGCTCCACCGACCCCCCCCCCCCCCCCCCCCTCCCCTCACCCTCTGCATCCAACTCCCCATTCCTCAAACGCTGTCCCCATAGGTAAGGCAGGTGACCATTACCTATCGCATTTGGAATCGGCAAAATATACATGTATGTGCAAGCCTTATGTACCAGTCAGCGGAATTACCAAGGAAAGTTTACAGCCGAGGGATGGAGTGAAAATTTGTATATTTGTCCCTGTCTGCTATAACTTGTTCAATGCTTTGGGTATTCAAAAATTAAACATGAAAAGAGAAGGAGCAAGATCTTAGGGGTTATGCAAAATAAAGCAATTTGAGAGGTCCAATCTTGTTTTTAAACTCAGATTATCCACATTAATTAGAAGTCAAGCACCCTATTGACTTGGTCAGACCATACTAAAATCTTAAAGAGCAAAGGGAAAATGTGAAAATCTGCATAAAAACCTGGCAAAACTTTGATACGAACAAATAATAATCCATCCTGTAGCTCAGTCTGTACATGTTGGCAGTACACAAAGGTGGAGACCATACACACAAAAAACATTCTATTTTTTTAATGAATGGCTTCTTTCAGCCAGCTAGGGATAGGGTCTTTGACATCTTAGCACCTTCATAAGCAGCCAGTTAATATTGGGGCAGTTACATATGTACTATTTATCAGACCTGAACAGGGTCTTAACTGAAGACACCAATTTGAATTAGGTACAAGTGAAACTTTAGTTCTTCAAAGTGACTAGTGAGGCAGTTGTTATAAACAATTAAATATCCTTAGTTACCCTTCCTCGGAGAAGAGAATTATATTCAATAAAAAGATAACAGATTTTTTTTTGGAAATTAAAAGTTAACCAAGCAATATATCGAAGGGGTTTGTACCGTTTATCCTTTTGGCTTCTTACAACTCTTTTAGTCTCTTCTTCATCATCACTGAAGACAAAGGACCTAAAAAATACAATATTATTGATGTTAGAATAAGCACAGACTGCTTGAACCCCCCCCCCCCCCCCCCCCCCCTATCCTATCATAAAAATGCCATGATGGGTAAAGAATCTAACGCTGAAATTCAAATTTTTAACTAGTTTTAAGCAACTGGCTTACTTCTAACAATTTGAGAAAATTGCATTTGATTTTTGGAGGTTAGTAAAAGTTTTTTTTTACTTAATTTTTGCCTAAGTTACCAAATGTCATTGTTGGTTAAAACCTTGTAACAGCAACAAAAATGGTGCAAACTGTTGAACTCAGGATTGAGATTAAGATAATATAAGCTTAAGCTTATGATGATTCATTACTTTACGTTCAACTATTTGCAATAGGGTTTTATATCTAAAACTTTTGTTTGTTTCCTCTTCTACTAACTTGGTCATAATAGCCGCTGGCTTTGCAACCACTGGCTGTTCATCTCCACTCTCCTCACTAGACTCGCTCTCGGAGCTTCCAGCGGCGAAAAACTTCGACTCCGCCATTTTACAAGAATCACAAGAAGAAAAGATCAAGATGGCGGCCCACGTGTCTTGACTATGATAAGGTCAGTATTTCATGTATGACCCCATCAATTATCCTGACATGTGATGATGAAGCCCACAGTAGATCAGCGGAAGCAATAGTAGTGCCAGTCTCCTATTTAATTCTCTCTTTTTCACTCACGTGGAATAAACTTTGAAACACAAACAGAGAAAATATAACGCTACTAGTAAACTATGGGGAAGAAAGGCAAAGTTGGGAAGCAGAGAAAGGATAAATTTTATCATCTTGCGAAGGAAACAGGTATTGGTTGACTTCTGTCAGTGTAGATTTATCCTGAACTTGGTAAAGACTTCGAAATTCTCCCAACAAGAAAGTGAAATACACTAAAATCAGCTGTATGTAGAGTTCATCATGCAACTTTTGAAACGACATCCGCATGCATTTTGTCGATTTTTTCGAAATCGATCAAATTTCTTGACTAGTTCTTTAGTGATGTCAAACCAATATATTTTATTTTGCTTGTATTTTTCTCACTCAGGTTACCGTTCTCGATCAGCTTTCAAGTTGATTCAATTGAACAGAAAGTTTGGGTTCTTGCAGACGTCAAGATGCTTGATAGACCTGTGTGCGGCTCCTGGAGGCTGGTAATATTTTATAGTCAGTCTTTTATGCTTCTCTTCTCCTGTTTCTGGTTTTGTAGACGTATCTGTATAATTACTGCTTCAACAGCTGATCTTGACTGCTGTTGACTGCATGCATATGTATATGTTGTGTTGCAATTTTATCCTTGGTGCAAATTTGTTTTTCCTTTGTTTTTGGCTATGGTAATGTATGATAATGAGTTTTAAATAAAGGAAAAACAAATTTGCACCAAGGATAAAATTGCAACACAACATATACAGGGACGGATACAGGGGGGATGGATTGGGTGGCTAGCCACCCCCCTTCAGACCGTCGGCAGGGTTCTCGATAACTTTTTAATCAAATGTTCCATTTCTGTTAACAGTCGTAACAATGTGGCCCATGGCCAAAAGGTCTTACTAAACATTGTATTGAAACACCTTAAAGTGTATATGAAATGAAAAATAATTTAGTCTAATATGCTTGTTTATGCCCTTATGAACCCAAATATTTGGGTTTAGTCGACCAGAAGCAATTTCATCGAGTGTTTTTGAAGCCGCAAAGATCGTATGTTGACGATCGAACGTGGGTCCATTTTGTGCACGGCCAAAACGCTCAACGGGACACCAGTTTGACGTCATCAGTGGTTCTGAATACACGAGTGTAATGGCGGACAAGAGGGTTTTGGGGACACGCAGCACCTTAGTGTGGTTTATGGCCATTATATATTGAGCTACAAAGACAGGAATCACACACTGAGAATACATATGGCTTAATTTTCGAAAGGGAAAAGATTAAGAACGAAGGCGGACTCGATACAGCTTCGAACCGCATTCGAACGGCTCATGACACTGTTCTTGGTGAAACCCAGCAGACTTATCTCCGAAAATATCGAGCAAACGTTTCATTCCACAAAATGGACAGTTATTCCATGTACATCTCTGCTCATTTCTCGAAAGCGATGAAGAGGGTGTCCGTCGTCTCGAAGAGTAAGTGTGTGATATATTTTTGTGTGTTTTGTAATCATTGTCAGCTTCAGTGAGGCCGTTTTTATAAGTCAGATGTTTAGAAAAGTCGACGTGAACATAAGCTTAAATGCCACGTGTATTATATAGAAATGTCCTGTGAAATAAATGTTAATACTTCAGTAATTTAGTATTTTTTATTTACTATTGTCTACTGGTTGTATGATTTAATAATCAGGATCTAAGTCACCCGAAAGAGAATCAAGAAAATAAATGTAAGATTTTCATTAATTACCTGCCTACAGACAACAATAGACCTCAATCTGAGAAGTTATGACTAAATGTAACAATTTTAAAAACCTTCAGGCTGATGTCTTTCTCCTAGTCACTTTTCTTTACCTTTAATTTCTTAAGTGCATAAAAATCCATCAGACAATCCACCTGTATTAAGTATTGTTCCACATAAGAATGATAGCAAACTTCATTGTTCTGCGGCATTAGCTCTTTCCCACATAGAATATCTTTGATTTCAAGAATAGAGGAGGAGCTGATGGTTAATAATTATATTTCATTATAAAAATAAAGAAAATCCATTTGCGTCAAATAAATTTTAGGAAATGTTCGTGCTTAACCAATCAGAATAGCAGAAGACAATAGCTAATAATTTTGCTTCTTTGATGAAGTTCCCCAAATACAATTTCTTTTAAAAATTGTATGTTGTGCGATTGGGTCTCAAATTACTTGAAACCTTAAAAAAAAATTAGACAAAATGCACCTTGAACCTTAACTTTTTAGTGGTTTTTGAGTCACTCTAGGCCAATGAGATCACTAGTTGTAACAATGAAAAATCTTGACATTCCATCGTGTTTGACATTCCATTGCCGTTCAGCGCTATCCTTCTTATGCGGATCATTACTTAATGTTCAAGTAGAAGAAATAAAATGGAAGTTGTGTATTGTGGAATGTCAGTAATTCCAAAAGCATAACAGAATGACAATCAGGTGATATACATCTGCAATGGATAAAGATGTTGCACTCATGTTCAATGCAGAAGCTGAGTGGTTAGTGTTTCAGACTTTCAACCTGAAGGTCGGTTAGATTCGAGACCTGGTTTTTGCTATTGTGTTGTTTCCTCGACCAAGAACTTTTGTTCCACATTATCACTTTACCTAGGTATAAAACTGGATACCGGCAAACATATAAATAATACTCGGGGGTGGGGGGATGTAAACTTTGCAGTCTACTGGCATCCCATCTGGGGGGATTAGTAATACATACTGTAGTCAATCAGTCATTTCATGGGACAAAAGCCAGGGGTCAATTCAATAAAACTTTTACAAGTGTTATTTACAAGTGTTGCCATTGTTTCAGAGGTTGAAAACAATAGCTACACTTTTAAATTCCACTTGTAAAAGTTTTATTGAATTGACCCCAGGTTAAGTTCTGGCAGGTGTAGGCCACTCTGCTGAGTCAAGACTTTACTACTCTTTTTCAATAGAAAAATTAGTATACTTCTATTCACAGGAGGAAAATTGAGTGAACTGAAACATTTGCCATTTACGTGAGCCTCGGACAAGGGTTTTAAAGCCATAGTTCCAATATAAAAATGCAAATTCTCTTCACTGATCACCACCATATCCTTCTGTATGGTACTAGTGGGGATTTTTCTCTTTCAGCAGTAGAGCAAGATGCCTTGCAAGCAACATCAACTGCACCATCTGCCATTATGAACAGAGAACCCGGGGACCTAGAAAATGTCGCAAATGTAGGGAACCCATGAGGGGACACAATTCTACTGCCTGTAATCTAAACAATAACTAGTAGACAACAACAGGCTCTAATAAACAATCCTTTCTAGGTGAACCGAGGCAGTTGCCTCGGTAAAAATACAATTTTTAATACTAGTACAACCATTGGATCTCTCTTGTAAGAGGATATGCATAAAAAAAATGAAAGAAGTGTTCTTTTTTGCTGATATTGCCTCGGTTAGAATTTTCGTCTGGCTACGCCCCTGGCATCAAAGAAAAAATAATGTTTTGTTTCATTTAGGAGCTAAAGCCATATCATTGTTATTTTGCCAGGAAACAAGCTGGCAGCTGATAAAATAGGAAAATTGCAGCAAACATGATATGGTACATTAAGGGCAGACACAGACTAAAATTTAACCTCTCTAGAAACGTTTTGCTGTGTTTCGTAAAATAAAAGTCCTCTTTTGATTAATAAATATTGCCAACCCCTCCCCACCTGCTTCCACCCCCTTTTTGGTACAACCCAAGAATTATAATGAGGAGTATAGTAATCAGAAGTGTCAGGACTCATTGATGGCTGAGATGAGGATGTCAATATTCAAATTTAATTAATAAATAATTAAAACCATTTCATAAAATACACTTAAATTGCCCAAAAATATTTTAAAGAAATATTTCAAGCTAGCACCAATAGTTAATAAACTCGTGGCCACCCTAAAATGTACTAGCTGTGTTGCTCTGCAGACTGGTAACTGCACTTGGGCAGACTGAAATTTCTCCCTGATGTAGTTATATTAAAACACAGGATGGAGAGGTCTTGTGTTGTCCCATCCTAAATAACCACAAATCCATCGGACATTAGCCATCTGTATGGAACAGCTCGCAAAAACCTGATAAAAAAGTCATTAAAGATGATTAAATAAAATCCATGTCAGAAAACTGACTCCCTCCTTTCAATATAAAAAGTGGAAATAAGTGGAATTATAGTTGGAAGGGACTTGAAATAAATTGTGGGTGTTACTTTTAGGTGTTAAAATAGTAATATTAGAAGACTTAAAAATAGTGTTATATACTGATTTTACATGCAAATGCCTTTTCCTAGAATATAAAAATATCAAGAAAGAATTCTACATGCATGTTTCATGACATGTATGGGATGTATAGGACTGCTGGGATTATTAAAAACTTTTGTCTGATGAGGTTCCAAATATGACAAGTTCCAATTGTCAAATTTGTGATTTTGCAATGAAACACCCTTCTAAAAAGTAAATTGACTGAGATTCTGCAAAGCAAGATGAAAGAACTCTGTTCAGTGTCCGGTGTTTCGCTGCAAACCACTTTATGTAATAAACCACTATAATCAATCATAAACCTTGCTCTACTTCCACAGGGAAGAAAACTAAAACTCACGACGAACAAACAAACGATTGCAAGCTGACAATCGAGCGATCTACTTGTATACCTCGTTCTAAAGCGTGAGGCCACAAGCATGCTTTTCCACAGAAAAGCAAACGGGAAGTGTTTGTGTTCATTTTGCAGCGAAACGGGTTTACATTTCAGCGAAACGACTTCAATTTGCAGGGAAACGACCTCCACCTCAGTATGCAAGCACTTACTGATTCTCTGTTTGTCCATCGCGGCGACGGTATCCCTTCCATTCTTGTCTCTAAGTAGTGGACCCACTTGTAAAAGTACTAATCTATTCGTCATTGAAGAGAAGTCACCTAACTTCTGGCAAGCCTGTGCGATCTCCATACATCATCTGTATTCGACGGCATCGGTCAAATTTTGCACAGCACATTCTCCACAAATACACCTTACAAAACGAAAACATGGGATTAAATTTCAAAACCGACGAGAAAAGCAGAAAGGTATCGATTGAAGTTCAGTTCCCTCTACTTTCTTTCGAAAAATAATAAACACGTTCTCACCATTTATCTGGAGTGAATTCCCTTCAAATCTGTTTCGCAAAACCGAAGGAGAAAAACCATCATGGTCTCCTTCGTTATCTTCTTTGTCGTCACTGAGTGTGCGAGTGGTTCGTCATGGTTGTACATGTCCAAGTACCTCCATTTCCTAGAAATTATCGCTTAGCGATTCTTGTTCGTTTAAATTACTCTCACGAAAATTGACATAGTATCGTCAGTCAGACATTGCGAGAAGTTAACTTACTTCAAGAAATAACAGCTAACAGCGTGTCTATTGGGTAGAATTTTTCACATAGTGGTAACATAAATCCGAGTGTAAACAAATAAGTGGAACCACTGATTACATCATCAGAGCCGAGCTCGTTACCAGTCTCTGGACCCACCATTTTGGTCTTGTGAAGACGCTTTCGCGACCAAAAAAAAAATTTTTGTCTTTGTTCCATTGATTTTCTTCTTCCATTTCGAAATAACAACATAATAAGCTACAAAATTATGCAAAAAAAATTTTCATTTCATATACACTTTAATTCACAGCCGTAACACTTACTAGTGACACCCCTCACAGGTGTTACGGGTTATGGGTTCAACTGAGAACACCGATCGGTTTTAATAGTTTTCTTTTTAATTGCAACAATGACATCTAAGTCTATAAATTGCAACAGTTTGTAGACTTAGGCATATACCTGTAGCCACCCCCCATAAAAAAATCCTGGATCTGCTCCTGCAATAAAGGACCTTATTTCAAGGCACTGCAAAGTACACTTTGCTCTCACTTATTTTTACACACTTATTAAAGTGCTCTCTTAGCTTGTAAACTGAAGAAGGCCCATAACCTACAGCCAACATTAATTAAACTGACTTAAGCTAACATTTTGTTATAAAAAATGTGCACTAAAATTACTTTGGATGAACATCAGAAGAAGTAATGGGACAATGTTTCATTTGAAAAACATAGTACATGGTACAAAGCCCTCAATTAAGAGGCAGTTGACAAAAACTGTCATTATTCATACCTATATGCTCAGCCTGTAGTATCATTGACTATCCCACCCCCCTCTCCACATCAAGGCTGTGCCCTAAGAATTATCACAGGGAACCCAAAGGGAGCTCAACTATAAAATTTGGGAGCCTAGCAGTTAAGCTTTGTACAAAAACTCAGTTTTTCTTGTTGTCTAATGACAAAAGTTAGTCGCCTGTGGCACCCAAGCACTGCTAGCTGAGCACAGTCCTGAATTTATCCATGGTTACAAATTTTAAAAATACAAAATCAGTGTATTCTCTTTACATACACTGTACATACAGGTGTATGCCTTCCCCCTCACGAACAACACTGTCCTCTTCATAAAATTATTTTCTTTCCCTGTGTAGACTCAATTTATTTTTCAACAAATAACTGACCATGAATATTTTTCTTAAGGCTTCAAGTTGCATCAAAATTCATGCCGGTATCAAGTATAATAGTTGGTGAGTTGCTGAATTTGTTAATCTTTTGGCTTCCCATTATCTCTAACATCTCAGTACTCAAGGAAATAATATATATGGTTGTTGAGAAAGTACATGTAACTATTGGATATAGGCAGTAGTAATTAAATTACTGTAGAACACTTCGTAAAATTCATTATAAAATTCATTAATAATTCATAAGGAAAGTACAAAAGAAATGAAAATTTAATGAAGGTTTGTAAACCCCAATACAAATCAACTAAGTTGATGAATTATTAAACAGTAGCATTAACTTTTGATACAGGCATCTGCTCAGCTAATTAGTATGCATTAACTTTTCATACAGATCTCTACTCATTGTTTCATTTCATAAGTAGGATAAAATATTCGCGTCCAATCTGTATGGGCATTTACAATGGCTCGCCTTCGGCTCGCCATTGTAAACGCCCATACAGATCTCCCGCTCATATTTTATCTACTACTTAATAATTCATAAGAGTACTAACAAATAGAAGTGAGTCCAATCACATGATTACCCTGTATAGGCCGATACAATCTTGATACAACTCACTAGTGGTTGTATCTAATTTGCATTCCAGATACAACCCACGAGTGGTTGTATCTAATTTACATGTGAATGTGAATTTCACAAGTTGTTTACTACATTCGCGTCCGTGTTGTATCGGCACTATACATTCACTCGCCTTCGGCTCGTGATTGTAAAGGGCGATACAACACTCCCACTCATGTAGTAAACATTACATACAGAACTTAGTTTGTGTTCAAGATAGTGGTTATTAAAGATACTGTTC
Source organism: Dendrophyllia cribrosa (assembly GCA_024195265.1). Taxonomy (NCBI): domain Eukaryota; kingdom Metazoa; phylum Cnidaria; class Anthozoa; order Scleractinia; family Dendrophylliidae; genus Dendrophyllia; species Dendrophyllia cribrosa. The sequence continues at coordinate 3,648,771 of JAJLRJ010000008.1, read as the reverse complement.
AATAATCTTCTTTAAATGATTTTTAGTTGGGTGACAAATCTCAGCAGAAATCGTAATTCTTATTTTTGTTGTATAATTTATTTTTATTAGGTGTTGATTTGGTTTCTATTAAGGCCATTCATAATGTTATCACTCTTCAAGAGGATATAACAACTGACAGATGTAGACAGGTAAATGTCATTGATACCACTGCTACTTGATTGAGATTTTGAGATTTTTTCAGACTGTTGGTTTTCCAATATTCTCATCAGCAATATATATTACAGGGCATCGCATCTTACTGTGAGCACCCAACAGACTTTTTTACAAGTTTCCACGATATCACCAGCTAATTCTAATTGTTTTTGTAACTGTGTATACAGTGTATGTGTGAAGCAATAAAGTGAATCACATCTTTGTAGTTTGTGACTAATAAAACTGTATTTCCTAGTATGCTACATACTTTTTCCATTTCCCCGATTGCTTCAAAAGTTAGTGACAGCCCTGAGCTAGGCTCAATAGATTGTCAGCATCGAACATCGGTGGTAATACATTGTAATCTGTAACATCATGCAACACTAGCTTAATACATGTAAGCAATCTAAATAATTACACTGTCTTTCTTTCTGTCCAGCTAATTAGTAAAGAGCTTCATACTTGGAAAGCTGACTGTGTGTTGAATGATGGTGCTCCAAATGTTGGATCAGCATGGATACAAGATGCTTTCACTCAGGGTAAGTCACAGATGAAGTTTTCAATTAACAGCTTTGCAAAAATATACTGCTGCCATGCATAAAATTATTATTATTATTAATGTTCTAATTCTTTTTATTAGTACTTTTTGTTTCCAATTATCATTTTTTAAATTAATTGATTAATAGTTTGAACATAAAACCTAAATTAAAATTAAGGTTTAAGTTGTACTTAACATGTTAAATAATGTTTCTCATATTGTCTTATCCTTGTACATGTTGTAGGTTGAAATAAAATTCAGGTTAAAATGATTTCAACCTAGCTTGATTTTGAATTACCTTTGTTTCTGATTTATGAATAATGAATCAAAGACAAAAGAAATTCAAAATCAAACTGGGTTGAAATCATTTTAACCTGAATTTCATTTCATTTCATTTATAGACATTTTTATCCCATTTAGCTACATTTTTATTCATTTATTCCTGTGTATATACATGTACCTGCAAACTTTTTCCGAGTGATAGGCGTGAGAAATTTTTCGTGGGAGTGCCAGGATTTCTGAAGGCGACCCGACCAAATCCGAAGACAACCCGATCTATTCCGAAGATATCCGAAGTTATCTGAAGATGTTCCGAAGAATTCGGAATAATACAATACAATACTGCTAACAATAATACAATATTTTATTTTCACATTTCCATGACATTTTTTGTTACAAGAAAATATATATCTAGCTAAACTAAAATTACTAAAACAATAGGACGAATAACTAAATATAAATACCGTTTAAGGAAATGCCTAGCGTCTAAGTAAACCATACAGTTTTCTAGTTTTCTTTTCGGAAGTTGCCATGGACCTCAGACCACCGTTTAATAACATCCAGCTGTAACTATATTTTTAATTGGATCATGCTAGTCAAATCTGTAAGTCAGGCGTGAGAAATTGCTCCATAGGCGTGAGTAGGCGTGAGATCAGAGTTTTGGACTCGCAGGCGTGAGACTCACGCCTAAGGCGTGAGACTTGGCAGGTATATGTGTATTGTACATATTGATAATAGCCTTTTTTAGTTTTTAGTACGGTTGGTGTGATATCCGCAAGGATTTTACCGACTTAATAAATGTAGATGTAGATGTAGATTTCAACCTACAACATACATGAACTAAAGTCTAATAATTAATAGTTTATTAAAACTCTCTCTGGCAATTTTTTTAAAAAAATACACTGAATTAACAAGCCCAATGTATATGTTGTGGTTCAAATTTTTCTTTGGTTTAAAATTTTTTAAACCAGTTCAATTTTTGTTTTCTTTTGTGTCACATTATGATAATGAATCTGAGACAAAGAAAAATGAAAATCAAACTGGTTTGAAAATTTTTAAACCAAAGAAAAATTTAAACCACAACATATATTTACAAAATATAATATTATTAAATCTAACTATTTACATTTACTTACATGTATAACTTTAGAATCTAGTAATATTATTGTAACCAAGAACATTTTGTGTTTTTTATTTTCTATTTTTACCAGCTCAACTGACACTCAGTGCTCTAAAGTTAGCTTGTGATTTCTTGCAAGAAGGAGGATGGTTCATTACCAAGGTGGGTTCATTTAGCATGCAAAAGTTCACCATGTCCGTGTAGCTTGTCACTGTGTTGTGTCTTTTTTAACTGCAGATTATTCATACTACTCATGATCTTTGATTAATTTATATTTATAATCATTTAAAGAGGTTATCCACTAAATTTAACTTTTGAGAACTGTACAATGTTCATCTAGCTACTTTGCTTAACATTACTTAACAATTTTCAATAATATGATCTGTCATATCATAGGTATTCAGATCCAAAGATTACCAACCTTTGTTGTGGGTATTTCAACAACTCTTCAAGAAAGTTCATTCTACTAAGCCCCAGGCCTCAAGATCTGAATCTGCAGAGATTTTTGTTGTATGCCAGGTAAAAAACAAGTTTTAGTTCATGTTACCCTGCTAGCAGAGATCCCTTCAATCTTCCTTCTTCCAAATTTTTTCTAGGAGGATTAAAGAGGATGCTGCTGGCAGGGTAAGATTATGTTTAATTAGTGGTAATTAGATCTATCAGACATATTGAAATGTTGAAATTATTGTTTGTCATGAAGAGTACAGCCTATCGGAAGCACGGAAAGCCATTGCATATTTGGCATTACAGTCATCACGTAATTGCACAGCTAGGGTTTGATATTATCCAGGTCAGGTGATATCATTTTGTTATCATTCAGGTGTGAGTAAAGTTTGTTGTTTTGGTCCTTAACCTTGCTTCAAGGTTATTCCCTCCACCAAAACAAACATTTCAAAAGCCAAAGGTTTGAAGTTTAACCCTAGCCTCATTTAACAAAATATTAACTAATCTAATTTTTTCATTAAGTTGTGTTTTCTAATGTTGAACACTTTCACAACATTGCTAATTTATTAACTTAAGGTTGATGGTTTGGTTGTTGTCATTGTTGTTTTTTAAGGGTTATATAGCTCCAGCTAAGATTGATTCTAAATTGTTGGATCCCAAACACATCTTCAAAGAGGTTGAGCCTGAAGGAAAAAAGAAAATCAGTATTTTGCAAGTAGAGGTGAATAATTTTGTTGTACCATATTTCCTCATTGTCAGTCTGACCAGTAGTTACAGAAACATATTAAGTCTATATACTTATTGCCTTAAACTTGAATGATAATATAAAGTAATGTTTAAAACACGAACAGCAGTGTTTTATCAAGTTTAAAAATTCGAGCGCGAAGCGCGAGAATTTTTAGACTTGATAAAACACGTGCTGTGAGTGTTTTGAACGGCTTCAAACACGAACCGCCAAAAGCGTGTCCCTACGGAGATCAAACAAATGTGCTTTTTGTGCAAAGAGGATATTAGCATACGAGAAAAACAAGTAGACTGATTAGCATACAGCACATGTGCCACATTGGCTTCAACGAGGTGACCATGGCTTTCCGGCAACTGTCGAAAGTTTTGGGATTTTAAAGTTCTGAGGAAAAAACTAATCCATGAAAAATGCCATACCAAAGTTGACAGGTATGGTGCATAATATGTCTAACAATTTTTATTCATTGGCATTGAACGAGTAGAAATAAGCAGCTGGCATCTCTGAACGCTGAATGAAGTCGTAACATGCACATATTGTTACAATTAATGAAATGAAAACCAATGAATGTCATTCCAGAGAATTGTTGGAATTGTGTTTTGCCTTTTTTCGTTGAAACATTGATTAGGTCAAACAACACATTAAATTTTTTTAATTCGTTCTCATTTAATGTTACTGTAGTCAGTGATTGGTTTTCATTACCGAAGACAAGAAGTTACATTGTATATTAGTTTGCCATTAGGACTTGGGAAGTTACTTTTAAACAGGACTGTTTCTTGACTGTTTTAATTCATTCTTCAGAAACAGAAAAAAACACGCGCTGAGGGATATGATGAAGGCGACTACACTCTCTTTAGATCAGCCAAAGTTTCAGACTTTCTTCAAACAGAGCATCCCTTAGATGTGCTAAGTGTTGTTAACGAGGTTAGTTATTTATTTTCGTTTAAATGACGCAGGATCATAAAAGGAAAAAAACGCGAATTCAACAATCACTACAGATTTCAATCAATGGTAAAAAAATCTGGCTGCTCCTCACAATCTTCTTTGCCGGTTCATCTTGGTCAGCTTTCTTCTTAACTTCTTAAGGTACAGTAATTGAGTAAAGAAAGAATAGAAGAAATGAATAAAAGTAGTGATCGGTACGGTAACCATCCTACATTTCTTTTATGGGAAACCTTTACATCCTCTTCCCAATGGATTCATTTTCATGAGTCAAATTTCACGAATTTTTGACCGCGTGCAGAAATGATGAAAATCAAACCTGTGCGAAAATTAACTTAGATACCCTGATGTTTTATCTCTTTTCTTGTTTTGATAAATTTAGATTGTATTTGATGACAAAAAGTATACAGAACATAGCATGACAACAGAGGAGATCAAAGAAGCCTGCAAAGACATCAAAGTTCTTGGAAAATCAGATTTAAAGTAAGTGTTACAAAATTGTATGATTCAGATCATGGCACATAGATATGCACTGATGGTTTTAATTTGGCATAACCCAATAACACTTTGAAGGGCTCGATCATCATAATAAAGGCATGTCTGAAAACTCCCATAACTGGTCAAAATTTGCCAAATATTCTCAAAGATGTTATCTTTTAACATGTTCAAAGGTTATCATTGTAAACACACCTTGGTAGTGTATTTGTTTCTTGTATGAAGGCTAATAAAATTTCCTAACATTTTGCCATAGCCTGTCTGACGGCTACTGTTTTTGATGCTTAAAAGTCTTCACAAACCATGCTATTTCATAACTATGACTGACAAGAAACTTATTAACAAATGGTTTCTTCAACCTACAGAATGTGGTATCAAGTGTAGTGTTTAAAGGGTAGATTTTTGTCTACTTTGTCAAACTTGTCAAAAGTTACTTATTTTAGGGAAAGCAGAACATTAATACATCACCTTGTTTATCTTATGCAGGAATCTATTAAGTTGGCACAAAGCATTACACAAAGAATATTTTGAAGATGAAACTGAAACTGTCAGGTTTGTAAAATTAATGTGCTTGTAAAACAGTAATTGAAGAGAAAAGGTTATGAGAAAAAAATCATTGAACTTGGTATAAACAGCAGATAGGCAGGGACCGCGGAGCAAGGTGAAAAGTGGGAGGGCTGACAACTGAAAATAATTTTTTCATATTGAAAATCGAAAAAAGGAATAAAATCATAGTGGGGGTGGGGGGCGGGGGGCGAGGGCGGGGCGCAAAAAAGTGGTGGGGCCGCGGCCCTACCAGCCCCTCCCCCTCCCCCTCCGCGGTCCCTGTCCCTGTTGAAGTCATGCAATGTGGGCAATGTGTTAGTTAATACTGCAAGTGTATGTTATATGTATTCAATGGTTGTAACACATTTTTAGTATCTCATAGTTTTTCGTTTTAATCTTTGTTGATAGGAGCCAAGACAATGAACAGTCCAAAGATAATGAGGAGGTCAGATAATTATTAGAAAATAATCATATACTGTATCAGTTCATAATGAAATAATTTGTTTGGCAGTAAATGTCATACAATTTGCAACTTCACATTGTGAGCAGAAAATTAATTACAAGCCTCATCTTTCTTCCCAATAACTTGAAAAAGTTCGAAAAAAGTCTTGGTTGTTGTTGACTTTAGAATCTCCAGTCAACAGCAACTGAACTATTTCTTGGAAATCACTTCATCAAGAGACTCGCACTAAATAAACTACATTTATTTAAGAACTTTGATAACCTGAATCCCAGTTGAAGGGAAACTGTCTTGCAAAATAACAAAATTTCACATACCTTATTTCCACGTTACATGTATATCGCCAAATACCACCAAATATACAACTTAATTGGATAAAAAATCGTCAAGTTTGATTTTGTGAGAGGCGTCAAGAAATCCAAATTCCCATGATTCTTGTGGAATTTTGACTTTTTTCGCCTTTATTTTGTTTCCTTAGCTAATATGTCTTTGTTTTCACTTTTGGCGATTTTTTTTTCTTTCTATTTCAAGATAATAAAGCACGCTCCTGGCCATAATCATGAAAACATGATACATCAGCCGGGAAACTGTCCTTTTAACTTGAATGCTTCCAGAAGTTGAACCAAACAAAATTTCTTCTGCTTCCCTGATTACAATTATAACAATTTAGTGTAATAATTATTTTACCGGCATAACTCCACACTTTCATTAACTCAAATAGGTGGTTTTCACGTTACGTCATGGCGGCCATGTTGGTGGACACTTACAAAAGAATTTTAATTAACTTTTTTTGTTATGTGCACCAACATGGCCGCCATGGCCTTTGGCATTTGAGTCCCACAGGACTGAAGGTCACGTGAGTGAAAACCATCTATTGCTTTATGTTTACTTTGATGGTAAAGTTACAAGGTATCAAATATTAAGTTATACTCCTGGTTTAAATGAGCAACTAAATCACAACTTCTCACTTTTTAGGAATCTCTTGAAAAGACCATTGAAGGAATAAAAGAAGAGGAAGCTGCTCTTATTAAACGGTATCAGTAGATATTAGAATGCTATAAAATAACACTTGACTATACATGTATGTTACATGTACATGTAAGTTACTTTATCTACAATAATTTGTTACTTTGTGCACAGTAATTGTGGTCCAGCTTATTGGATTATTGTCTTATTGTTTCAATGTGGAAAGAAAAAGCTCTGTCTCCACACATGATATCTCATCAAGCTACAGAGTTGTTCTTGAAAGCTTACCAGAACAGTCAACGCCTGTTAATACAGACACCGAAGGGACCTATTTCCTTTTTTCCCCTCATTGTTGGCCTTTCACTAAACTTTATTTATGTAGTAATAGTTTCTCAGAAAACACTGAAAAAGGTGAAATTTTTTAACAAGAATTGGCAAATGGTAGTAAGACCAGATTTTCCTTCAATTTGCTCTGTCAAACCTGACAGGTTTTTTGCGTGTATTTAACTCTGGCCCAATTCACGAGATCTTTCTCATTTAGGTACTTTTCGAAATATTTCTTTCTTCTGCGTGAGTTAGTTGCAAAAGACATCTTTTATCATTAAAAGCGATGACTTCACAAATAGTAGAAGGACCGTGGTTCCGTCACGGGCAGTTTCAGGTGTCAATGGATTAAGGACACAACATGACAACAAAGTCAACTCCTGTTCAGATCTCAGGCAATGTATTTTTTATGTCCTTTTTCAGACAAAAGAGGAAAGTTCAGCAACAGAGGCAAAAACTGCAGGAGAAAATGAGACTGAAGATGATTTTACCAGGAGATACAAAAGATATGGAGACCGACATGGAAGTGTTTTCTCTTGCAAACATTAAAAGTAAACAGGTAATTATTTTAAAATTTATATGGCAAATGAAATGTATCACGTGAATGAGGCAATTAAATTGCTTCCAAATTTTCGTGCATTTTTCTCAAAAAAGGGCATAGCACAATTAGTTTTCTTTGAAAATTTGAGACCGATATACTAGATACACTTCATGCAATGCTGTATTAAAAACTCACAATTTTACAAAGAATGTATGGCTCATTAGCGCTTTTGCCACCCAACAATTTTGCAGTTTTTGTTAGCAGATATTTCCTTAAATATTGCATGAAAAAAGCTGAAAATTGCATAGATTACTAAGTTTAACAAGCTCTTTCAACTTTTGAAGTCAATTCGTATTTAGCATAATGCATTCTCTATGCAGATTCGTATGCTAATGAAGCAAAATGTAAAGAATGATGTCAGCAAAGATTCCCCTATTCGCAGGCGATGACTTTTCCTGAAGTAATTTTTTTTTCACGAGACAAGTTGCATTGTAACGTGTGACTTTGTTCGTGCAACTTGCAATAATGTTTTTTTTGGAGGAAAGTTGCACGAAAAATAATTGTTAGATGTAACAGCACCTTGACGTGCCGAATTTTTTCATCGTAGCATCTTGAGAGAGTGGATGAAGCAAAGACTGACGAACTGGAGTTTGAAGATGAGAAAGAAAACAGCGAGGAGGAACTGGAGTCGCAATCGGGCTCAGATGATGACAACAGTGATGATGATGACGATGAAGGCGGCTCTGAAAAGGATGACAACGAGGAGGATGAAGAGTTAGAATTTGATGAGGATGAAGTTGAACCAAGCAGTGAAAAGCAACCGAGGTTTCATTTCTCACTTATAAATATACTACTTTACTGATTGAAGATCCTGTTAGTTCCAAGAGAAATCAGCATATATTTTGTCCTGATAATATTGAAACGTAATCAAGCAAAAGAACATATCTTGTGATCAAGCATACAAGTAATATTATTCAAGAAATATTCAAAATTGTTCAGATATTTAGCGGATTTTCTAAACTTGTACAAGTATTATAAGGGTCTGGCTTAACTAGGAAACATTGTCGCGGAAACATTGCTTCTTCTTGTGTGGCTAAACTGGGAAACATATGTTTGGGATACAAAATTTGCGTCAGAGAAGCATGATTGTTTTTGACTTGATTCAATAACATTTCCTTGCGTCCGCAACAAATGTTTTAGGGAAACATTTGCGTCCGCAACAATGTTTTCTAGTTTAGCCAGCACTTACATGTACAGCAAATCCCCGCTATCTCGAACGCTTTTAAATGGAAACAAAAAGTTCTGTGAAATGAAACGGTTGTTTAAACTACAGTTGAAGCTGTTGTTGTGGCCACTCTCGTAACCGACCATCTCTTCTCGACAACCATCCTCACGAACCCCGCTTACTAACCAGCTGTAGTTACGACCATGTTTTCCAATTTCCCAAGGTGGTCGCTTACGAAAGCTTCGACTGAAGCCAGCGGAGGAACGGCTTTCTGTTCAAGACAGTGAAAGCTTTGAAATAGCCAGTACAGCTGTAGTAAATTACTGCAAGCATTATCCGAGGGAAAATTGGATTTCTTTCGAAGTAGCTGGCGCTTTGATGGCGGAGATTTGTTGTATGTAGAATTTGAGTTTTGATGCGATTACCGTTGTGTGTTTCTGACTTAATTGTCAATTTTTTTTACACCAGGGACAAGAATCCACTCTTGGTAGATCTGCAACCTGAAGTTCCTCTCACGGCGAAAGCAAATTCGTGGTTTGAAAAAGTAAGTTAGAATATTTTTGTAGTTTGACAGCCGCAACTGTTGTTTATCACCGTTTTACTGAAGCAGTTTTCCATTCAGTTCTGTTGATCTCCGGGATGTTTCTGTCCGCTAATCATATGATGTTATTTCCTCAGGATGTGTTTAAAGGTTTGGAAGACGAAGCTGATGAAGATTTAGAGATTTCTCAGATGGTAGAAGAATATAAAAAGCAAGGAGGAACTATTTTAGGCGAGTGTATCCTTAGATACAAGGGTTTTTGGCTTTTCAAGTTGAAACAAACTTTGAGCTCTTTCGATTTTTCCATTGGAAGCAACGTCTTGAAAAAATTATGTTTACTCAAACTGTTCTTTTCTATTTTGGCCATGTTGTGAGTAGTGATGGTACTCAAATAAATTTGGAACAATTTCATTTCTAAAATATTTAGAGAACAGTAAATCTAAAATAATAAAATTTCGTTTACCTCATTTTCATGTTATATCATCAAATTCCACCAAATACACAACTTAACTGGATAAAAAGGTTGTAAAGAGCAAAACAGAAGAGATAGAGTGCATGATTGCAAGGATGGAAGTGGTTTACAGTTCATAAAAATTGCCATTGTAAAAAAATTGCCATTTTAGCCGGCCGTCAGTTACTTTGCCTCTTAAAATATTTCTTTGCTTTCATCGCCTTGGGCGATTTTTCATCCAATTCAAAGATAATAAAAGTAAGCTCGCCAGGCCACATTCATGAAAACACGATATTTCAGTTGGGACACTGTTCCGGCTTTGATGTAAAAGAGACTTGTATTTTAGGCCCCGTCCACACATTTCCGGATATTTTTTAATCCGCAACTTTTTTGTTGCGGATTAGAAAATATTCGCGTCCACACGTAGCGTATTCGAATCGTATTTGCCCCTCCACACGTATCCGGATTCGCTCTAGCACCGTACCAGGGCTCCTCTTTAAATGTTGTCAACAGAGCATCATAGCGTATTAAAAAAAGTTGCGGATTCGTAAGCCGGATTCGCCGGATACGTGTGGACGGAAGGCCAATCCGCAACAAAAAAGTCGCGGATTAAAAAATATCCGGATGCGTGTGGACGGGGCCTTAATTACAATATTTTCTTGGTCCCTTGATGGTTGTATTACCGGGGTTCCACTGTATTTTTAAACTGAACACATCCGTGGGATTTCACTGTCCGGAAACTAGCTGGTAACTATAGAGTTGTGTTATACTTTTCCACACATTTTCTGTAGTATTAGACAGTATGGTGGACGAAACCATGACATGATCAATATTAATTTTTGTTGTCTTTGTTTACCGCAGAAAAGAATTCGGAATCCACACCTACTGATCAACAAATGGGGACAAAACGAGGAACCGAAAAAACAGCTAGAGAAACGAAAAAAGTGCGTTGGAATGATGAAGAAGAGAGCAGTAGTGAAGATAGCGACAGTAGTTTGGACAGCGAAGAAGAAATCTCACAAAACAACGACAAAGAACAGCAAACAAAAACAAACAACTCCAAACGTAAAGATTTTGAGGTTGTTCCAGTGGAGGACAATAGTAAGTACATTGTTTAACAGCTAAGGAGCCATGTCACAGGGATTTTGTCGTTTTGGATCAAAACTGCCCCAAAAACTAAGTATTTCTGTCATCCACGAAATACTTATAGAACACCAAGAAGAAGATATTAGTGACTTTTTGTAGATTTTTATAAAATAGTTTTGAGCTCTATGATTGTTGGTTTCCTTGTTGAAGTGTGAAGTTGTGGCAGTTGGCGCTCCGAACTTGTGATGCATGTGACTTTAATGACAGTTTAGGGGAGGTAAAACTGTCGTGAAACCAAAATACAAAAAACGTTACGAACCAATCAGAAGATTAAGCAAAACATGCAACCGCTGTCGAGCACGGAAAAACATGCAAGTGCCGAGCGCGAGAAAACATACAATCAATGCCTAGCGCGGGAAAACGTGCAACCAATGCCGGGCGCAGGAAAATGTGAAACCAGTGCTGAGCGCGCGAAAACGTACCAACAGTAGCTAGCGCGGGTAAAGGTACAATCAATGCCAAGCGCGGGAAAATGTGAAACCAGTGCTGAGCGTGGGAAAACGTACAATCAGTAGCTAGCGCGGGAAAACGTACAATCAGTTGCTAGCGCGGGAAAACGTACAATCAGTAGCTAGCGCGGGAAAACATGCCGAGCGCGGGAAAAGGTACAATGAATGTCCAGCGCGGGAAAACCAGTACTGAGTGCGGGCAAAGGTAGAATCAAAGCTCAGCGCGGGAAAACGTGCAACCAATGCCGGGCGCAGGAAAATGTACAATCAATGCCCAGCACTGGAAAACGTGCAACCAATGCCGGGCGCGGGAAAATATAGTATCAATGCCGAGCGCGGGAAAATGTCAAATTAGTACTGAGCGCGGGAAAACGTACAATCAATGTTTAGCGCGGGGAAACGTGCAACCACTGCCGAGCGCGGGAATTCGTACAATCAATGTTTAGCGCGGGAAAACGTGCAGCCAATGCTGAGCGCGGGAAAAATTACAATCAATGCCCACCGCGGGAAAACGTCCAATCAATGCCGAGCGCGACGAAAGGTACGAACGATGTTTGTACGCGCAAGAAAACAGTCATGCAACTGGTGGCAAGCCCGGGAAAACGTCAGTGCGTAAGTAATTCAAGTGACGTTTGGTTTTGACCCGATAAGTCACTTTTTAAAAAAAACGCAATATGATTACTCGGCACACTTTGCGCGGTTTTTTAAACTGTTAATTATATTAGTGAAAAAGGTCTGAAAAAAGAGAGAAGATATTGTAGATTTAGAGGTAATTGTTTCTTACTTCTCTTGACAGGTGAATATTTGAAAAACCTCACCCCTGAGACTTTAGCCCTGGGACACAAGATGGCTTTTTCGCGAAAAAATAAAAGGGACGTCGTTGATTCTGGCTATCACAGGTATTTGAGTTAATGATAAAGAAAATGACCTTTCATTTTAATATTCAGATGTCAAAAGTCCGAAAATCTCTCAAAACAGCGATTCACTGTTATTCTGACGATGCCACGAGCATATTTCGTATTTTAATGTCTGATAATCGCATCGCAAATTACCTGATAGATTCCCGCTGTATTTAACACTCAAGGGACTGTTCAATCGCGTTTGACATAGCAAGAGTTGGAGGATTTCGCTTGTAGTAATTTTCCAAGGAAAATAATTTTGGTTTGAGAAAACTTCCTTACATTAGAGCAGGTTCTCCGGAAGCTCCGGCGACCGGCGACCGGCGACCGGCGACCGGCGACCGGCGACCGGCGACCGGCGACCGGCGACCGGCGACCGGCGACCGGCGACCGGCGACAGGCGACCGGCGACCGGCGACCGGCGAAAATCGCCGTCTACTCGTCCTGGGGCAGCCGGCTAGTCAGAAAATATTTGGGGGGAAGATAATCCGTCCTATTTTCTTCCCAAGTTGAAATACTAAATAAAAGCTACTGAGCAGTACTTTCCTGTGGCACTGTTTATTATGCTGTACAAGGTGGTTCTAACTTTTGAGTCTGTGGATTGAATCCTAAAGTGTGACCATTCGAATGAAAGATGTTGAGCAGTACTTTCCTGTGGTGCTGTTTATTATGCCGTACACATTGGTTAAATAATCCTAAAGTGTGACCATTCAAATGAAAGCTGTTAAGCAGTACTTTCCTGTGGTACTGTTTATCATTCCGTACACGGTGGTTCTAACGTTTGAGTCAGTGGATGAAATCCTTAAGTGTGACCATTCGAATGAAAGCTGTTGAGCTGTACTTTTCCGCCGTGGTGCTGCACAATGTGGTTCTATCCTTTAAGACTTGATGAAATTTATTAGTTTAAACATTGAAATAAAAGCTGTTGGACAGTGTTTTTGATTGACGTTGCTCGTTTCGATTTTTTTCCAAATAGATATTTATTAAATTTGTATTAATGTTTGAATCTCTCTGTCTTCAGATGGGCGTTTAATGATGACAATCTTCCTGACTGGTTTATGGAAGATGAAGCGAAGCATTACCAGAGACAACTTCCGGTTTCCAAGGAAACGGTTGCGGAATACAAAGCAAGAATGAAGGAAATAAATGCCAGACCAGTAAAAAAGATTGCAGAAGCTAAAGCCAGGAAAAAACGAAAGGTAAAATAATCATATTGTTATATCAAAGTACTCATATGATTGAACTTGTCTACGATGAAAAAGAGCATTGAGATTCGAAGCGGCTGTTTACATGGTACCGGTATTAAGGCCCGGCCAAACGAACGCAACATTACAACGCAACATCTTGCAACTTTATTGCGCGCAACGTGTTAACACGCGTTTGGCCACCCTGTTGCAACATGTTGCAACATGTTGGATGGTGTTGGATCAAATTTGACCATTTTCAAACTTGATCCAACATGTTGTAACAGGGCCAAACGCGTGTAACATGTTGTGTGCAACAATGTTGCAAGATGTTGCGTTCGTTTGGCTGGGCCTTAAGTTTTCGTACCGGTATGAGAATCTCGATCCGGTACAGCTGCCGGGATGAACTCGTACTGGAATGATATTTTGTGCTGGTATCGTGTAAACGAATACAGAGCCACAAGAAAGTACCGGGATGAACTTGTAACAGCGCCTTATTCCTTGAGCCGGCGTGGTTCATTGCTATGCAGCCCCAAAGGGCCTGTGATGACGCTGATCGATAGGATGGTTAGCGCTGTATTGTAATGGTGGCAAAGCTTTGTTATCATTTACGCTATTATGCCTTTATTTTGTTAGGAAATGAAACGACTAGAAAAAGCCCGAAAAAAAGCCGAAGCCATTTGCGATACAGTAGATGTGTCAGAGAAAGAAAAAATGAATCAAATTAGAAGGTAGGTATTCAGTCAATGAAGCCCCCTGAGCGGTCAGCTCTACTTATGGCTACTCCTACGAGAATCATTCTCGAAAGCGGCCAGCGTGCGTTTCTCAAAACTCCCGAAGATTTTTCGGGCCCGAAAGCGAGTTTTGAAATTCAATCTCTTTCAAGTGGCGGTGAGGTTTTTAGCCCGAATACCAGTGCAAAGTTTCTTGTTGACTTAAGATTTTATTGGTTAGCTTTCAAAACGAACGAAAATTGAATCTCTGTTGGTAAATAGCCCGCACATACAATAGCTTTTCGGGCCCGAAAAGTCTTCGGGACTTTTAAAAAACGAAAGCCAGCTCCAGTACGGACACGTTTTGTGCTTTCCGAGGATGTTCGCTTTCGGGAGCTTTGATTAAATGTAGTCATTGAGACGTATTCATTCACAAAAATATGGTCAAGTGATGCTCACGTGTCTTTCGATGTTTTAATTTACTGATGGGATTGTTTAATAGCCCTCTTTATTGCTATTTTGTTGATCGTGACAATGTTTTGGTGTTTATATTTTAGCTTGTACAAAAAGGCTGTTCTTAACGGGAAACCTAAGGAAGTGAAATACGTCGTTGCCAAGAAAAGCCAGGGTATGATACTTAAATTTCTTTATAGGCTATAACCAGACTGTTTAATTACATTTCTTCCCACCAGTTTCGTTTGATTTATTCTACAGTTTTCAAGTATGGTTATAGATTTTATATCTCATCTGTATCTGTCATAGATACTAACTAAACCAATCAGAACTCGAAGGAAAACCTTGCATCCGATGCCAAGCGCCGTAAAGACAAGCAGTGGTTGGCTTTGATTTTCTTCTGATTGGTCAAGAAAAAGCATGCTTGCTTTTGATTGGTTAGCGCACGATGCACGTGCTTTTCACTCTGAATCAGTTGTGCTCAGCAGTCGGCAACAACAGCAACCAAGAAAAAACCATTGCTTTCTATTAAAGAACCAAATGTAATAAACTCTATAAATGCTTTGGTTTTTTTTTACAATTGCCATAAAAAACACCGCTTACACTTTTCTTTCAGCCGCTAAACGAATGAAGAGACCCGCTGGAATTAAAGGTCCTTACAAAATTGTCGACCAACGGATGAAGAAAGATTTGAGAAGTCAGAAAGCAAAAGACAAAAGAAACAAACGGAGTGGAAAGAAAAGAAGATGATGTATACAATGTGATGAGAGTTTATTTATTTCCTCGATCAGATGTCGCTTGCATGAAGCAATTTGATAGAACTTTGGTCTTGAGTCGGCGAAAAAGCTTTTGAATTCGTCTTATTGGCAGGTCACTGGACAATTTGAAAGCGATTATTTTGGAATGAGAAGGAAACTTTTAGTTTTCTGATACTCAGTTAAACCTTTAACTCCCAAGATTGCCAAAAATCACAATTCAAGAAAAATGCCAAATTTCATTTTGTAAAATATTAAAACAAACAGTAACATGTAAAAGTACTGCCAAAGAGGTTTCATTTTATTGGTCACACCACAGGATTTCGTCCACAAACTCAAAAGAACTACACTACATGTCTCCATAATTGACTCTGGGACTGAAAGGGTTAAAAGGTCCAGGAAGCCGATTGTTCAATCAAACTTGTGTAAAATTTGTAATGTTTACTACATGAGCGGGAGTGCTGTATCGGCCTATACAATCACGAGGCGCAGCCGAGTGAATGTATAGTGCCGATACAACACGGACGTGAATGTAGTAAACAACTTGTGAAATTCACATTCACATGTAAATTAGATACAACCACTGGTGAGTTGTATCTGGAATGTAAATTAGATACAACCACTAGTGAGTTGTATCTGATATACAGGGTAACCATTTGATTGGAATGGCTCATTTCTATTTGTTAGTACCCTTATGAATTATTAATGAATTTTACAATTAAAAATCCAACCAGCGAATATTACTTCGTGTGAGTGGATCATTACTGTATGGAGAATGCCACTTTCAGGTGGTCGAAACTTATTCCCGGGAGGGGTATAGAACACCCCCGGATATTATTACATGAAGAGTTGATAAAAACATCCCTTTGTAAAGTTAATACGGTCATTTTATTTTGAAAAACAAATACAGGTGGTGCATTAAAATACTCTAACTCAAAATTGACCAAAGGTTGTGTTATAGTGGTGATGGGGGGTTGTCTATCACAAAGCAAGTATTGCTATCCCCCCCCCCCCCCCCCCCCCCCCCACCCCGATCCCTGCCTCCCGCCTCCCGCTTCCCGCCTGGATGGGATGTTAGTGCATCGCAGATTACCACCAGCATTATGTCGCTGGTACCTATTTATACACCTCGGTGGAGAGAGACAAAGTGGAGCAGAGTACTTCAAAAGTTCATTCGAATACTTCGGAAGTTTATCGAAGACTATCGAAGATTACCCGAACATTGCAGAGGGTCTTCCGAAGATCGCCCTAATATTCGAAAGACAGATGTTCAAGCTCATTTTTTAGCCTAAATATTTTCCTATTTTTAGTTTTCTGTAGAAGAAGTTCTTGCCGAAGTCGTGAAACTTTATTCTTAAGTAATTTCATTCTTCTTTCTGCAGCCTCAGCCCTTGTCGTAGCTTCTTGAATATTCTCATCTATAGAGCGAAGTTCATTCATAAAGTTTTCTTCCCTTTTATGAAATTGCTCTTCTTTGATTTTTAACCTACCCAAAAGCTCTTTTCTTGTGATGATTCTGCTGGTCAAATCTGCGAACTTTCGCTTCGCTTTCATCTCCGCGATGTTTGTTATTTGAAGCTCTCGAGTATACACCTGAGATCGGATTTTAAGCTCTTTGGTCTTGTTTTCATATTCCATGGCTCTCGCCCGCGTTTTGTTAAGCGCAATTTCCAGCGCCAGATTTTTTTGGAAATTGTGCGTCTCACTGCGTGTAAGGTCTTTGCAGATGACTGTTTTAGCTTGCAAAACCTCGTCCACCTCTTCTAGTTGTTGATGCTTGTCCTCTAAAAGTTCGTAAGTTTTCTGTAACTTTTCTTTCGTGAGCATCACTTTGCTACGTAACAGTGACATGTCCTCTAAAACAAACTCAAACCTTTGTTCCTTTATCTTCAGAACTCTCTGAGCCCTTCGATTCCTTTCTTCTGCAATCTCCACTTTATTCCTCAAGTCGGTTATACACGACTTCAATCGCTTAATATTCTCGCCCATGACTTGTTTTCTTTACCCGGCGTCGTTCTATAAATTCTGCTTTTCATAGCCTTACAAAACAAGTACCTAATGTTGTACTCATTGAAAACAATATAACTATTGGGAAATAAAAACAATAAATTCAAAGGCCACTGAACAATGATTAATATTTTATAAACACCTGTAAATTTTACAGACAATTGAAAGCGAGAAAATAAGTTCATTATCCGTTATTCAGTAGTGATGAATATCTAATTTCTTTTTCCCAACATTATCTGATCATAGCATTGTCAAGCAAGACAGGTGACAAAAAACAAAGGGTTTATGGCCTTGATTTATTACTAAATTCTCGTAACTAATACTTTAGCCATAAATATATGGTACTCAGTAAGGAGAATTGAAATTTTAATATATAGATGGACAACAAAGCATTCAATTAGCGAAACAGGTGTAATAATAACATAACGGCAGCGTTTAACTTTGCTTAAACGAAAACCGTACGTCGCTGAATAACACCGCAGGAGGATTTAAAAATGTTTGGAATATTACAATAAGAAGTCCTGATTTATTACATGACTTTTCTTTTACCTTCGTAGATTTTTTTCTGAAATCAAAACTAGTGGATGAGAGAAAATACGTAGAATAATCCCCTGGTGCAAACAAAGAAAGCATCTACAAGTCCGCACTTTCGGCGAGGCGCGGCGCGGCGCGGCGCACGCGCGTATACGTACGTATATGCACTGGGCGAAAAGTTGGCTTTGATCATCCTTGATCTCCGTCAAAAGTGTAACAAAGTTGCGCGACACAGACATCAAATGTGATCAAAGGTTTTATAGCATTTTCACGTTGCTTTTGATACACCTTTGACGTGCGTCAAAAGTACTACGCGTTTGATTCATGTCACAGTCGAATCAAAAGTCAAACTGGCGCAATATTTGACAGCACTTTTACAACACCTTTGATAAGCGTCAAAAGTTTACTACCTTTGCCACCTTTGACGCCCATGTCAAAGTTTTGGCAAAAACGGCCTTTGCCAACTTTGACATATGTCAAAGGCGTTTGGTATTTATAGGCGACTTTTCGTATTAACCGCGGTCAAACGAGAGAAATTTGCAGAAGTTAAGCAAAGTACTTAAAAGTTAAGGTTGTCATTTTCACTGTTTTAGTGTAAGTGTAAGCTAAGTGAAAATCCACGTTAAATAAAGTATGTTATGTTGTGTTATGTTAATATATTGCCAATACATTGTCAATTTACCAAAAAAGATCTAAGCGTTTAAAAACTGTGAACTGCATAATTGTCGGCGCCATTTGCCAACATAATTTTGATCAGGCGCAAAGAGTTTTGGTCAGTTTTCAACGGAAAAAAGCTCATCATTTTGAGAAAAATTAAAAGATAGTAATGTCAACTAATTTTGTTTATATACATCCTTGCCCATATTTCCATTTAGTATTAAATAAAATCACACTAAATAAAACGAAAAACGCCTCGGACGTTTGACCGCGGTGAACTTTTCGTATATCGGTTTGGAGAGGTCTAGTCCAGTCTCCCCTCGCCAAAGTTTGTTTGAGTAACGTTTTAATGGTTTTCACGTCAGCCATGTTGGTGGACAAAAAATGAAATTTCTTATAGTGTCCTCAATTAGCCTTACAGCTAAATATTTTGACACTTCAATAAAGTTCATGTATGTATGTATGTATGTATGTGTGTATGTATGCGTGTATGTATGTATGTATGTATGTATGTATGTATGTATGTATGTATGTATGTATGTATGTATGTATGTATGTAAAACTATTTTTTATCTAAACGATTTCTATTGTTTGGCCACCAGCATGGCCGGCGTGAAAAGCATCTATTATCTCGCGTCTCAGCACTAAATGGCTAACGAGAAAACGGCTGGTGCTGGCAAAAACTGAGAGTTACCCTTAATAATTTATAAGACCTAAACCATAGCCCATTGATTCCATTGGATCACCCGTCTGGAACCACGACCGTTGTAATATTTGTGACGTCATCACCTTAAAACGACAAAAGATGTCTTTCAATAATCAATCGATTGATTGAACTCATGCAGGAGGAAAAATATTTCGACAAGAAACCCAGTGGATTTGACTGGCAAAATCGAAGGAAAATTTGGTCTTCGGCCAATTGCCACTTCTTGTATTTTTTTGTATTTCTTGTATTTTCTCCAACGTTTACATGAAAATCTAGTAAAAAAAAACTGAAAAAAAAAAACGAAAAAAGAAGGGAAAGAAAGTTGCTTTGTGCGCATGCTCGAAATTACGGTAGCCTATAGAGACATCGCAAATACTTTATTCGAATAGTTATCGCGCGATAACTGTCTTAGTTATCGTTCGATAAATTTACACTATCGCGTGCAAATCGATGACGTCAAATTATGATTTTTTTTTTAAGACGACGGTTCGGCGGTGATTTATTCCCCTGATTCGTTCTTAGTGGAACTGGGTGTAGAAAGAAAAGGGGACCTGTACGCTCTCCGTTCGTTCTGTGAGCGAAAGGAAAAGACAACAGAAAACCGCGATAGAGAGAAAAGAAAACAGTTATTTATCGACAACATTGGGCAGAAGAAGGGCCTAAAGCGCCCCAGTAGCTCTGCGTCTGCGAGTACAAGCACGGCTGGCACTGGTCCCAGTAACTAAGAAAGGTACAGGAAATTCGAGATCGGTTGGCTGCATTATTCAGAAGAGAGGGAGCGGTATATTGCTGTACGACAGCCCACTGGAGGAGGGACGAGGTCAGTCTTCATGCTTGGTGACAGCACCATGTCTGATATTCTCCTTGAGGAAAGAAAACTTTTCTTCTCTCAGGGAGAATCGCCATATGGAAAATGGCACGAAATGAGTGCGAGTTTGGCTAACTTTAAACCGTGAATTTATCACTCACCTTTTCGTTGAAGGCTTACTTTGATTTCCACAAGCTCACGTAGGTGCGACTGTATCTCCGGACAAGAAGAAACTGACGAAGAATCACCTCAGTTAGAAAAGAAAAAAAGGAGACAAAAAGAAAAAAGAAAGAGTTGGAATCCACTGATCTTATAGGAACCTCCGAGGCAGAGTTGCACTGAGAGAGGCACAAGACAAAGAGTACACGGAGAGTCTACATGCCGACATGGTGAAAAAAGCACGCAGAGAAGAAGCGTTGATGGAAGAATTGGAAAAGGCTAAAGAGAGTCACGCCGCTCGATTAGCAAGAGTTCTAGAAGAACCAGGCATAAATGACCCACGTACGGTAGTCTGTGTGCGTCACATCGAGATGGGGTCGGTGAAACTTACTTTCAAGTCAAGCTGAAACGGCCCCGACAAGACTGTAGTCATATCCCGGGGGGGGGGGGGGGGGTACTCCCTATAATGGGCTATACGGGGATGCTCCGCCCGAAAGGGGTACCTTTTTTAGGCTGGAGGTATATGAAAGGGTCGGGATTTCACGAGTTGAAGTATGTGAAAGGGTAGGGATTTTACGAAGAATAGGTAATGGTAGCGAAAACACGAGTTGAAGCATAAAAAAGGTAGGGAAAACTGCAATTTAAGTATTATAAAAAGGGCCTTTCAAAATATATCAAGCAGACGCACGCAAAGGCAACCATTTTCAACGAAAGGTATATGAAAGGGGTACCATTTTCAATGAAAGGTATATGAAAGGGGTACCTTTTCTGTCAAAAACGGTAAATGAAAGGGTAAGGGTTTGGACCTCGGGGCGGAGCATCCCCGTACAAATTCCAATTCCCCTCGTTACCTAAAAATAGCCATTTCTTAACCCCGGTGGTTTTGGGGCAAGTGGAGCTACTTTTCAAAAGTTAACGTTATTTTCGAAAAATATAATTTCACACTAGAGACATAACGACCCAATGCAAAACACAACTTATATCGATGTTTTATGTCACCAATTTAATTTTTTTTTCAACGCAACATAAAAGGAACATAATGACAAACATAACAGGAATAATAGGAATTATTAATAGAGAGAGAGAGAAATCAGTATACAGTATGTTGCCCAGTTTCCGGCCACTTTAGTTTGTAATCGCTATAACTTCTTGTTTTTGTGCGGAAAATTTCTCAATTTCCTTTCAAAGACAATTCATGTACTTACCTTTAAAATGTTCAATGGTTGGCGGCTTTCCCCAAGTATTAAAGAAATTATACCATTTTTCGCAAAACTAGTAAGTTGCCCAGTTTCCGGCCAGCTAGCCCAGTTTCCGGCCATCGACTTAAAATAAATTTTCCTTGAAACCTCTCGAAGTAAACCGACTTTTAAGCCCCTTGATAATAGTGGTCGCCTAGTTATAAATATCAGGCAAGTTTCAATATTAAGCTTTGTCATCTACCGTTTTACTCAGTATTCAAAATATGTATGACCTCAGTGACCCGGAAGCGTGTCTTCCGCGGTATGTTGACAGACTACTTAAACAAATACATATGACTTACGTACTTTTAAGCACGCTATACATGCATTAGCTGTTGTTAATTCGTAATCTTTGTTACACTTACACATGTATCTTTAATTTCTCGACCAGGAAATTTTAAAATTCGGTTCTTTCACTCAATAAGAAATAGGTTTTGAGTAATGTGTCTTTTAGTGGCCGGAAACTGGCACACTAGGTCGAAATCTTCGCTGAGAGTTTGACTGCTAAAATTTCAGGAACAGCCTTATTCTAGCTGATGATGATAGATTCCCTAATCACTTTCATCTTTAATCTAACATTTGTCCAAAAATTATGAAGCTCCTTGAGATATTTCCTGTGAAACGAACTATTTGATAATCTACGGTAGTTTTGATGTGCAGTGAAACGAACCAAAATTAATCGCTAAACGTTTAATCACCTGGACAAAACCTGTCCTTCCTCGGCCGTTTCTTGTTCAAAACGAGCGCCAAAACCACCAATGTATAGCGGAAATGTTCGTCTTTCTTTCGGAATGCTTCGGTGGACAAAAATTTAAAACTCCGACGAACATAACGGACATAAGTTTTTTTTGGCCGGAAACTGGTACTGGCCGGAAACTGGGCAACACACTGTAACTTAAACTCTCTGGAATGAGGGTGGCAAAGGGTTTATGTGTGACGCGTGACGGATCAGAGCAAAAATTAGTGCGTGAAACGTGAAAGTTTGAAAGTTATATTTAGTAAAATGGAAACGTGATTCGTGAACTTAGGAACAAATATCCTTGTCAGGAACCAGACTAAGGAATTTAATGAATATGACGCGTGAATTGCGTAAAAAAAGGTGCGTGAAACGAGATCGTGACCCCTTTGTTACCCTCTGGAATCGCTCCGAAATGGCCTATAAAATCCCCAGCAGACACGAGTAATACGACAGGGAAACAAGGTAAGGCATTTTTATTGTATTTATATCCCCAATACTGTTCCTAATATGCTCCTTAAATTCCGGGAAACGAATTCCCACACGGACTCAGTGACCCCCTTCATATACGTTAGTCCTAAAAATGTCAGTGGTCACCTTCATTTTTAGGACTAACGTATATGAAGGAGGTCACTGAGTCCGTGTGGGAATTCGTTTCCCTTAAATTCTCATACGAACCTTTATAATTTACGGTTTCTTACACTAGGAGCTTGGGTTTCCTGTGGTCACGCAAATGTGAAACACAACTTATGTCAATGTTTTAAGTCACCAGATTGAGCAACACAACGTAACGACATAATAGGAACATAATGACATAAACATAACGACACAAGGGAAAAAATTATATTTTCTTTATGTCGTTACATCCATGTTCTTATGTCGTCATGTCATTAGCTACTCACTAATTAGCGGGATCAAAGGCGCGATATATTAAATTATTTTCGGCCTGCCTCTGTCATGTCTGTCAATATCGGCAGGTATTTCTTCGTTTTCTACACCTATTTTCTGTTGCATATCATTATATCATACCGAATTCCACAAAATAAAGCTTCAAGTTTGCGTTTTGATCTTTTTCCTTGATACTCTGTCGTGCTTTTACAGCGTCCTTTTTTTTGTTTTTAAAATTTTCTATTTCCTGAATTAATTTTTGTTTACGTATCTGCAAGGTGGCACACTTCTCGTTAGCAATCTTGATTCGTGTATTTGCATCGTCAAGCCGCTCCAATATCAAGTCTTTATATTCTATTTCTTCTTGACTTGGCCTCGCTGATTCCACATAATCTTCTTCTAAATTGTCGGAAGGACTTTCATAAATCACAAATATGTCATCATTCTCAGTCGCATCCTCTATTCCCATTTTCCATCTTTCCTCACTCATAATCTCCAATTCATCGTACACTTTCCAAACTTTCTCCTCCGCCCTCAAAGTTAAATCTCTGGCTTTCTTCAAACCTTCCTTGATAATCAAGATTTGCCCTCGTAACTCAATTCTTTTGTAAACAAGCCGAAGTTTCTCAGATTTCTCTCTTGAAGCTTCGGTTATATCTTGTAGTCTGTCTTGATACTCATGTAGTTGTTCACTATGTGAAATGATCCACTTTACATTCTCATCAGTTCGCTTGTTTTCCAATTTGAGCCGCCATTGTGCTTCTGCAAGTCTTCGATGAGCATCCATAATTTGCTGCTGTATCGCTATCACCTCCATCGTTGTTGCAAACTCTTCTAAAAACTAAAGTCTTCCGAAAAGGATGCCGCATTTACCTCAATGATGGATAATTAAAACGAACGGCAAAGTTGGTAACTATGAAAAATGCTCGCAGATGTCTCCTACGGCTGTTTTAGTCACAATATTATTGGAATGCGCACAAGTGTTTCTACCTTATATTTATCTGTGTACACGTAGCAACTCAAAGCAAGCATACAAATTTAAAAGAGTATTGGCATAACACGTCACGCTAGTTTGTAGGAGCCCATATCTGCACAATTCTCAGTTGTTTTTTCTATTGACACACCAGTGCTAGCAGGGCCGGTTTTATTTTTCATCTTTAAGTGTCGTTTGCATTTCGCAGCCGTCTGTGTCTTCGCTAAGTTTTTACTTCACTCCCGAAAAATATGAAAGAAACAGCCAGCGCGAAAAGACAGCCATGATCAATCTGTGAAATGCAAACGTCTGCTATGTAGCATGGCATTTACGCAATCTTGTCTTAAAATCTAATCAAATTGGTCTTCAAAAACTGTGTAAATGATTTGAAACGCTGAAACCGGTTGTTTTGTGGTCACAGCGTCCAAAAAAAAAATTCATGGCATCGATTTCTGTCACCCTGTAGAGAACTTATGTTTTGGGCCTAGCTCTTGTCCGAAAACGTTATCTGCTTTATTCAAAAATGCTCGTTTAATGTTAAGCTTGAACATTCCGTAGCTTTGTGGTCATAGTTATTTAAAGATACCTCTTCAAAAGTTGGCAAAAGCACTTGGAGTGTGTGAAAACTACACGAGTTTGTAAATCATGAACCAATGAAGGTGATTTTGTCCCACTCCAACAAACCATAGAGATGCATGGACTATTCACAGAGGTCTGCACTGCTCCGGGCACAGGTTTACCATCCTTAACAGATGAAAAAAAAAAAACAGAAAGAGGATGGTAACTTGTGCTACGGCAGGTGGAGTTGACCTGTCAATCAACAACTAAATAATAAAACCGATAATGACACTTTGGCGATTAACCGATATGTTACTTTCACACAAGTCCCCCGAGATCCCTCCGCGAGGGTTATCGTGCTCAGGCCTCGCCGGCTAAAAGGGACAGGCGCGGCGGGAATTGGAAAGCGATTGTCTCGATCAAAACGCCCCACGCCCCTCCTTTTCCATGTCTGTTCATGCATTTCTTTACATTCTTCCCCTAATTGTCTGCTTGTTTTCTTTTTTATTTTCGTTGACACGAGACAAATGTAGTCAATGAGAAACGAAGAAGAGTTTATTAACAATTTGTCTGACTCCCTCTACGTAAGAGAGTTTACCAAAGCAAGGGCACAATAGTGATGCCCAATACTGTACAATATGTACTTTACCATGACACTGATGGTCTGTTCACACATTCTTTTTAAGATAATGGGAAATGAGTGACAGTCCACTGAGCTGTGCTGGTTATCGCGCTGTGCCGCGCACTCATTCCCCACAATCCCAGTGGTTGAACTAAAGAAGGGGCCCATCCCCCCTTGTTCACTCCACCCCCTCCCCCTTATTCACTCTGCCTCCTCCCCCTTAAGATGGATGTCCAGATCCGCCACTAAATCTTAACAGCTGTTAACATACTATGATACCGTGAAATTGTGAAAACAATATAGTGAAGAATGTTCGGGATTTTATACATTATTTCCTGCTTTTCTGACCAGTTTTTCTCTGCAAACGGACTGTCTTCTTGATAGTTTTGAATGAATCCCACCTTTTTATTTACTTGATCCACAAATCCCAGCCATAAAATACAATAAACCCTGCATCACAAAAATCTACTGCGACCCTGACTTTCCTGTCAGTGTCAGAAGGTTTTCAGTGGTGATCAACTACCATCCTTGCACAGGCATGTTTATGTCAAAATCTACTGGGATAATATTTTGGTCAATTGACCTCTCAGTCTATTCTTTTAAGTCAATCACAAGGTCATCATCGCCCTCGTAAACTTGGAAACTTGAGGATCCTGGGGAATCTTCATTTTCACTGCAAGAGATTTAAACATACGTTAGTATGTGTGGGTGGCGCTAGCAGGAGCAGGGGATGATAACTGTCCAATGCAGGTTGAGTGCAAGGAGCGCGGAGAGAGAAGAAGCTTCCTCCCTCCCGTTCACTTCCGTCACACTCTGCACTTTCTTCCTAAAGTCCACCCTCTTCCTTCCCTTCCTAAAGCCTACAGCAAAGGTTGAACATGGATCACTAACAAGACACAGTTGCAATTGAGCCAGTGTAACTGCAGAGTGAAAACCTGGCCTTATGTGTGTCCAAGCAGTCATAACTGCTCCTGCCTGTGACTGGGCAGTACAATCTCACTTGAGCATGTCCAGACAGTTACAACTGCTGTTTCAAGAGTGTAAATCAGCAGGAACACCAGACCCACGTGTGTTCAGACAGTCATAACTATATGTCCAGACAGTCATAACTGTATGTCCAGACAGTCATAACTATATGTCCAGACAGTCATAATTATATGTCCAGACAGTCATAACTATATGTCCAGACAGTCATAATTGTGTGTCCAGACAGTCATAACTGTATGTCCAGACAGTCATAACTGTATGTCCAGACAGTCATAACTGTATGTCCAGACAGTCATAACTGTATGTCCAGACAGTCATAACTGTATGTCCAGACAGTCATAACTGTGTGTCCAGACAGTCATAACTGTGTGTCCAGACAGTCATAATTGTGTGTCCAGACAGTCATAACTGTGTGTCCAGACAGTCATAACTGTATGTCCAGACAGTCATAACTGTATGTCCAGACAGTCATAACTATATGTCCAGACAGTCATAACTGTATGTCCAGACAGTCATAACTGTATGTCCAGACAGTCATAACTGTATGTCCAGACAGTCATAACTGTATGTCCAGACAGTCATAACTGTGTGTCCAGACAGTCATAACTGTGTGTCCAGACAGTCATAATTGTGTGTCCAGACAGTCATAACTGTGTGTCCAGACAGTCATAACTGTATGTCCAGACAGTCATAACTGTATGTCCAGACAGTCATAACTATATGTCCAGACAGTCATAACTGTATGTCCAGACAGTCATAACTGTATGTCCAGACAGTCATAACTGTATGTCCAGACAGTCATAACTGTATGTCCAGACAGTCATAACTATATGTCCAGACAGTCATAACTGTATGTCCAGACAGTCATAACTGTATGTCCAGACAGTCATAACTGTATGTCCAGACAGTCATAACTGTATGTCCAGACAGTCATAACTGTGTGTCCAGACAGTCATAACTGTGTGTCCAGACAGTCATAACTGTGTGTCCAGACAGTCATAACTGACCCTTTTTGTGCCTGAAAGGCAACAATAAAAGCTGTACCTGTCTCTGTCATCGTCTTCAACATTAAACATTTCCTGCGGCAGTTCCTCTGTGGCTTGGGGCAGATGAGAAGCTGGACAGTTGCTTGATTCAGAGAGTTGGTGAAGCCGTTCCAGTTGTTGCTATGCAGTATTTGAAAGAGAACAAAGGCAAATGAGTACATCGGAAAGTGGAAAACTAAAGACAGAAAATAAAATGTCTAACAAATATTGTTTTACAACAATACAACAATTAAATCTTACGTGATCCACCATGGATGTGTGGTCCCTGGGGGGATCTGGGACAGATTTTGAGCTTGTGTGAACTTGTTTGGGAGATGATGTCACAGCTGGAATGAAGAAAAACTCATAGCCTAAGCAGGTTACATTGATAGTCATGCCAACATTCAATGTTCAAAAAAACTAGGGGCCTGGCTCAACTAGGAAACATTATTGCAGAAACAATGTTTCCAGTGTAAATTAACTGGGGAACATATTTTGGAAACAAAAATTGCATCCAGGAAGCAAGAACATTTTTACTTGGTTCATTACTATTTTCTTGTGTCTGGGAAGTAAGATTTTTGTTGGCAATATACGTTTCTTCTGTAGCTAAACACAAGGAACAGAAAAACAAAGGAAAAGCAGCAAAAAAAATTGAACAAATGTTTTACAATATATTATTAGTTTGTAGGTCGCAGACAAAGATGAGGCAAATCTGAGCTAAAAAAAAAAGAAACGGCCTAACATTTGACATAAGGCAGTTATACGCCCCACCCTTCAATTAGGATCATATAATAGACAATGATAAGTGGGTTAGATTTCAATCCTAACCTTGTTTTGAGATACGTATGACAGTCCTGTGAGCACTGCAGTAACCAGACTTGGATCGTTTGCCGATTCTCTCTTGACACTGATTACCCTGACATAAACAATACTCATGTCAGTTATAATAACAATAAACAGTTTAAGGATTACAAACCACATGGCTACTCAGGGAGTGTTCAATCGATCACTACAAATCCCTTAAAATAGTTTGTTTTGTTTTATTAGTTTCACCTAAATTGCCAGGGACACCACAACAGGTTGCGATAATTTATGTGTGCCTGCGACTGTATTCCCCTCCCCCTTCCAAGGAAAATTGTACCAATCACTAGGAATTACATCCCCTACTCTTTGTGAACAGTGAAAGGGTTTTTGAATCTCCTCTGCTATTTTAATGTGAGATGTAGACATGGCCAATGGTTTACCAGTTATTTAAAGACCCTGTTGCCTGGTCTGTAACCATATCCTAAAATATGGCCAATTGCATACATTCTTACTTGTAAGTCAGGACTATGTGGTATTGAGCTATGAAATACACAATACCCTACTTACATTATTCATATATTTGCACTGAATACTTTTCTTATTGGATGCTGCAGTTGGTTCACCTCCCTAGAAAAAAAAAAAGTGAAATATTTAAAATATTAATTTTGCTCACATAAGTAAAATATTGTGACTAAAGTGTGACCATTCAAATAAAAGCTACTGAGCAGTACTTTCCTATGGTGCTGTTTATTATGCTGTGCAATGTGATTCTAACTTTTGAGTCTGTGGATGAAATCCTTAAGGGTGACCATTCAAACGAAAGCTACTGAGCAGTACTTTCCTATGGTGCGGTTTATTATACTGTACGATGTGATTCTAACTTTTGAGTCTGTGGATGAAATCCTTAAGGGTGACCATTCAAATGATAGCTATTGAGTAGTACTTTCCTGTGGTACTGTTTATTATGCTGTACAAGGTGATTCTAACTTTTGAGTCTGTGGATGAAATCCTTAAGGGTGACCATTCAAATGATAGCTATTGAGTAGTACTTTCCTGTGGTACTGTTTATTATGCTGTACAAGGTGATTCTAACTTTTGAGTCTGTGGATGAAATCCTTAAGGGTGACCATTCAAATGATAGCTATTGAGTAGTACTTTCCTGTGGTACTGTTTATTATGCTGTACAAGGTGATTCTAACTTTTGAGTCTGTGGATGAAATCCTTAAGGGTGACCATTCAAATGATAGCTATTGAGTAGTACTTTCCTGTGGTACTGTTTATTATGCTGTACAAGGTGATTCTAACTTTTGAGTCTGTGGATGAAATCCTTAAGGGTGACCATTCAAATGATAGCTATTGAGTAGTACTTTCCTGTGGTACTGTTTATTATGCTGTACAAGGTGATTCTAACTTTTGAGTCTGTGGATGAAATCCTTAAGGGTGACCATTCAAATGATAGCTATTGAGTAGTACTTTCCTGTGGTACTGTTTATTATGCTGTACAAGGTGATTCTAACTTTTGAGTCTGTGGATGAAATCCTTAAGGGTGACCATTCAAATGATAGCTATTGAGTAGTACTTTCCTGTGGTACTGTTTATTATGCTGTACAAGGTGATTCTAACTTTTGAGTCTGTGGATGAAATCCTTAAGGGTGACCATTCAAAAGAAAGCTACTGAGCAGTACATTCCTGCGGTACTGTTTATTATGCTGTACAAGGTGATTCTAACTTTTGAGTTTGTGGATGGAATTCTAAAGTGTGACCATTCAAATGAAAGCTATTGAGCAGTTCTTTCCTGTAGTACTGTTTATTATGCTGTACATACAAGATGGCTTTAACTTTCGAGTCTGTGGATGAAATCCTTAACAGTGACCATTCAAATGAAAGCTGCTGAGCAATACATTACTGTGTTTCTGTGTATTAATACTGCATGACCTGGCATGGTTTGCTTTTTTGAAGGTGAGGATATTTAGCACACTCAAGGTAAAACAAACTCACAGCACTGCTTGTTCCATCTGAAGAAGGGTACGGGAATCCACCCAAACTTTCTGCTGGAGCTCCATGGTTTACAACAGGAGCCTTTTTTGGTCGACTGTATGAAAAGAATGGAAAGCAACAATTAAGAAATAGAAAACACTTTTCATGCTTCTAGTAAGAGAGTTTAAAAGAAATACAAGTAGAAGTTTAGGAGAATCAGAAATTGTAGTGAAAAAGTGAGTTAAAGGTTTGTCTTGACTTCTGTTTTGAGTAATTACTGTAAACTTTTTAAAATCACTGTCACTGTAGTAAATTGAGACAAAATGTCTTCTTTTTCCTTTACAAAATAACTCAAAGGAAATTTACCATGTTTCTTCAGAGTTATATAGGAGCACAGCTTTCAACCAATGCATATTTAACAACATTATTTTAAAGGAGGTCAAGGCAGTGTAGTGGAGTGGTCGGGAAGTCAAATGTTTAAGTTTAAAAACTCTGACCACTGTAGCTGGATCTGTTTCATGGACGACACAAGTTTAATTCCTTGGCCACGCTAGATCACTAGCAAACTAGTCTGTCTCCTGCCAGTAGGGATTCTTTAATAATTAAGAAATTGTAAATGTGCAGCATGCGTACATCGAGTTTTATAAATCAACACATTGATACACTGTCCAAATAGGGTAAAAAAGTTATCGATATATGCTATGTCTACATGACATATATCCAACGATGGAGGTAAATTTCGCATTTTGACAAGAGAATGCAAAAATGACGGACCGGCCTCAATATTTTTTCTTCAAACTGTGCTTTGTTATCAATGTGTTTAATTATAAAACTATTATTGTGCTCAAGCTTGCGTGATATCGCCCAATTTTAGCTGACTTGGCCTATGACCTCGTCGGCTAAGAATTAGGCGATATCATGCGCGCTTTCGCACTATAATAGTTAAATGGATGCATGTGGGAGGTTGCTAAGCATGAAATAAGCGTAACAGTCACTCAAGGCGATAGCCGAGAATGACTCTAACTTCTTGAGTGCTTAGCAAATCTCCCAAGTGCATCCATAACTCGATGTACGCACAGCTGTGACAGTTACCATTTCTTTTTTAACATATCAATAACATATCATGAAGACAACATATCATAATTACCGACAAAACAAGCAAAGTCACGTGAGCATGCTACCCACGGGCAAATGGGTGCCGCGTGTCAACAAATCAGGGTGCACACTTTTGTTGAAATATGTTATAAATGTGTTTTGTTCTATTTGCAACATTTGTTTCTAATGTTTTCTTTGTTACCTCATCCCTGAAAACCCCCTCATGGAGAGAGGAAACTATTTAATTCAAGTATTTATGCACATGTTTATTTATCTTCCAAAGTTAGCAGTTTAATTAAAGGTTTTTTTTTTAATGCAATAATCGCATTTACAAGTACAGGTACACTTAAAGAAATTTAAAAAAGTAAAGGTAAATCTAAAAATAATAGTATTTAGTTAGCAGTTTAATTACAGTTAGTCAGAGCTACGATCAGGGAGACAACTGACCTGGCAGCTGGTGGTGGATTTTCCGCAATTAGAACCTTAAATAAAATAAAAAAACTGAAAACAAATCTTCAGGGTATATATACATAGGAATTCAATTCAACTTTATTGTAGAATTTAACCCTCAATAACTCTAACTTTCATAAAATCAAATAAACTGTTGACAGTCCCTATTTTTCCTCTGTGTGTTCATCAAGTTTAATCATTCATCTTGTTTTAATGTTATCTTGAATATCATGGCGAGATAAAAACTAGGGAGAGTGCAAAACTGCTCGGTCAATACTAATCCATTGCAGGGTTACCCCGGTACCCATTTATACACCTGGGTGGAGAGAGACAATGTGGAGTAAAGTTTCTAGTCTAAGGAAGCAACATTATTGCCTGACACCGGGGGAGGGGTATTCTGTATATTTTTGGGTGGGGGTGTGCCGCTCGGACTTTGAAACCCTTACCCTATGGCAGACCATTTTCGGTTGATTTTGCAATCCTATACAAGACTAGACACTGAAAACCCCTACCCTATCCGGCCAGACTTGCTATTATTAGAACAGTGTTTTTAATGGAAAGCATCTGTCAACAATGTTGCCACAATGATTTTATTTCTGTTTAGGGAAGGCTCTTTAGCTTCTTAGTTTCAATTTTTATTCTAGGCTTTATTCTTCATACCACTGATCAGTTTCCCAGCAAATGATACCCTATTCTAGACCAAAACTCTCTGATTTCTATACCCTATCCTGGACTAAACTGCTTGAAAACCACACCCTTCATAGTGGCACATACCCATATGACTTATATATGAATATATGGGAGTGCCCACCCCCTCCTCCCCAGAGGGGGGGGGGGAGAGATCTGTCCAATGCACTAACCACTACACCACCCATTTGCTACAGATAACTCTACTTGTAACTTTTGTTGAGAGTTGAAGAAGGAAATAGAGGTGAATTATTATCATTGTTTTATTATGTTTATTCCTTTAAGGCTCAGGCACAATGTTCTGTCTGGTTGATATTCCCTGGAAGCGGATTCCAACATGTCACCATGGGTTCCAGGACTTTCTTTCTTTCCTCTTACAAAGACAGCACCTTATTATTATTATTATAAATAATAAATAATAAAGTTTTTTCTTATTAAAAAAAAATTATTATTATTATTATTACTATTACATACCTTTGGTCCTTCATTGTCACTGACTCCAGAGGAAGATGCTGTACCATCATCATCTAACAACATCATGATTGAACAAGATACGACAGTCACAAACTAAATTACATCTCAAGACGTATAACAGCACCACAGGAAAGTACGACTTAATACCAGTAGCTTTTATATGGCCACGCAATAGTCATTTAAAACACCAAGCTTAAGAAGCAGTGATTCAAAAATCAGGGCCTGAGACTATAAACAACTGTTCCTTAGTTTACAACTTAATTAATATGCTATAAATAATTGGTTGGTCCCAATCACTGAATGAGCTTCGGTTTATCTAAATTAACTTGACTAAGATTTGCGACTTTCCAAGATCCAATGCAAGTTTTCACATTTCAAGATGATCATATTTATCGTAAGCATGCATCCTCGGAGTGCCAGGTACACTTAGTTGGGGTGAGGGAGAGTAGTAAAGGGGAAAAAATTGGAGGGGAAAACGGGAAACACGAGATTCTGAGATGCTTTTTTAAATCTGCGAGACTTTAACACTCAACTGATAATTTCTGAGAAACATTATTTTTTAATGAACCATTCTTCGGAATGTCCCTTAGATGTATGTAGCCTTTTTCATTCAATTATTGTAATTAAGATGGCACTCATGCATGACTTTACATAAATTCTGGTTGAATCATTACATGTTTGTTGTGATAGTTAGATGCGAATACTCTTATTTTGTTTTTCAAAATGCTCTGTTTGTACGAACAATACACATGTATCCTGTTCCTTTACCTGATGAAGAATGATCCACACTCTCATACTGAACAAGTCTGTCGAGTAAAAAACTAGAGAAAAAAATGATTATAATTCAGATATAACCTATCTACTGTTATGTTATTTCCTTACACAAGAAGCTTTGCAGAAAAAGCAAAATCTGGTTTTTTTTTATACTAAACCCAAATTGGTGGTCACGTGACCAAAGTTAAGATCCATATCAAGGCAAAAAACTGTTGGGAGTCTTCAGAAAGTCTCAAAATCAACAAAGTATAAAACCACATTCATGCCTTCACCCTTTGAGCCCCAAAGTCAAAACAAACATTTTGATTACTGAGGCCTAGTCTGTTCACAGACTTTTCCTTTTGAGCCGAGCGCGGAGTGTGAGAACGAGCCCGGAGGGCAAGAAAAAAGTATTTATTTTCCTAGTCTGTTCACAGACTTTTCCTTTTGAGCCGAGCGCAGAGCGCGAGAACGAGCCTGGAGGGGGAGAAAAAAGTATTAATTTTTTTCTGTCGCCCTAGGAGCTCGTTCTCACGCTATGCACTCACACTCGAGCGCGTTCGCTTCACTTGGACTGGGCTAAAAAAATTAATCCATCTGTAGACAGACTATACTGGTCCCAGATATATTTCTTATAACACAAATTGGGAGAAATTATTTTAAGGATCAATTAAGATAATTCATCTTGGGTGATTATCTTAATAGTCTTAACTCTTATTGATACTACAAGGAGATATTTATTACTGATCACTACTGGGGCTTAAAGGTTTAATTCATCATCATCATCATCATCATCATCATCATCATCATCATCATCATCGGTCGGCTGTGGCGCAGGTGACTGCAAACCTACTCCAGCCCCCCGTCTCACTCACGAGGTCAGTTATCTGTTTAGGTGTGATTTGACTGTTATGGTCTCCCAGCAGATGCTAGACATATTGTCCAAATGGCTAATTAACTCCCTGTAAAACACCCTATGAGTGGCACTTGGCGAGAGTACCTTTTGGGAAGTTAACAAAACATAGATGCCTTAGATAGCTTTTCAAATATTTTTTCTTCGGGGTGGGGGGAGGGGGGGATGGGGAGGGGAATGCACGATTTTTTGCCTTGGTTGAACTCCTTCTTAGTTACATTTACATGATCCAATCATATATGTGACAAGATGATATCTCTTGAGTCTGAAAACAAAAGAATTAGGTTTCCAAAAAGTCTCTTAGGATGATAATAATTATCATCCTAAAAGACTTTTTGGAAACCTAATTCTTTTGATACAAAATATGCACCTTTTATCCCTGGAAACCCGAAGAAGTTTCTTCTGAACTCTTCTGAGTTCTTCTTGGAAATATTCCTGTTCCTGCAGTAAGAGTATTTAAAATATATATAATTAAAAACTGTTATAAACTCAGCAGGGTGTTATGATTAAGAAATGGTAAACGTGCGGCGTGCATACATCAAGGTATGGATGCATGCAGGCAGTTGCTGAGGACGAAAGAAGCATAAGAGTCACTCAAGGTAATAGCCAAGAGTGACTCTGGCTCCTTGAGTGCTTAGCAAACCTGAATGCTGAAATGAAAAAAGTGTAAAATTTGACCCTGTTCGTATCATTTCTTTACCGATGTTTTGGCAATGCCGCCTTCTTCAGGGTACAAAACTATTGCTTAGCAAACCTCCCAAGAGCATTTACCATTCAATGTATACAGCTGCGACGTTTACCATTTCTTTTATAAAATATCATGAAACAACATCACAATGGCCAGCAAAACAAGCTGCGTAACATGAGCATGGCCACAGGCCAATGGATGGCACATATCAACCAATCAGAACACACGTTTTTCTTGAGGTATGTTATAATGTGTTATTTCATTGGTGGTGACTGGAAATATATCAACAAGTAGACTGTCAAATTTCTAGATGTATAGTAACAAACCAAGAGAAAATATGAGACTTATGACAAAACATATCAATAAATTATACTTGTTTCAGCTTGGTGAGGTAGTCCTGTGGTGTTTTGGAAAGAGCTGATAGAAGCATTATCAAAATATGTTTTCCACTGTCTGATCTTTAATTAAGCTTAAATGTCACTATAAATGGATAATTCAATTCAATATTTTCTAGCTGAAGTTGTACAGTATGAAGATAGATGTCAGGTAGATTGGCCTAAAAGGGGGTGGAGGGGTGGGGTTATAACAGATATTTTATGGTATAACAGTGAGTAACTTACATAAAGCAAGAACTTTAGTTTTCTCTTTAGAGTCTTGTACTTGTCTCTGTAGTTAGGACTATCTGTGCTGTGACTGTTATTTTCTAAGGAAAACAAAACATAATAATGAGTATGTCTTGGTTGTCATAAATGCACCAATCCTCTTATCCACCTAATTAATTAATTTTAATAATAATAATAAACAATAATTTAATGATTTTTATTGTGCAACTAAGACACTAGTGATCAATTAAGTCAAACCCTGTTTATGTGGGTTTGAACTCCGCAGAATTGAGAAAACCTCAAAATGAGTTAAACTGAACATTGACAACATAGAGTTTATGCATTTAATAGGCATGCCTAAAAATAAGTCAATACACATATTTAGACAGTAACATAATTGATTTCCAAGTATCCATAAAGCAAGGGTAAAATGAGTTAGTTTAGGAGAATGAAATGTGTCTCAGTGTAGCAAAATGTGCTGAAGGTGAACATTTTCACTGCTGCTATGGTTTGTTCAAACTTTTTAAAGTGTTTTTTCACAATTCACTGGAAACACAGAGATATATTATATACTCAAAATATTTCCATTGCGTTATATTAAATGGTCTTTAACATCTCTTAGTACACACAGTAAGTTTTCTATTGTTTATCAAAGGAACAAAGTGATAAATGAGATGATATGAAAAATTAAGAAAAATTGGCAAAAATATAAGACTTAAGCTTATATAGCTCGAATATTGAATCTCACTTATAATCTAGGACATGCAGTCGTCTAGTTTTCTTGACGTATTCTTGCTTTTCCCACACTTCTGTCACTTTTAGATGACGACGGTAAAAAGCATTAATTTCCGCAAAAAGCTTGCTCTTAAGAATACAAATTTCCCCAAGCTTAAAAAGTGTTTACAAGCGAACTGCATGCTTACTGAACAAGATCAATAGGTCTTTGATGGTAATAAACGCAAAACAACACAAATTTGAACTTAAAAACGGATCTATCAATATCAATTGAGGACTAAATCAACAATAAATCAATACATCGTTGTTTTCAAAGACCAATTTAAGAACAAAACATCGCTAGAATACAAACCTAGAACAGGCATCATGGCGGACATCAAAATACTGCGCACCAAGGGAAACTGGGCTCTAATATTTCTTTACCCTCACAGGGGTATACAGGGGCTGTGACAAACTACCCCTCGCTGGGATGGTAGGTACAACCTCTTGAACTTAAAGTGTGGCGGTCATGTGCATTTGTTTACGGCAAACTAGCCAATTACTAAAGGCGAAACTGATGAAAATGAAATAAAAACTCTAAAAGTCACTGCCTTTTTGTTTAACTTTGTTTTGTTGTGTTTGTTATTTTGAAAATACCGCTTTTGCAAGCCTCAAATCGTCAAAATAATAAACACAGCAAAACAACAACAACAACATTTAGCTTTATTTGCATGACTGTAGATTTTACAATATTGCAAAAGCTTACAACTAACTAACAAAAGGAAAGAAAACAAAAATGATAATGATATTCACGTTGGAATAATTAAATTACATTGGTAACAATTTTATCTCGAGAATCAAAACAAGATGAAATAAATTTAATTAATTGCATGTTTACAAAGTAAATGGAAGAATTCATTAATTCTGTGATCAATTCAGTTACAGGTAAATGGCTAATATTTGGTATAAAAGTCTGTATTTTATTTTAAAAATTATCTCTTATTGTTGCGTATTTTGAACAATAGAAAAGAAAATGGATTTCGTCTTCGATTTGATTTGAACCACAAACAGGGCAAGGCCTTTTGTCTCCGGGAATTTTGTTGTATCTGCCCATGGCCAGTTCGATCATAAGTTTATGATTACTTATACGTAATTTAGTTAATACCCTCCTATCAGATGCTCTTCTAGTTAGGCCTAGATAATTTGAGGGGGTATATTCATTCTTAAAACTCTTATAAAATTCTAGTTTTTGAGAATGCTGAAGTACATGTTGCCAATAAGAAATATATTTCTGTTTCATTAAATTTGTACAGTGTTTGACTTCAGCGGCGTTTAATAAATCGGGGTTAAAATTTCTGAAGTTAAAATATTCGGATATCTTCATAAGATTAGAGTGAAAGCTAATTTTACCATTCGAGTGAAGATCCAATGAGATTAAGAAAGATTGTTTAACAAAAGAGTCTTGGGGTTTATTTTGAAGGTATAACAAGTAGTTGAAGATTCTTATATTAATGGCAATATTTAGAGGAAATCGACCAAGTTCACTAGCTCTGCACGCAATATTAGAAGCCTTATTACTCACTTGAAGGTAGCGTTTACAAAACTGGAGATGCGTTCTTTCAATTTGTGAGCTATTCCAAGTCTTAAAATCAGATTTGGTATATCCACCCCAAATTTCACTATTATAAAGCAAAATTGGGGATCCTTACGGCCAAAACAAAAAAAAAATACAGAGATACAAAACAAAATAAAACAACTGAGATATAAACCCGTAATGTGCCCAATAGTTCTCTTTTGTTTTAGTTTTAGCCCCCGAAAACTGAAAGAGTTTTGCAAAGCGAAATATTGGGCACAGATATTAAAAGAAACTCACGTGCACTCTAAGATGAAAAATGCAAAAAGAGGTTTTCAACGGAAGGCTGATCAAAAAATAGAATACGATTAAGACGGACTGAAAAACGGAAATTCTTTTGACAAAACGTTTCAAGATGTATAACAGGTAAAATGGCAACATTATACAATATTTTTAGATTGATCAATGTATCCAGGACATACTCTGGGTGCCGAGGGTTGTTTTAAAATTTTTTATTAGTATTTTGACGAGAAAGCCGAACGAGTGAACCGCGACGCGATGCGGCAAAGCCGTTGCATCAAGGCACAATATTTGATGAGGTTTATCTAGAAAACGCGGGCTTCTCGGGAGTAAATGGACCTCGTCAAAACGTTCAACCACCACAGAAGATGTTTACTTCGATCTTCAACACGGTTAAAAACCTTACACGGTATCAGCAGCCCATGGCAGTAAAACAATAAAACAACAGGAAAGAATGCACTAAACGGATCCACATGAACATGATCATAAAGTTCGAATTCACCTTGTTTACCATAATAAATAAAGTATCACAGGGAAGTACTACTCGCGGCGGAGCTTTCACTTCGGATGGTAACACTTATGGATTTCAACTGACATAAAGGGAAGAACTACCCAATAGCTATCATTTGAATGGTCACACTTTGAGTTCAGGATTTCATCCACAGAACAGGTCCTTGTACACCACAATAAACAGTACCTCGAAGTACCACAGGAAAGTACTGCACAGTAGCTTTCATTTGAATGGTTAAACTTTATAGGATTTCATCCAAAGACTCAAAAGTTAAAACCACCTTATACAGCACAACAATCAGTACCACAGGAAAGTACGGTACTGCTCAGTAGCTTTCATTCAAATGGTCCGCACCATCATGACTGTAGGACTTGATCGGCAACAGACTCATCAGTTAGAACCACCTTGTACAGCATAATAAACAGTGCCACAGGAAAGTACTGCTCAGTAGCTTTTATTTGAATGGCCACCGGCTTAAATCTGTTAACTGAATTAAGATTTCATCAACAGACTCAAAAGTTCATATAACTACTAGGCAAAAGCATAAAAAACTACTTCAAATAACGTTTTAAGCTGTATTATCTTCTTTAGGATCTCATCTGTTCTCCAAACGTTAGAATCACGTTGTACAGCGATGATTAGTACCACAGAAATGTACTACTTACTGAGTTAAGGCCCGTTTACACAGGCGATTTTTGTGGCGATTTTTACGGCGATTTTTGCGACGATTTACGCGGCGATTCCAAATCGCGCGTGTAAACTAGCGGCGATTTCATGGCGATTTCGTGGCGATTTGTCGCCATGAAATCGCCGCTACTTCGAACTTGCTCGAATTTAAACGCGTTTTACCGGCGATTTTTCCGCTGGAGGGTGACAAAAACCTACTTTGACGTACCCCCCCCCCCCCCTCCCCCGCAAGGGTGTTTTGTCGCAAACATGGCGGACGCTGCTTGCACACCTTCGAAGTCTCCAAAAAAGAAAGGAAGCAAGAAAACTTGGACGGCTTTAGAAGAAGAGTATATAATTAACCGTTGGGCAGAGAAAGAGTGCCTCTTCAATACATGTTCACCCGACTACAAGCGGTTGGATAAGAAAACGCTGTCGACGTTTTTTTTGGCGGCGACGAAGAAAAACTGTACCGATACCCAAACACACTGCAGCTATTTGAGTCGCCTCTACGTCTATTTCAATATAACCATTCATGTTACATGTTACGTTTTCATTCGCAACAAAGTAGCACAATTGGAGACATGGTGCTGTCGTGCTAATTGTGTTAACATATCGATGACCGCTGCAAAAAGGTCATAAAATTGCCAAGAAATCGCCACGAAATCGAAAAAAAACGCCGCTAGTAGTTTACACGCGCGATTTGGAATCGCCGCGTAAATCGCCGCAAAAATCGCCGTAAAAATCGCCACAAAAATCGCCTGTGTAAACGGACCTTTACTTTGAAATGGTCGCACTTAAATATTTCATGAATAACTAGAAAGTTTTATCTGCAATGGGAAACCGAGTGTCAGTTAGTAGGGGGTTATTGCCAAGGTCGCAAGCGACGCATATTCACTTGAAGTTCCCTAACTCTCAGATAATATTGGCCACGGAAATGCCAAAAGTGTTTGCACTTCTTTCCCACTTGGCCAGTTTCACCAAGGCACCAGGAAACTCTTAATCTCACACTCTTGATAAAAAGCAACTACTGGTAATGGTTCTAGAAACTACACTGACTTGAGGGATTGGAGTAAGAGCGTGGGGTTCACGTTATAGTCAACATATAGTTTCTGTGTTTTTAAACTAACTCGTTCAGTTTAAGACATTATTCTAATTAATATTTCCCTCAGGGCTCGTTTAAGAGGTAATTAAAAACAGACTACATATTGAAGGTGTAAGCTTGTAGACGTCCTTTCTTTGAAGTATTTAATAAATTCCGGTCGGGACAAAAATAAACTGAAAATGCTTTCAGCGTATATCAGACATATCACAGATAGCTGTAATTAAATTTAACCTTATAAATGTCAGAGAAAGCGTTCCTTATATTGGTTCAAAAATGCCGGAAATAGCAAGAGCCCTGTCCTTTGTTCGTTTCTAAAACGTTCGGCTAATTAGAAGCCTAGATAGTGATAAAATACTACACCATACTATTCTTTTCAACCCTATTTTGTGCTACGAAGGCATGCACGTCATAAAAGTACATTAACTTTAGTAATTTGGCCTATAAAAATAAAAAGCTACGCAGTGGCTAATATAATTAAGCATAAAAGTTAAAATATTTGTACTTTTAACACCCCGCCTAGCAATACTGGCGTTAATGAGGCTTTGGCGAGTTTACGAGTCACTTCAACTCCGGAACATTTAACTTCTCTTGAAATCGTACAAGTTTTGAGGATTCAAGTGCAATGACCCCTTAGCAAGGTAAACTATTTGAACGATCGACATTATAGTTATGATAGATCGTGATCATAAAAAACGATAGGAACTATGCGGCCCGTTGTTACGGACAATTAGCTAGATAAACCGCTAGTCTAAGTGATGTCCATTGAAGCGCTTCACTACAATTATACAAACTTATCTATCAAAATCTAATTTAAAATGGTTTA
The DNA here is from genome assembly GCA_024195265.1 of Dendrophyllia cribrosa. Classification (NCBI taxonomy): domain Eukaryota; kingdom Metazoa; phylum Cnidaria; class Anthozoa; order Scleractinia; family Dendrophylliidae; genus Dendrophyllia; species Dendrophyllia cribrosa. Next base: position 3,607,351 of record JAJLRJ010000008.1, on the reverse strand, counting down.
CTTTACTCTGTGTTCACCTCTCAGAGTTCACTGGCGCAGGCAAAATTCGTAAAAAGAAACCGTCATCAAATGTTGAGTTATAACGAACTACCCAGCTGACTTCATGTGAGCTTCATACGGTATGTTCTTGTCTACGAACTCAGAAATCTCTTGATTTTGCTCGACGTTTTGGAGTATAAAGTGAAATGGCCATAAATTCAATCACAGCCAACGCTTTCGATGTCATGTTTGTATACAATATCTTTAAATTTTCATTTCTAGTGCAAGCACATAGCAGTGTCATGAGTGTCAATATAATTGTTTAACCTATAAATGGATGCTGTTGGCACACAAAGTGATCTAACTTGAATTTTTAGTGATAAAACATCGTATGAACAGCAGTAAAATAAGTTTGGTAAAGCACAATATTCAGCAACCTTTACTGTCATTCATCTGAATATATTTTTGAACTTAAGCTGGCCTCAACTCGGTAGCAATATCCGTGCAAATAAAACACACTAGAATTTAAATTAGGAATGAAACTAGGGGTGTGTATTTAACAGAAAACTCTGGACTACTTCGGGGGTTCTCTGGACTACTTAATTTGGAACACCCTGGACTACTTAATTTGGGTCCCGTTAAATTGAGCCTTATGTGTTCGTGACCATATTCGTATGAAAATTGCGCTTGAAAATGCATTACCTTTCTATGTATAAGAAAGGAGTAAATAAAGATAGTGCGATAATGAGATGAGATTCAGCCAAAAAAGTTGATATATAAAAAGATGTTTGTTATCGTTAATAGCAGCTGATAATGTTCTCTCTTGCAGGCAAAGAAAAGTGTGTGTGCGTGTGTGTGTGTGTGTGTGTGTGGGGGGGGGGGGGGGGGGGGAGGGGGGGGGGGGAGAATACGATATTTTTTACTTTCTTCTTGCGGTAGCTGCGTATTTTTATGCAAAATTTCCACGTTTTCCATCCCGTCATGTGCACGATACACGCGCATGCTCAATACACCCGAGCTCTGTTGTTAGAACTGGAGTGAGATTTGACGTGTAACTAAATTGGAATTTTAAGAGTAGATTGGGTAAATATAACTTTTTTCAAAGTCCTTTTCATAGTCCTTTTCTTTATGTGACGCCAAAGAGCTGACTACTCCTTCCTTTGAAATCAGCTTTTAATATCAGCTTCTGTACCGGCAACACCGTTTCCTGTTTACTGAAGCATTTTCAACAAAAATAAAAACCTACTCAAATATGAAGTAACCTGATAAAATAAGTCGATAGAGTTCACAGGCCAAGTATAATTAACTAAAAAAAAAAAACTCGAACGAAAGATAGGTTCACGGCAGCCTTGCTGGGGGTAAAAACAATTACTGAAATTTCCATCCCTTGGAAAAAAAATCGATGTAAGTGGAATGATTTGGCCTGCAAAGTCACTTTGCTCTTATTAATCTAATGGCACTCGCTATTTTATTATTATTTTTCAGGATGTTTGCGTCTAACGTTTTGCTACTGAGAAATCAGTCCTGTCGAGGTACGCGAGCTGTTCTCTGTTGCATCGTGCAAGCACGGGCTCTTGTCTCGAAACCTCAAGTTGCCGAAAATCATTCCTTCTTTACGCCAATACCTCCAGGAGATTTAGCGCTCCAATTCAAGCATCGCATTGCAGGAAGAAAATATTTGCCTGGTTCCCAAGGCAAAGGATTCCCAGAGTTCCTGGCGTCTGCAAGACAAGGATTCCCATATGCCCTACGCGCCGACTCCGTTAGTCACGTGAGCGTGGAGAAATGGGGGCAACTTTGTCGCGAACAGCTCGACAAAGCAATCCCAGAATACAACGCAGTTCTGTTTCGCAACCTCCCCTTATTTGAAGCCAAGGATTTTGCAAAATTCGCGTCCAATCTTGGATACAAGCCAACGACTTATGAAGGGGGAACCGGAAACAGATACCTTGCGGAAGGAGAAACGGAAGTGTACTTTTCCACAAGCGACCCCCCGGATTTTAACATCGAGTTGCATAACGAGATGTCCTGTTCACCCGTGCATCCAAAGAAGGTGAAATTTCCATGGGTATTTCATGGTGTTGCGGAGACTATTGTTGGTGTTGGAATTGTTCATGTATCTTTTTAATCTTTTGTGTTATGTCATTTGGTGATCACAACGTCCGCAAGACTAAGAATCTGCCATTACTCCTTTAATTAATTCTCATCATAAGAATACTATGTTTTATTTTTATTGCATCAAATGAAGGTAATTTTCTTTTGTTCAGCAACATATGGTTTTTAGCTAAACCATGGCTTTCAGGCAATCACAGCCATTGTGGAGTTTAAAACTATAATAATAATAATAATTGATTTTTTAAAAAAGGAAAATATCTTTATTAAAAATAGCAATAATAGTAATTTACAATAACCATAAAATGATACTTGAAAACAAATGAAGTTAAAAGTTTAAAAGAATTACATTTTTAATACACATCCGTTTCGATAAAAAAAATTATTTAAGAATAGCTAAAAATTTTGAAGTCAAACGGGAATATATATTTAAAAAAATCTGGCAAATTTCTGCACTTGCAAGTCCGTGTTTTGTATAATAATAATAATAATAATAATAATAATAATAGTAAAGTTTTTATGAGCGCATTTAGAGTCTCAATGCACTTACATGTCATCAATAAGAATAAAAAATAACTATAATTATAACAGTCATATAATAAAAATAAAACAAAATAAAAAAATATAATATAATATAAATGAATAAATAAGTAACAATGGTGTTGTATATCCCCTTAAGATAATGTCCTAACATCTTCCTGTGTTTTTATAGATTATGAAAAGCTTTTCTTTTCTCTAAGGGATAGTCGAGCGAGCGAGACACGTGATAGCTGCCTTTCGCGATGAGTGGTTGCCGCGTGTACTCACTTGTTTTTTCTCGCTCGACTATCCCTCACAAAAAGAAAGGTTATTCATAGTCTAGTGTTTTAAATTTATAGTCCGCGAAAAAGCTCTCTTTATGGAGAAAAAAGGGAGAAACAAGAGAAGCAGAAAGCTTGCTCGGAGGATAATATTGTATCTACTGATGTTTGAAAAGATATCGAATAACTACGGTCACAATGTTTTACCTCCTTTATTCTCAGATTATTTTTTTCTGTCTGACCGAGCCCAACGAAGAATGGGGAGGAGTGACTCCGCTGGCCAGAAATAGCGAGATCTTCGTCCAACTTGATCCAGCGATTGTGAAGAAGCTTGAGGAAAAACAAATCCGTTACACTCGCTTCCTAATTGACGAGAAACACAAACCTTATGCATCATGGCAACAGTCCTTTATGACTGATGATCCAAAGGTAGGATTGTATGCTCCCATCGGCACCTAAATTTGAAACTCCAATAAAAGTCGCACGGCATCTTGAATGCTGAGCTGCTCGATAATTTTAGTTTGAGTGTCACCCTTTAGGTTCTGGTCCACATTTTTGAACGTTAGAATAACCTACAGAACGCTCGTTACATACGCGCAGAAACTATACGAGTTTCTGATATGTTATACATAATAGTCTGTCGTGACAGCTATTGTCTAATTTTTGTGCATTTTGATTCTTAATGGTTACGTCCATTGCATAGCCTTCTCAGATCCCTGTTTATGCATTTTAGAGGAGGGAATGTAAGGTGGTTTATTTCCTGTGATTTTTGGGAAATCTTATTAAAATATACTTTTTTGCTGTTTTTCAGAAAGTAGAAGAATACTTGCAGCGAGAAAAGTTTAGTTACGAATGGGAGAAAGACACCGGAAATCTATCCTACTGGTATTCACTTCCACCACTGGCGACTCATCCAATCACAGGCCGCAAAATATGGTTCACGCAACCTAACGTACATCACAACACATACTACAAGGAATCACCCATGTTTGACGGTGTTACGCTCCCCGACCACATGTACCCAACCCACACGCTTTATGGTGACGGAAGTGAAATAGAACCGGAAGTGATCGAGCACGTCCGAGCAACCGGTTGGCGAAATGCAGTTGGGTTTCCTTGGCGGAAAAGAGATGTGTTAGTATTGGATAACTTGGCTGTTCAACATAGCCGCTTGAGCTTCCGCGGAGACAGACTGATTTTGGCGTATTTGACAGCTGAATAAGGCTGATTTAAACATTTTTGTGACATGGGACTTTGTTGAATAAGTTTATGGCCTGCACTGCTCGAAATATTAGAGTGCATTTGATTGGCCGTAGTTCGAAGTAAGACTATAATAGGATGTGTTGCTTAGCACACCATAAAAACTTAATTTACGGTGTTTTATCTTGCCTTTATCTTGTAGTAGTCATAAATTATGCAGGGACCCTATTAATACTACGAGCCTAGTGCTGAAAGGGCCACCCTGCTTAAATAAACATGACTTGACTTGACTTGAGCACCAGGACAATTATCGTGCATTTACATCGAATAGCCCGCTCTGTTAATCATTCGGTAAGGCACATATGCAATATAATATCTGCCAAAACGTGCTTATGATACGATAATCGGCATATATTTCATTTTCCAGTGGGTGACGAGGTTTGAGTTCGAGATTTATTCAATCATAATTTAAGTTATAAGGTCCATGAAGTGTGCCATGTTTTCACGTACATTATTCTCTTTCTATTCTCGCGCCACTGATCTGTTGTCACTGGGTAAAAACGCGTGGATCCCGCAATGTATTTATCTGCTATCGCTGTGAACGCGTTATTTTTGAAGATTTAGGCGGGTTCGCGTTTCGCAGTGTTTTATTGCCTCAGGTTGGTGAAGTATAAACCATGAACAATAGGACCGAATAGATTTCTGAGAAACGGAAAAAAATTCTTGTGTTCTCAGATAAATTTCACGTTATTATAATAAAATATGCTCCAAACCATCCTCTAGAAATCTCATTAGGAAAGAATAGATATTAAATACCAATAAATGAAATCTTAACAAGCTTTATTTGGACTTATTTACCTTGTTCCCAGAAACCCATTATGTCGCATCGTTTTTGGTTTATGCTTTCATTCTTGACAACGTGTTTTTAATTAGGTGTATACTCAGTAACACGATGAACAAATAACGTAGTAATCTCGAAAAATAATCTTTCGAAAGATTTGTACGTGCTCTCTCCTCAAATTTTATATAAATGTTGCTTTATCTAGTAAATGAATAACCCAGTGTAGTGTTGTAATTATGGAATGAGTTGTAATCAAGCGTTTTTATATAAGTCTTGAAAACGCTTGTTACTCATCTTTAAACTAATCTCTTTGTACACTGTAAGTATATATTTGAGACCATTAAAACACTGAAATTGACAATTATGGTATGCTTTTACTTGTCACAATTCTTATTCGTTTCCCAGAGTAGATAAATTTGAAAACGCCAACTCTGCGTTTTGGTGTGGATGATGAAAAACGGATCTTCTCGAAAACTTGACGTCATGACGCAGTTGCAGTAAAAAAAGGGTCCGTTTTCAGTGGACGAAAATTAAAACGCCATATTAGTGTGAACGCGAAGCGAAAACGCATAAAGAATTATGCGTATTCAAACTAAAATGATATGGAAAAAAAAAAAACAGTTAAACGCCATTTCAAGTTTCTGCTTAAAAATCCCTCGTTCGCCAGCGACACACTAAGCGAATTTTCGTCGATATTTGACATAGCGTCAGAAATCGGCGATTTCGATCGCTGGCAATTTTTTTCCATTGCTGTAAACAAGCACACCAAGCAACTCTCGCTAATCGCCGCTTGGCTTTAGCCGTCCGGGTTGCATGTTTTCCCGCGCTTGGCACGGGTTTGCATGTTTTAGATTTAGTTTTGATTGGTTCACTGCGTTGATTAGGTCTGTTGTGATTGGCCGATTGTTTTTGCTTTGGTTTTGGTTTTACGACCGCCATCAGAAAATCGCCCTAGTTTGGAAAATGTTTTTTTTTTTTTTTCTTTAAAATTCCTTTTATAAAATTACAATGTGCAAGCTTGTAGAGGTCAGGAAATACAACGCGAAATGACAGTTGTTTAACACTCAGTCAATTAAAAATTATTCTGTGTTTTCTGCTTTAGCTGCAAATATCAACGATTGCATGAAGCGCAAAATATTCTCCTTTGGTAGTAGACTTCTTATTGTAGTATAGTTAACTATCACTGCATATTCTAATTGACTTTCGTTGAATGCGCCGAAAAAGCAATTTTTCCTTTCCTGTGCATGTGTTTGGTCAAATATTCCGTTTTGTCATCATTTTGTCAGTCATTCAAGGTTAAATTGTTCTAAAAGGTTTAATGTGTATTGTTGACTAACAAACGGGTTTGCTAAGCAGGTGGATTTACCTTGATATAAATCAGCGTCCATAAACAACGCTTTAAAAACTATTTTATTGAGAGTGGAGCAAACAACTACTGAAAAAGCTGTTAGTTTTTCAACCTTGGAATTTTTTTTTTTGAAAATCAAAAGAAGCAGGTAAGAGATTTTACAACTGTAAGTAGGACCGTCGGTCATGTTGTGGAGTAGAAAATAAACACTCACCAAGAATGGGAATTAAATATTTGGAAAACTTAACACTGTTTCTATTCGGAAATGTTCTACTTACCGGCATTTGTATTCAAAGCCATTCCTGCCAGGGCTTACTGATAGTGTTCTTTTCAATTGTGTAATGAAAAATTGCAATTTTGATAAAATTTATTGCTAGGGAGTGAGACGTTTGTTAATTTAGAAGCCGCTTGAAGACTCAACACCAAATCAAAACATGAAACATTTGAGACAAACTTCGAACGAAATGATCAACGACCTCACATCACACAAATCGCGATTTCCCTCTCATTCACTTGATATCCTTCAGGCATTACACTGAAATTAGCTTTTCTTGTCCAATTTTCCCTATCTGCTGTGCATCTTTCAATAAATTACAAGCGTTGGCGATTTTGTGCGTGTTTTTTTTTTTCAGTCGTATGCCAATCGTATATATATTCAATGTTATACATATCATCAGTTTGGCAGAAATGCGTAAACCAGTAAGCTAGCGTATACAATTCACTAGGTACACCTTTTAACTGACAAATTCGTGTCTCCATTGCGTTTTGTTTTGTTTCTAAAACTTTTTCAATAAAGATGAATGTTTGGTGCTGCTCTACTGCTACATGAAAATTGATGCGTTGTAAGGTAATTTAAGTCTTAACGAATGTAAATTTTAGAAACTTTAACGTAATTAATATCATTATAACGTTCGACTCGACTTGAGATTTTTTTTCTTCCTTAAATTCTGTAGATTCAAGCGATAAAAACTAGCTTCCATGGACGCAGTGGTCGTTTTAACACCAGCAGAGACTACAGCACCTCACAGGTACCTAAGAATGATTTAACGAGAACGATTCAATTTATCAATCTGGTCCAGCCGTACACATGTACTGTTTTTCAAAGAGTTAAAATAACTCCAAAGTGGAGTTACACTCCTTACACTGGAGTTATTTCAACTCTAAAGTAGAGTTATTTTAACCCCCAAAAGTAGTTATCTTGCTGTGTAGCAGAGTTAAATTAACTTCATTGGCGGTTGGTTATTTTAACCCAGGATTTGGAGTTAAATTTGGAGTTAAAATGACCTATTTTGAACCTAAAATTTTAACTCTACTTTTAGAGTTAAACTGAACTCTTCGAAAAAATTAAATTGTAGTCTAGTCTATGTCAGCAGTAAACCTTATTACTAGGTTTTTCTCGGTATTCAAAATGGCGACGAGAGAAGACCAAAGCATAGCAAAAAGCAGACCCTTAGGGCCCGATTATATGAGCCGGGCTGGCCCGGTTAGCCTTTCAGCCCGGTATTACATGAAGCGAGCCAGCCCGGGCGACAACTAAATTTAGCATCAACGGTTTTGGCCTTAAGTTGTTGTTTTGAAAATGGCGCAAAGCGTGGAATGTTTCAATTAAGGATTTTTTCTGCATTTTAGCTCATTTACTTCGTGCTTACGCACTCTTGTGTACCTCTTTATCATTTAAAGAGAAAAAGGACCATTTACAGACGAGCAGGTTTGCCCAGAGGCAAATTTTTGTGCTGTTCCGGTAAGCCGGGCTGGCCCGGTTAAAGCGATCGATTACATGGAAAATTTTCAGCCCGGTTAGCCGGCATCCCGGCATCCCGGCATCGCGATACCGGGATCCCGGCTAACCGGGCTGGCCCGGTTGTCATATAATCGCAAAGTTGATTTTTGTTGCGTTTAACAGGCGTGCTGAGATCTCGGCAAACCGGGCCAGCTCGGCTAACCGGGCCAGCCCGGCTCATATAATCGGGCCCTTAAAATCTCCAAATGTCTTGGAGGTTTTGATCAGTTTAAAATGACAGAAGGCATGCCATTGGTTGATTTTAAGGTCATGTGATCTGCTATTTGCCATGGTCTTCTCTCTTTTAGCTGGTCAGTGATGCCAGCAAGTGATGGCAAGTATATTACAAGATATCTGCAGGAAAAAGTCATTAAAAAAAGATGATATCATGTATGAAACATTTCAGGTGTGCTCTGCCGTCCGCGTATAACAACTGGTCGCCATGGGCCTGGGACTGGTGGCTCACTCAACCAGAACACGACGTCATCAAAGGGGAGCAAAAACAAGATGAGGCAAGCAAGAACACTGACAATAAGCAGGCTTCTACTAATCAAACGACAAAGAACACATGAGATGCTAAATAACTTTCCTGAATTGTGCTGAAGACTGTTTATATGGCGTTTTTATTGTGGTGTTTTTATACTTCTGAATCAGATGCTACATATATCTTATTAACCAAGCTTGCGCGGAGCCGTTCGGTCCGTGGGCCGATACTCTGTTCTCTCAGTACGATTCCCAGCAAGCTTGGTTAATAAGAGATTTATTATATGACCAAAAAATTGTGAAAAATCCCATTATTCCCTTCCTGGAAGTTACTCGGTCTGATACTGTTACTCGGACCGACAAATAAGAATTCTGATTGACTGCATTTAGCTTCTTTCTTACCAATCATTTTCTGTTATGTCATATTTCAAAAGTTTTAAATGTAACGGTCTTTTTATGTCTATATTCGTTTTTGTTTTCCAGCATCCGTAGAAGGTTTTATTTACAAACCGAAATATCGGGCAAATATATTCAACTGTTTGTTTTTTATCTTACTTTTGTCTCAATCTCTTCGTCTCCTTTCCGTAAGGATCAATTTTTGTTACCTATTAATTTTAGGGTCAATAAATGCCATTTTTGGCCAGAGATCAGTGACAACAAGGTTTTAATTTGTATTCGAATTCTAAATTGCGTTTTTTGCCAGGGATATACAGCTATTTCAATAACAATGTCGGATGAAAGCTTAAAGCCAAGACCGCAATTAGGTAGTATGGGTTAGGGTTAAAAGCCATTGAATAAAAATCCCATACTACCTTACGGTCTTGGCTTTTCTCCTTTTTCAACCGACAACGTTAATTGAAATAGCTGTATACGACATGGTTTTAGTAACTTAACAACAAAATTGTTGGTGGCGATAAAAATGACCCTCGATTACTCAGTGAGGAAAAAATAGTTTTTCTTTTTGTCTTTTGATATTCATTCCCTTCATTTCACGATGAGGTAGTTAAAACTTTTGTTTTTACAAACCAGCGAGAGGTGAAATAATTAAAATTTATAGACTTGCCCACCGTGGAGTCAACCGGTTATGAGAACGACGAAGTCGCGAAAGCGAGCGATGTAGTAAAAAAGAAACGGACTTTGACGAAGTCTATAAAATTTAGTGTTGTGTTGCTTGAAGTTAGCCTCCTCCGCAGGCATCTCTGAAGAAAAATCTAAACGACCGGGTTTCCTGTGGTGGAAGGGAAAGGAAAGGGAAAAGGAAGAGGAGAGGGGACTGGGGAGGGGAAAAGAGAGAAGAGAGTCACACTCCGCCATCTTTTTAGCACATCTAAAGAATTTTCCTCAGGGGACCACTTGGGATTTTCGATGACCATTTTATCCCGTGGGTACCCCGGGTGCCACGACAAGTCCGTTGGGATCACACCGCTTGTCCCCACCGTTCCAGTTTTGGCAAGCGTCTCTCTCTCTCTCTCTTTCTTCTTTCCTCTTGCCTCCCCCATCCCCTTCATTTTTCTCGTTTGCTCGCCACAGGGAGCCCGCGTTCTGGCTTTTAGCTCTATTATGGGGACGCCTGCGGAGGAGGTTAGCTTGAAGTCACCTTATCGGCTGAATCTCGATTGAAGCCCCCAAAAAGCAGACGCTACTATTTTTTACTATCCGGATCAGCCAGTTTTCATGGTCTTTCATGATCTCTTAATTAAGGCGGGACTTAACCTAAATTTGAATGAAATTTGATGAGGTTTTAATGAGGGATAGGAGTAAGAAAATGATTTTTGGAACACCAACAGACAGTCGATACCCACGCAAGAGCACCCCAGGTTGCTAGTGGACTAACTTAGTATTCGTCTATTAATTATTACTGAACTACAAATTCTAATTTTAAAACTTCACTAAATCTTCAACATTTCTTATTTCTCTAAATTTTACCAATCCTTTGAGAAAAACTATTTCCTCCCAAACATACCCAAAAATCACACAAAAATTTACAAAACACCCCATAACATAGGTTTATGTTTTAGCATAAAGGTTTTGGATTGCTTGAAACGTGAACGAGATATTTCCAATAAAGCCATGTCAAGTGGCGGAAAAGTGGCGTTTAGGTTAAGTCCCGCCTTGAGGTCTTTCCCTCCAGTTTCCGTGCAGCCGCACCGAACATTTTTGAGCGGCCGTTTAACTAACTTTCCTTTATTGAATTAGCATGAAACTTACACAAAATATTGTACTTAGTTTGAAATTTATAAAAATGTAACAATTTTTTAAATCACATTTAAAATTGCGGAGATAAACGAGAAACATTGAAATCACTTGAGCCTAAATTCCGAGCGATTGCGATGGCATCTACAAAAATCAAAACTATTACGATAAACTTTGGCATATGGCAAACAAAATATCTAAAACCTATAAACTTTTGTCAGGCCGATTTCAGTAAATCGGAAAAAAACATTTCGAACTTGTGATTTTGCATGCGTATGAGCGCATCCATAAGTTCTTCAATTTAGGTTATAAAAGTTCAATTTCATGCGTGTTTAATGTATGAGATGAAACTATGAAAGTTTGACGTTTCTCGTTTTAGTTTTGAAGATTCGATTTTCTGTTGGAAACCATAGTTTTTTTACTGAGTCCTTGATATTGTAGTTTTAGCACTTTTCAACATATTTCAAAAACCACGAGATAGATTTTTGTTAAACTTTTATGGTCGTTTCTTTATAAAAGTGAACAACATTGTCTCAAAGTTTCATCTTGATTGAAACATTGCAACATGGTCAAATAAAATAATAAAGTTCACCTAAAACGCGTTGAGACTTTGTGCTTTGATTGCACGGTTGAAGGCGCACAAAGGTTTTAATTAATCCAGATGAAGTGTAACGCATTTCTGCGTGACCATCATGTTTTGCTGAGTAACGTTAGGGGCTATGTTCCACGCTACTTTTATCATTCTCACGAATTTCAGTAGGACGTTTATTTGAAAGCAGGTTTTTTGCTCGCATTTGACATGCACTGGACACTCGGCATTTTGAATTGTAGGGAAAAGAAAGAACGCGATTTGCATAATTCTCAACACGCAGAAATGCGTTACACTTCACCTGAATTAATTAAAGCGTCTTTGTGCGCCTTCAACCGTGCAATCAAAGCACAAAGTTTCAATCGCGTTTTTGGTGAACTTTGTTATTTTATTTGACCATGTTACAATGTTTCAATCAAGATGAAACTTCGAGACAATGTTTTAAATGTGTCACGCAATTCGTCATGCTATTTCAGATAAGTAGAACAAGGAGTAAAGGACCGCGTGACCTTGAGCGCGTGACCTTGAGCAACAGGCAAAAAATTTGAAATATCATGTCGTTGTCGTGATAAAGAGAGTGAGGATAGACATAAACCATCCTTCAGCGAATACATGGCCAATGCCATATTAAAGGGGCAGTACCACGAGGTCGCAAATTCAAAAAGGCCGTCGAGAAGTGGAGGTATTTGTTGAATCAAAAAAATCCGTTTTGATAGCCGGAAAAAAGAAAAAAAATCACTTTCAACAGTGATATGTCCAAAATTCGGGTGCAAGAATAGTGAACAGTGCCGCGCGTGGAACCTCGTGATACTGCCCCTTTAAAAGGTCTTAAAAAATGAGCAGCATATCGGATCTGAAAAGACCTACGGTTCCAAATAATACAATAAGTAAAAGAAGGAGCAAAGGACCGCGAACGAAAATGCTGCTGAAGTACGGAGGATCTATAGAAGATCTGAACAGCCAAAAATAGTAATACAAACAGTAAGCAAGGCTGATACTACGTAGAACATTTAACGCGACAACGAC